>CM068368.1:301047850-301586078 GCA_034769895.1 Magicicada septendecula
AAAGATAATTCTTGATATAAAATTACTTCATATGAAATAAAATGTTTTAAAAAATGATTAAAATGTAAATACTTTGACAAGACGTACAACAATATTACCCAACCCAAGTGATTGAGCCAACAACCTAAACATAAAGAAGGGAACCACGTAACATACTTAAGAAAAAATATGATAGACAAAACAATGATGAACACAGAACTAAAGAAGAACCAGAAGAGGAGAACCGAACCAAGATGAAGACTATTGAAGATGAAGAAGAGGAAGAATGAAGAGGAGACAGATAAAACCCAAGGGGAAACTAACACACATATATAAGGGAAAGACTGTATGTTTAGAGATAGAATACGGTCAATAAACCTTGAATAATTATGTATTAATGAAACCAATAGTATTATTGTCATGAAATTAACCTATGTACCCATTTTAAAGACAATACAATTGTAAAATATAATGATATAGAAAAAGTACACTAACCCAGTCAGAAAGGTTAGATTTAACGAAACACAACTAGCCTAATGTTGTTAATAGTAAATGTCATACTAAAACAAAATAGTGAGAAATGGTAGGAGAAAGTATAGGGATTACCCATTAAATAACACTAAATACAAAACAGTGAACCAAAGTGAAGTGTTTTAGTGAAGTGTAAGTACCCTAAAAATAGTGAAGGTGTATGTGAAACATTCAAAATAGAATGATAAGTAAGCAGACACTCTGTGAAATCTTGATAAACAACCAATGATTGGAGTGAGATTATAATTAGTAATATATCTAGAAGTAATTAGAAATAGTAATCCAAATTAATATTAAGGAAGCTTGTAATAATATTCAGGGAGAAAGCCCAGACAAATAACTTGTATTAACATGGCATGATAGAACAGAATTAAAGTTTTGTTATTAAAATTAAGATTGCAAAGAATACAACACCCCATGTTGAAAGGGGAATCAACTTTCATAATTTTATGAAAAGTGACAAGGTTTATCACTTTAGTTTGTAACTCAAGAAAGAAATCAATGTTAGTACTAGTAATAACTAATGACTTGTGAAGAATAGTTGGTTCAATGTTAAAGGAGGAATATGGCTGTAAGGAACCTACAGTCCATAAACCTAATTATGATATTTTAAAGGAAGAGTAATGAAAATGTATGTTGAATAGTAATTAAAACACAAACAAATAAGTGAAGCCCATCAGGCTGAATTCAGAATGTAATTTAAAAAAGAAATACACTAAAAAACAATCATGGCTGATTTTGACTATGAAGACATTTAACTGCCAAAGACATTCAAATGTCAATTGTATCAATTTCACAAGAAATCTTACTAATCTAAGACCAGTGAATAGACAGTAATTATATATCAGTTATTTTAACACAGAAATATTATTGTAATAATTTAATTTAAGAAAGATATGTTATTTATTAAATGTCAAATAATTAGACTATAGTTAATGTATAACAGAATATGACCTTATGAGGTATCATTGTAAACTTTGAAAGGAAAGAAAGATAATAGTGATGTCATTTATCATCCCAAAGGAATTATAAGGGAATAAAATCATTAGGAAAATACTTAATAAATTTGAATAAAAATTCAAATATTTTAACAATGTATGTAAGGAGTAATTAACCAAGCATTGAATTATGGTTACTATGACAACGAGACGTTTGAGGGCTTATTTTCCGTTAAATTATATAGACTCTGAAAAAACGAAGCGTGGGTAAGCGACGCGCAAAATTGTCCCGATTAAAATTTTAATTTAAACAGTTACAAAAAGTCGAATCAGTGAACCAAGATGACCCAATATGAAGAGACGTCGATCTATAAAGAATACATGATGTCCAGGAACCAGATTAACTAAATTAATTAAAGAAAAAACCCAAGACCAGATGAAGGAGGTGTTAGAAGTTTTAAACCAGCCCAAATCCGAAGAATATACGCCTATCCTGATGATGACATTTTAACGTGAGACGAATTGATAAGTACCGAATAACTTCCTTATTCCAAAACCCTAAATTACTTAAATTATTTTCAAATGATAAAATTTCTCACTATTTAAAAAGTAGTATTTTCTTTCAAAGGTAAAGGCATAATTTACTTACATAAAAAACATTTTATTAAACTATATAGATAACCTTATTTGTGAACACAACTACTGTAACAGAAATACGACACTGCCGAACAAATTGTACAAACACATTATAAATCCTAAGTACGTATCAGGTATGGTAGTGTACTTTTTTGATGTAACCAACGTTTATGTCTATTTTCATGATCCAAAGAACCCCAGATTTTAAAACTGGTAATATTTTGTATGTAACTTAATGCTGTATCGGCAACGATAAGGTTTTGAAATCAATTTTGCCAACTCTGAGATATTTTGTGTTTCAAGCTCTAAGCCGGAGCATAGTATTATAAAATTATTTATGATTCATTTGTCATATTTATTGATAATTAAATTTGTATTAAAAAACGCAGTACAGAACATTACTATCTTGTTATTTCATAGGATTTTTGTAGAATATATGTGTGTTAGCGAAGTTTTAAGCCACAGCCAACTAGCGCTCATCACGAGTGGCCGAGTCGACAACCTGTGTAGCAGCGGGAATAATTCGAACGCCACCGCTGTCCATGCTAATACCACGTATTACCTTAGAAATTAAATATTTTAATTGTTTTAACAGAAACAATTTGGCGCCACCCGGGAATAACAATCCCTATGAATTAACAGGTAGGTTGTACTGGTAACATTGACAACGCTACGGACTCCAGTAGTGACGTCGATTTATGTAACAACCAGTGTGAGGCAAACACACTACATTCACACGAATACACAAAATAAACAAGTGTGATTACATTTTAACAGGTACGACCCAATTAAACTGTTACATATTGACGCCTGCAACGTGGGACTTCACAAGTCAACTCCACACCCAATTTTAAACTGTTACATATTGGCGACCAGCAACGTGCGGCTAGGAAGAATAACTAGCGGCGGTCATGAATAGACACGGTATGGTTACGAGGCGCAAAGGGAAGGAAACATCAAACCAAGAAGGAAACCCAGAAGAAATGGAGGAAGTTGAGGAAGTAGAAGTGGAGGAAACAACTGGAGAATTGTCAGAAGAAAACCCACAGGAGGACCAAATGGAAAATCCCAATCCACCTAACCGGAAATAGAAGCAGAAGTCACGGTAAATAACCAACCAGTTAAACCGACAGAAGAAACGAAACTCGATAGTTTGATGAGAATGATGATGGAACAAATGAACAGATTAGAATCGGACAAGGAAGAGAGAAGACGAGACAAGGAAGATTTAAATAAAAAATTAGAATCAGACAAGGAAGATTTGAATAAAAGATTAGAAAAACTAGACCTAAACAGTGAAGATTTGAATAAAAAATTAGAAAAACTAGACCTAAACAGTGAAGAATTGAAGAAGCAAATGAAGGAGAGTATAGAATTCCTGAATGACAAAATAGAGAGCAACCATGAAGACTTGAAGAGAAGTCAGGAAGCATTGGAAAAGAAGAGCGAGGAGCTGAAGAAACAGATCAAGAAGGATCTGGAGATAGTAAACAAAAAGATGGAAACTAATCACGATGTTCTCCAACGGAAAATCGAGGAAGAAAGTAAGAAAACCAAGGAGGAATGGAAGCAACAACTAGTCGAATGTCGAGAAGAGATTAGACAAACGGTAACGGAGACCAACGAAACAGTGATACAAATCAGAGAAGAATTAAATAATAAAATTAGCAACGTTGAGGAGGAAGGTAAATTAAGAGCGACAGAATTCTACCAAGTCCTTACTGAAGGGTGCCAGAAGAATAAACAGGAAGTGGTCAAGGAACTGGAGGAGAGGCACCAAGAGCTACAACTGGATGTAAACAGTCGGGTGGAGAAAGTGTACACCGTCATAGATAAAATAGACGGACTGACCCGAGAAAACATCCAGGGAATCAGTATGCGAGAGAAACAGATGCAGGAAGAATTAGATGCATTAAGAGAAAAACCATATAATCACACACAGTTCATAACCAGTGAGAATCGAGAAATGATTAATTTTCGTAGCTACCGGAGAAACCCGACAGAATTCCTCAAACGAGTAGAAGAACTGATAGAGAAGAACAGAGAAACCAGATGGTCCAGTGTGAGAAGTATGATCGACGAGATGTTCCGTGACACCCATGACAATTGGTGGACGGCCACAAGACCTGAGATCAATGATACCCAAGAATTCAAGAAACAGTTCAGAGAGAAGTATTGGTCCGAATCAACACAGAATGTGGTCCGCAATGACATCAGTAACGGAAGGTACGAGACACAAGGAGGACACGCGTTAACATCGTACTTTCTGGGAAAGGTATGCTTAGCCAGAAATTTGGAACCCAGGATACCGGAGGAGTCGTTGGTGATACAACTGGGTTATCATTACGAAGAGGCCATCCAGAAGGCCAGGCGACAAGGCCAAATTAAAACAATCCAAGGAATGGTTAGTCTACTGGTGGACCTGGAGAACGATAACCAGTATCGAAAAAACAGGATCACAAACCAAAGATACAATAAGTGGAATGAACACAACAATACACCTAATTTCCATGGACCATACAATTATCCACAAAGCAATAATCGAAATAACTGGGGCCGAAATAACAATAATAATAATGCAGAACAAACATTCAATGGAAACGATCAGCATCACCCTTCAAATAATCAGCCTGGTAACCGAGGGCAACATAACCATCACTCAGGAAATCAAAACAATAATAGAAGCAGCCCAAATAATAATAACCGACCAAACGAGAATTACCGAGGAGTGGAACCTGAACAACGTACCAACGGTCATCCCAATGACCATAATTACTACGGCAACCGGTATCATCCCAATTACCAGTACAACCGGGGACCCGGGGGCAATCCAAATAGGAGTGACAATCGACGTCATGTAAATTTTATTAGTGGGAGAAGGCGGAATAACCACCGAAGATACAACTCAAATTGGCACCAAGAACCATGGTACCATGCGTCCGACGAGACTGACAACAGACACCATCAGTGAACAGGAACCATGAACCACTACAAAATGGAAATAACCAGCAAAATGTGCCGCACGATGAAACGAACGACCAGCCAAGCAACCTGGCCGTCAGCCAGCAGCCACCTTTAAACTAAAAAGGTCAGTGATAAAGTATGAACGCCCTTCACATGACCAATCACTTGGGTTGATACGTCAAACAATGTCAGATAAGAAAACCAAAGGAATCACGATAATTTACAACCATTATTTAAAAGATATTCGAGAAGAACTTCTCGAGGAAGAGGCCACTCAATTACCACAGAACAATAATGAAATTGTTCATATAAAGGCGACAATAAACGGTACCATAACCATTATCATGGTAGACACGGGGTCTAATATCTCTCTCATCAACCAGCCTGAATTAGAAAGAATTCAAGCTCACTCTCGAACACCAATACCTACATTGCCAATAAATAATATAATCATCATTGGCGCAACTGGCAAACAGAACAAAACAGTAAGAAAACAAGTGTCATTGGAGCTAGATAATCTAGAATCCACCATCCCTATTATATTTCTCGTGGCAAGTGGGCTACCTTTCAATATGCTCATCGGATGTGATATACTAAGAAGGTATTCAGCAGTAATAAACCTGCAGAAGGGAGTAGTGTTATTAAATTCAGAACAAGGAACCTGGTCCGCGAACATTATAAATTGTGTACCATATCCAACTGCTTTCAGCCGAAACACAGAACTGAAGAGTTATTATTGCCAGAGGCATGAGCCAGCTATCACCATAGTAGAGGAGGAGGAGCGTAAGACCTTATGGAACCAGAAGTTGGAAGAGATTATCACCTTCCAAAGAGAACGGCCTATGCAGGAGATTAGTGAGCAACAATCCAAAAAGTTAATCACCATTTATAATGATTATCAGCATGTCTTTTCGAACACCCCAGGAAAGGTTAAAGGATACCAATGTGAAATTCAATTCCGAGAACCAGTGGACTTCCACAGGAAATCATATCCAATAGCACATTCTCTAAAAAACGAAGTTAGAATGGAAATAAATAGAATGATTGCCGAAGATATAATTGAGTACAGTCATTCTCAATATACCAGCCCCATAGTTGCCATACCCAAGAAAAATGGCAAGGTACGAATTTGCCTGGACGCCCGAGAAATAAATAAGATGATTATAAATGACAGAACCTCACCAGGAGAAATAGAAGAAATTCTGAAGAGATTAAAATATAACAAAAATTGATATATGAAGTATGAAGTAAAAAGTGAGATAATCAGGAATAAGTTACACACATTCCTATATAATAAAAATGTAAGAAGCACAAACTTACAATTATAATTAAAACAAAAATTAGCTAAAAAGGAATACGCTACAAACATTCCTTTAAGGTAAGACAATTAACTTACCAAAGAATTATCAAAAATGATATTTAATACAGAACAAAATAAACAAAAATAAAATCAAGCTCAAATTAATGAGATAATTACTTGAAATTATACTGAATCAACAGTATTATAAGAAAAAAAAAAATAAAATTATACCTGGTACAAGGAGAGAGGGAGATTATGTATAAAACCAATATACAGATATGGCTAAAGCAGAATTCTGCTAAATGACTAAGAAAAAAAAAATGTCTAAGACAATTAAGATGATCACAACGAGCGTTGAAAACAAAATAATGAAAAGTGAGATATGATGAAATTAACATATGAATAAAGATAAAATTTCTCAATATAGTGTAAGTAGATGATAGTGTATAGTTAAGGTATAGCGGAAGGAAGAATGAGTAGTAATGACAAAGTGATCTAAAAACAAACCACAAGATGGACAATCCCAAAGTATATTATATTATTATTATTAAGTCACAAGTTGACAAAGATTTAAGATTGACTGTTGAAAAGTCCAGCAATCCAAATGAACTGAGTAGAGAAGATGTGCCTCTAGTCTCAGAAAAATGAGTAGTAATGGGAGAAACCAGCTACTATATAAAAGTTAGGGAAAAATTTGTGTATGAGGGAATATGCACCAATGGAAATAAATAAAAACAGATCCAAATAAAATGGAATTAATTAAGTAAGAAGAGAAATGGAGAATGGAGAAACAAAAAAGGAAGAGAAGAAAAAAAGTTATCTATAACTGATAATTTCATAAAAAAACTATGCTAGTGTTTTATTAAAATGATCAATTTTAGAGGAGAGGCATTATGTAACGATACAGTTAAGCCAAATCCCGTACCAGTGATAAAAAAGATAATTCTTGATATAAAATTACTTCATATGAAATAAAATGTTTTAAAAAATGATTAAAATGTAAATACTTTGACAAGACGTACAACAATATTACCCAACCCAAGTGATTGAGCCAACAACCTAAACATAAAGAAGGGAACCACGTAACATACTTAAGAAAAAATATGATAGACAAAACAATGATGAACACAGAACTAAAGAAGAACCAGAAGAGGAGAACCGAACCAAGATGAAGACTATTGAAGATGAAGAAGAGGAAGAATGAAGAGGAGACAGATAAAACCCAAGGGGAAACTAACACACATATATAAGGGAAAGACTGTATGTTTAGAGATAGAATACGGTCAATAAACCTTGAATAATTATGTATTAATGAAACCAATAGTATTATTGTCATGAAATTAACCTATGTACCCATTTTAAAGACAATACAATTGTAAAATATAATGATATAGAAAAAGTACACTAACCCAGTCAGAAAGGTTAGATTTAACGAAACACAACTAGCCTAATGTTGTTAATAGTAAATGTCATACTAAAACAAAATAGTGAGAAATGGTAGGAGAAAGTATAGGGATTACCCATTAAATAACACTAAATACAAAACAGTGAACCAAAGTGAAGTGTTTTAGTGAAGTGTAAGTACCCTAAAAATAGTGAAGGTGTATGTGAAACATTCAAAATAGAATGATAAGTAAGCAGACACTCTGTGAAATCTTGATAAACAACCAATGATTGGAGTGAGATTATAATTAGTAATATATCTAGAAGTAATTAGAAATAGTAATCCAAATTAATATTAAGGAAGCTTGTAATAATATTCAGGGAGAAAGCCCAGACAAATAACTTGTATTAACATGGCATGATAGAACAGAATTAAAGTTTTGTTATTAAAATTAAGATTGCAAAGAATACAACACCCCATGTTGAAAGGGGAATCAACTTTCATAATTTTATGAAAAGTGACAAGGTTTATCACTTTAGTTTGTAACTCAAGAAAGAAATCAATGTTAGTACTAGTAATAACTAATGACTTGTGAAGAATAGTTGGTTCAATGTTAAAGGAGGAATATGGCTGTAAGGAACCTACAGTCCATAAACCTAATTATGATATTTTAAAGGAAGAGTAATGAAAATGTATGTTGAATAGTAATTAAAACACAAACAAATAAGTGAAGCCCATCAGGCTGAATTCAGAATGTAATTTAAAAAAGAAATACACTAAAAAACAATCATGGCTGATTTTGACTATGAAGACATTTAACTGCCAAAGACATTCAAATGTCAATTGTATCAATTTCACAAGAAATCTTACTAATCTAAGACCAGTGAATAGACAGTAATTATATATCAGTTATTTTAACACAGAAATATTATTGTAATAATTTAATTTAAGAAAGATATGTTATTTATTAAATGTCAAATAATTAGACTATAGTTAATGTATAACAGAATATGACCTTATGAGGTATCATTGTAAACTTTGAAAGGAAAGAAAGATAATAGTGATGTCATTTATCATCCCAAAGGAATTATAAGGGAATAAAATCATTAGGAAAATACTTAATAAATTTGAATAAAAATTCAAATATTTTAACAATGTATGTAAGGAGTAATTAACCAAGCATTGAATTATGGTTACTATGACAACGAGACGTTTGAGGGCTTATTTTCCGTTAAATTATATAGACTCTGAAAAAACGAAGCGTGGGTAAGCGACGCGCAAAATTGTCCCGATTAAAATTTTAATTTAAACAGTTACAAAAAGTCGAATCAGTGAACCAAGATGACCCAATATGAAGAGACGTCGATCTATAAAGAATACATGATGTCCAGGAACCAGATTAACTAAATTAATTAAAGAAAAAACCCAAGACCAGATGAAGGAGGTGTTAGAAGTTTTAAACCAGCCCAAATCCGAAGAATATACGCCTATCCTGATGATGACATTTTAACGTGAGACGAATTGATAAGTACCGAATAACTTCCTTATTCCAAAACCCTAAATTACTTAAATTATTTTCAAATGATAAAATTTCTCACTATTTAAAAAGTAGTATTTTCTTTCAAAGGTAAAGGCATAATTTACTTACATAAAAAACATTTTATTAAACTATATAGATAACCTTATTTGTGAACACAACTACTGTAACAGAAATACGACACTGCCGAACAAATTGTACAAACACATTATAAATCCTAAGTACGTATCAGGTATGGTAGTGTACTTTTTTGATGTAACCAACGTTTATGTCTATTTTCATGATCCAAAGAACCCCAGATTTTAAAACTGGTAATATTTTGTATGTAACTTAATGCTGTATCGGCAACGATAAGGTTTTGAAATCAATTTTGCCAACTCTGAGATATTTTGTGTTTCAAGCTCTAAGCCGGAGCATAGTATTATAAAATTATTTATGATTCATTTGTCATATTTATTGATAATTAAATTTGTATTAAAAAACGCAGTACAGAACATTACTATCTTGTTATTTCATAGGATTTTTGTAGAATATATGTGTGTTAGCGAAGTTTTAAGCCACAGCCAACTAGCGCTCATCACGAGTGGCCGAGTCGACAACCTGTGTAGCAGCGGGAATAATTCGAACGCCACCGCTGTCCATGCTAATACCACGTATTACCTTAGAAATTAAATATTTTAATTGTTTTAACAGAAACAATTTGGCGCCACCCGGGAATAACAATCCCTATGAATTAACAGGTAGGTTGTACTGGTAACATTGACAACGCTACGGACTCCAGTAGTGACGTCGATTTATGTAACAACCAGTGTGAGGCAAACACACTACATTCACACGAATACACAAAATAAACAAGTGTGATTACATTTTAACAGGTACGACCCAATTAAACTGTTACATATTGACGCCTGCAACGTGGGACTTCACAAGTCAACTCCACACCCAATTTTAAACTGTTACATATTGGCGACCAGCAACGTGCGGCTAGGAAGAATAACTAGCGGCGGTCATGAATAGACACGGTATGGTTACGAGGCGCAAAGGGAAGGAAACATCAAACCAAGAAGGAAACCCAGAAGAAATGGAGGAAGTTGAGGAAGTAGAAGTGGAGGAAACAACTGGAGAATTGTCAGAAGAAAACCCACAGGAGGACCAAATGGAAAATCCCAATCCACCTAACCGGAAATAGAAGCAGAAGTCACGGTAAATAACCAACCAGTTAAACCGACAGAAGAAACGAAACTCGATAGTTTGATGAGAATGATGATGGAACAAATGAACAGATTAGAATCGGACAAGGAAGAGAGAAGACGAGACAAGGAAGATTTAAATAAAAAATTAGAATCAGACAAGGAAGATTTGAATAAAAGATTAGAAAAACTAGACCTAAACAGTGAAGATTTGAATAAAAAATTAGAAAAACTAGACCTAAACAGTGAAGAATTGAAGAAGCAAATGAAGGAGAGTATAGAATTCCTGAATGACAAAATAGAGAGCAACCATGAAGACTTGAAGAGAAGTCAGGAAGCATTGGAAAAGAAGAGCGAGGAGCTGAAGAAACAGATCAAGAAGGATCTGGAGATAGTAAACAAAAAGATGGAAACTAATCACGATGTTCTCCAACGGAAAATCGAGGAAGAAAGTAAGAAAACCAAGGAGGAATGGAAGCAACAACTAGTCGAATGTCGAGAAGAGATTAGACAAACGGTAACGGAGACCAACGAAACAGTGATACAAATCAGAGAAGAATTAAATAATAAAATTAGCAACGTTGAGGAGGAAGGTAAATTAAGAGCGACAGAATTCTACCAAGTCCTTACTGAAGGGTGCCAGAAGAATAAACAGGAAGTGGTCAAGGAACTGGAGGAGAGGCACCAAGAGCTACAACTGGATGTAAACAGTCGGGTGGAGAAAGTGTACACCGTCATAGATAAAATAGACGGACTGACCCGAGAAAACATCCAGGGAATCAGTATGCGAGAGAAACAGATGCAGGAAGAATTAGATGCATTAAGAGAAAAACCATATAATCACACACAGTTCATAACCAGTGAGAATCGAGAAATGATTAATTTTCGTAGCTACCGGAGAAACCCGACAGAATTCCTCAAACGAGTAGAAGAACTGATAGAGAAGAACAGAGAAACCAGATGGTCCAGTGTGAGAAGTATGATCGACGAGATGTTCCGTGACACCCATGACAATTGGTGGACGGCCACAAGACCTGAGATCAATGATACCCAAGAATTCAAGAAACAGTTCAGAGAGAAGTATTGGTCCGAATCAACACAGAATGTGGTCCGCAATGACATCAGTAACGGAAGGTACGAGACACAAGGAGGACACGCGTTAACATCGTACTTTCTGGGAAAGGTATGCTTAGCCAGAAATTTGGAACCCAGGATACCGGAGGAGTCGTTGGT
This sequence comes from Magicicada septendecula, assembly GCA_034769895.1. Taxonomy (NCBI): domain Eukaryota; kingdom Metazoa; phylum Arthropoda; class Insecta; order Hemiptera; family Cicadidae; genus Magicicada; species Magicicada septendecula. The sequence goes on from CM068368.1 coordinate 301,059,543, forward strand.
GATACAACTGGGTTATCATTACGAAGAGGCCATCCAGAAGGCCAGGCGACAAGGCCAAATTAAAACAATCCAAGGAATGGTTAGTCTACTGGTGGACCTGGAGAACGATAACCAGTATCGAAAAAACAGGATCACAAACCAAAGATACAATAAGTGGAATGAACACAACAATACACCTAATTTCCATGGACCATACAATTATCCACAAAGCAATAATCGAAATAACTGGGGCCGAAATAACAATAATAATAATGCAGAACAAACATTCAATGGAAACGATCAGCATCACCCTTCAAATAATCAGCCTGGTAACCGAGGGCAACATAACCATCACTCAGGAAATCAAAACAATAATAGAAGCAGCCCAAATAATAATAACCGACCAAACGAGAATTACCGAGGAGTGGAACCTGAACAACGTACCAACGGTCATCCCAATGACCATAATTACTACGGCAACCGGTATCATCCCAATTACCAGTACAACCGGGGACCCGGGGGCAATCCAAATAGGAGTGACAATCGACGTCATGTAAATTTTATTAGTGGGAGAAGGCGGAATAACCACCGAAGATACAACTCAAATTGGCACCAAGAACCATGGTACCATGCGTCCGACGAGACTGACAACAGACACCATCAGTGAACAGGAACCATGAACCACTACAAAATGGAAATAACCAGCAAAATGTGCCGCACGATGAAACGAACGACCAGCCAAGCAACCTGGCCGTCAGCCAGCAGCCACCTTTAAACTAAAAAGGTCAGTGATAAAGTATGAACGCCCTTCACATGACCAATCACTTGGGTTGATACGTCAAACAATGTCAGATAAGAAAACCAAAGGAATCACGATAATTTACAACCATTATTTAAAAGATATTCGAGAAGAACTTCTCGAGGAAGAGGCCACTCAATTACCACAGAACAATAATGAAATTGTTCATATAAAGGCGACAATAAACGGTACCATAACCATTATCATGGTAGACACGGGGTCTAATATCTCTCTCATCAACCAGCCTGAATTAGAAAGAATTCAAGCTCACTCTCGAACACCAATACCTACATTGCCAATAAATAATATAATCATCATTGGCGCAACTGGCAAACAGAACAAAACAGTAAGAAAACAAGTGTCATTGGAGCTAGATAATCTAGAATCCACCATCCCTATTATATTTCTCGTGGCAAGTGGGCTACCTTTCAATATGCTCATCGGATGTGATATACTAAGAAGGTATTCAGCAGTAATAAACCTGCAGAAGGGAGTAGTGTTATTAAATTCAGAACAAGGAACCTGGTCCGCGAACATTATAAATTGTGTACCATATCCAACTGCTTTCAGCCGAAACACAGAACTGAAGAGTTATTATTGCCAGAGGCATGAGCCAGCTATCACCATAGTAGAGGAGGAGGAGCGTAAGACCTTATGGAACCAGAAGTTGGAAGAGATTATCACCTTCCAAAGAGAACGGCCTATGCAGGAGATTAGTGAGCAACAATCCAAAAAGTTAATCACCATTTATAATGATTATCAGCATGTCTTTTCGAACACCCCAGGAAAGGTTAAAGGATACCAATGTGAAATTCAATTCCGAGAACCAGTGGACTTCCACAGGAAATCATATCCAATAGCACATTCTCTAAAAAACGAAGTTAGAATGGAAATAAATAGAATGATTGCCGAAGATATAATTGAGTACAGTCATTCTCAATATACCAGCCCCATAGTTGCCATACCCAAGAAAAATGGCAAGGTACGAATTTGCCTGGACGCCCGAGAAATAAATAAGATGATTATAAATGACAGAACCTCACCAGGAGAAATAGAAGAAATTCTGAAGAGATTAAAATATAACAAAAATTGATATATGAAGTATGAAGTAAAAAGTGAGATAATCAGGAATAAGTTACACACATTCCTATATAATAAAAATGTAAGAAGCACAAACTTACAATTATAATTAAAACAAAAATTAGCTAAAAAGGAATACGCTACAAACATTCCTTTAAGGTAAGACAATTAACTTACCAAAGAATTATCAAAAATGATATTTAATACAGAACAAAATAAACAAAAATAAAATCAAGCTCAAATTAATGAGATAATTACTTGAAATTATACTGAATCAACAGTATTATAAGAAAAAATAAAATAAAATTATACCTGGTACAAGGAGAGAGGGAGATTATGTATAAAACCAATATACAGATATGGCTAAAGCAGAATTCTGCTAAATGACTAAGAAAAAAAAAATGTCTAAGACAATTAAGATGATCACAACGAGCGTTGAAAACAAAATAATGAAAAGTGAGATATGATGAAATTAACATATGAATAAAGATAAAATTTCTCAATATAGTGTAAGTAGATGATAGTGTATAGTTAAGGTATAGCGGAAGGAAGAATGAGTAGTAATGACAAAGTGATCTAAAAACAAACCACAAGATGGACAATCCCAAAGTATATTATATTATTATTATTAAGTCACAAGTTGACAAAGATTTAAGATTGACTGTTGAAAAGTCCAGCAATCCAAATGAACTGAGTAGAGAAGATGTGCCTCTAGTCTCAGAAAAATGAGTAGTAATGGGAGAAACCAGCTACTATATAAAAGTTAGGGAAAAATTTGTGTATGAGGGAATATGCACCAATGGAAATAAATAAAAACAGATCCAAATAAAATGGAATTAATTAAGTAAGAAGAGAAATGGAGAATGGAGAAACAAAAAAGGAAGAGAAGAAAAAAAGTTATCTATAACTGGTAATTTCATAAAAAAACTATGCTAGTGTTTTATTAAAATGATCAATTTTAGAGGAGAGGCATTATGTAACGATACAGTTAAGCCAAATCCCGTACCAGTGATAAAAAAGATAATTCTTGATATAAAATTACTTCATATGAAATAAAATGTTTTAAAAAATGATTAAAATGTAAATACTTTGACAAGACGTACAACAATATTACCCAACCCAAGTGATTGAGCCAACAACCTAAACATAAAGAAGGGAACCACGTAACATACTTAAGAAAAAATATGATAGACAAAACAATGATGAACACAGAACTAAAGAAGAACCAGAAGAGGAGAACCGAACCAAGATGAAGACTATTGAAGATGAAGAAGAGGAAGAATGAAGAGGAGACAGATAAAACCCAAGGGGAAACTAACACACATATATAAGGGAAAGACTGTATGTTTAGAGATAGAATACGGTCAATAAACCTTGAATAATTATGTATTAATGAAACCAATAGTATTATTGTCATGAAATTAACCTATGTACCCATTTTAAAGACAATACAATTGTAAAATATAATGATATAGAAAAAGTACACTAACCCAGTCAGAAAGGTTAGATTTAACGAAACACAACTAGCCTAATGTTGTTAATAGTAAATGTCATACTAAAACAAAATAGTGAGAAATGGTAGGAGAAAGTATAGGGATTACCCATTAAATAACACTAAATACAAAACAGTGAACCAAAGTGAAGTGTTTTAGTGAAGTGTAAGTACCCTAAAAATAGTGAAGGTGTATGTGAAACATTCAAAATAGAATGATAAGTAAGCAGACACTCTGTGAAATCTTGATAAACAACCAATGATTGGAGTGAGATTATAATTAGTAATATATCTAGAAGTAATTAGAAATAGTAATCCAAATTAATATTAAGGAAGCTTGTAATAATATTCAGGGAGAAAGCCCAGACAAATAACTTGTATTAACATGGCATGATAGAACAGAATTAAAGTTTTGTTATTAAAATTAAGATTGCAAAGAATACAACACCCCATGTTGAAAGGGGAATCAACTTTCATAATTTTATGAAAAGTGACAAGGTTTATCACTTTAGTTTGTAACTCAAGAAAGAAATCAATGTTAGTACTAGTAATAACTAATGACTTGTGAAGAATAGTTGGTTCAATGTTAAAGGAGGAATATGGCTGTAAGGAACCTACAGTCCATAAACCTAATTATGATATTTTAAAGGAAGAGTAATGAAAATGTATGTTGAATAGTAATTAAAACACAAACAAATAAGTGAAGCCCATCAGGCTGAATTCAGAATGTAATTTAAAAAAGAAATACACTAAAAAACAATCATGGCTGATTTTGACTATGAAGACATTTAACTGCCAAAGACATTCAAATGTCAATTGTATCAATTTCACAAGAAATCTTACTAATCTAAGACCAGTGAATAGACAGTAATTATATATCAGTTATTTTAACACAGAAATATTATTGTAATAATTTAATTTAAGAAAGATATGTTATTTATTAAATGTCAAATAATTAGACTATAGTTAATGTATAACAGAATATGACCTTATGAGGTATCATTGTAAACTTTGAAAGGAAAGAAAGATAATAGTGATGTCATTTATCATCCCAAAGGAATTATAAGGGAATAAAATCATTAGGAAAATACTTAATAAATTTGAATAAAAATTCAAATATTTTAACAATGTATGTAAGGAGTAATTAACCAAGCATTGAATTATGGTTACTATGACAACGAGACGTTTGAGGGCTTATTTTCCGTTAAATTATATAGACTCTGAAAAAACGAAGCGTGGGTAAGCGACGCGCAAAATTGTCCCGATTAAAATTTTAATTTAAACAGTTACAAAAAGTCGAATCAGTGAACCAAGATGACCCAATATGAAGAGACGTCGATCTATAAAGAATACATGATGTCCAGGAACCAGATTAACTAAATTAATTAAAGAAAAAACCCAAGACCAGATGAAGGAGGTGTTAGAAGTTTTAAACCAGCCCAAATCCGAAGAATATACGCCTATCCTGATGATGACATTTTAACGTGAGACGAATTGATAAGTACCGAATAACTTCCTTATTCCAAAACCCTAAATTACTTAAATTATTTTCAAATGATAAAATTTCTCACTATTTAAAAAGTAGTATTTTCTTTCAAAGGTAAAGGCATAATTTACTTACATAAAAAACATTTTATTAAACTATATAGATAACCTTATTTGTGAACACAACTACTGTAACAGAAATACGACACTGCCGAACAAATTGTACAAACACATTATAAATCCTAAGTACGTATCAGGTATGGTAGTGTACTTTTTTGATGTAACCAACGTTTATGTCTATTTTCATGATCCAAAGAACCCCAGATTTTAAAACTGGTAATATTTTGTATGTAACTTAATGCTGTATCGGCAACGATAAGGTTTTGAAATCAATTTTGCCAACTCTGAGATATTTTGTGTTTCAAGCTCTAAGCCGGAGCATAGTATTATAAAATTATTTATGATTCATTTGTCATATTTATTGATAATTAAATTTGTATTAAAAAACGCAGTACAGAACATTACTATCTTGTTATTTCATAGGATTTTTGTAGAATATATGTGTGTTAGCGAAGTTTTAAGCCACAGCCAACTAGCGCTCATCACGAGTGGCCGAGTCGACAACCTGTGTAGCAGCGGGAATAATTCGAACGCCACCGCTGTCCATGCTAATACCACGTATTACCTTAGAAATTAAATATTTTAATTGTTTTAACAGAAACAATTTGGCGCCACCCGGGAATAACAATCCCTATGAATTAACAGGTAGGTTGTACTGGTAACATTGACAACGCTACGGACTCCAGTAGTGACGTCGATTTATGTAACAACCAGTGTGAGGCAAACACACTACATTCACACGAATACACAAAATAAACAAGTGTGATTACATTTTAACAGGTACGACCCAATTAAACTGTTACATATTGACGCCTGCAACGTGGGACTTCACAAGTCAACTCCACACCCAATTTTAAACTGTTACATATTGGCGACCAGCAACGTGCGGCTAGGAAGAATAACTAGCGGCGGTCATGAATAGACACGGTATGGTTACGAGGCGCAAAGGGAAGGAAACATCAAACCAAGAAGGAAACCCAGAAGAAATGGAGGAAGTTGAGGAAGTAGAAGTGGAGGAAACAACTGGAGAATTGTCAGAAGAAAACCCACAGGAGGACCAAATGGAAAATCCCAATCCACCTAACCGGAAATAGAAGCAGAAGTCACGGTAAATAACCAACCAGTTAAACCGACAGAAGAAACGAAACTCGATAGTTTGATGAGAATGATGATGGAACAAATGAACAGATTAGAATCGGACAAGGAAGAGAGAAGACGAGACAAGGAAGATTTAAATAAAAAATTAGAATCAGACAAGGAAGATTTGAATAAAAGATTAGAAAAACTAGACCTAAACAGTGAAGATTTGAATAAAAAATTAGAAAAACTAGACCTAAACAGTGAAGAATTGAAGAAGCAAATGAAGGAGAGTATAGAATTCCTGAATGACAAAATAGAGAGCAACCATGAAGACTTGAAGAGAAGTCAGGAAGCATTGGAAAAGAAGAGCGAGGAGCTGAAGAAACAGATCAAGAAGGATCTGGAGATAGTAAACAAAAAGATGGAAACTAATCACGATGTTCTCCAACGGAAAATCGAGGAAGAAAGTAAGAAAACCAAGGAGGAATGGAAGCAACAACTAGTCGAATGTCGAGAAGAGATTAGACAAACGGTAACGGAGACCAACGAAACAGTGATACAAATCAGAGAAGAATTAAATAATAAAATTAGCAACGTTGAGGAGGAAGGTAAATTAAGAGCGACAGAATTCTACCAAGTCCTTACTGAAGGGTGCCAGAAGAATAAACAGGAAGTGGTCAAGGAACTGGAGGAGAGGCACCAAGAGCTACAACTGGATGTAAACAGTCGGGTGGAGAAAGTGTACACCGTCATAGATAAAATAGACGGACTGACCCGAGAAAACATCCAGGGAATCAGTATGCGAGAGAAACAGATGCAGGAAGAATTAGATGCATTAAGAGAAAAACCATATAATCACACACAGTTCATAACCAGTGAGAATCGAGAAATGATTAATTTTCGTAGCTACCGGAGAAACCCGACAGAATTCCTCAAACGAGTAGAAGAACTGATAGAGAAGAACAGAGAAACCAGATGGTCCAGTGTGAGAAGTATGATCGACGAGATGTTCCGTGACACCCATGACAATTGGTGGACGGCCACAAGACCTGAGATCAATGATACCCAAGAATTCAAGAAACAGTTCAGAGAGAAGTATTGGTCCGAATCAACACAGAATGTGGTCCGCAATGACATCAGTAACGGAAGGTACGAGACACAAGGAGGACACGCGTTAACATCGTACTTTCTGGGAAAGGTATGCTTAGCCAGAAATTTGGAACCCAGGATACCGGAGGAGTCGTTGGTGATACAACTGGGTTATCATTACGAAGAGGCCATCCAGAAGGCCAGGCGACAAGGCCAAATTAAAACAATCCAAGGAATGGTTAGTCTACTGGTGGACCTGGAGAACGATAACCAGTATCGAAAAAACAGGATCACAAACCAAAGATACAATAAGTGGAATGAACACAACAATACACCTAATTTCCATGGACCATACAATTATCCACAAAGCAATAATCGAAATAACTGGGGCCGAAATAACAATAATAATAATGCAGAACAAACATTCAATGGAAACGATCAGCATCACCCTTCAAATAATCAGCCTGGTAACCGAGGGCAACATAACCATCACTCAGGAAATCAAAACAATAATAGAAGCAGCCCAAATAATAATAACCGACCAAACGAGAATTACCGAGGAGTGGAACCTGAACAACGTACCAACGGTCATCCCAATGACCATAATTACTACGGCAACCGGTATCATCCCAATTACCAGTACAACCGGGGACCCGGGGGCAATCCAAATAGGAGTGACAATCGACGTCATGTAAATTTTATTAGTGGGAGAAGGCGGAATAACCACCGAAGATACAACTCAAATTGGCACCAAGAACCATGGTACCATGCGTCCGACGAGACTGACAACAGACACCATCAGTGAACAGGAACCATGAACCACTACAAAATGGAAATAACCAGCAAAATGTGCCGCACGATGAAACGAACGACCAGCCAAGCAACCTGGCCGTCAGCCAGCAGCCACCTTTAAACTAAAAAGGTCAGTGATAAAGTATGAACGCCCTTCACATGACCAATCACTTGGGTTGATACGTCAAACAATGTCAGATAAGAAAACCAAAGGAATCACGATAATTTACAACCATTATTTAAAAGATATTCGAGAAGAACTTCTCGAGGAAGAGGCCACTCAATTACCACAGAACAATAATGAAATTGTTCATATAAAGGCGACAATAAACGGTACCATAACCATTATCATGGTAGACACGGGGTCTAATATCTCTCTCATCAACCAGCCTGAATTAGAAAGAATTCAAGCTCACTCTCGAACACCAATACCTACATTGCCAATAAATAATATAATCATCATTGGCGCAACTGGCAAACAGAACAAAACAGTAAGAAAACAAGTGTCATTGGAGCTAGATAATCTAGAATCCACCATCCCTATTATATTTCTCGTGGCAAGTGGGCTACCTTTCAATATGCTCATCGGATGTGATATACTAAGAAGGTATTCAGCAGTAATAAACCTGCAGAAGGGAGTAGTGTTATTAAATTCAGAACAAGGAACCTGGTCCGCGAACATTATAAATTGTGTACCATATCCAACTGCTTTCAGCCGAAACACAGAACTGAAGAGTTATTATTGCCAGAGGCATGAGCCAGCTATCACCATAGTAGAGGAGGAGGAGCGTAAGACCTTATGGAACCAGAAGTTTGAAGAGATTATCACCTTCCAAAGAGAACGGCCTATGCAGGAGATTAGTGAGCAACAATCCAAAAAGTTAATCACCATTTATAATGATTATCAGCATGTCTTTTCGAACACCCCAGGAAAGGTTAAAGGATACCAATGTGAAATTCAATTCCGAGAACCAGTGGACTTCCACAGGAAATCATATCCAATAGCACATTCTCTAAAAAACGAAGTTAGAATGGAAATAAATAGAATGATTGCCGAAGATATAATTGAGTACAGTCATTCTCAATATACCAGCCCCATAGTTGCCATACCCAAGAAAAATGGCAAGGTACGAATTTGCCTGGACGCCCGAGAAATAAATAAGATGATTATAAATGACAGAACCTCACCAGGAGAAATAGAAGAAATTCTGAAGAGATTAAAATATAACAAAAATTGATATATGAAGTATGAAGTAAAAAGTGAGATAATCAGGAATAAGTTACACACATTCCTATATAATAAAAATGTAAGAAGCACAAACTTACAATTATAATTAAAACAAAAATTAGCTAAAAAGGAATACGCTACAAACATTCCTTTAAGGTAAGACAATTAACTTACCAAAGAATTATCAAAAATGATATTTAATACAGAACAAAATAAACAAAAATAAAATCAAGCTCAAATTAATGAGATAATTACTTGAAATTATACTGAATCAACAGTATTATAAGAAAAAATAAAATAAAATTATACCTGGTACAAGGAGAGAGGGAGATTATGTATAAAACCAATATACAGATATGGCTAAAGCAGAATTCTGCTAAATGACTAAGAAAAAAAAAATGTCTAAGACAATTAAGATGATCACAACGAGCGTTGAAAACAAAATAATGAAAAGTGAGATATGATGAAATTAACATATGAATAAAGATAAAATTTCTCAATATAGTGTAAGTAGATGATAGTGTATAGTTAAGGTATAGCGGAAGGAAGAATGAGTAGTAATGACAAAGTGATCTAAAAACAAACCACAAGATGGACAATCCCAAAGTATATTATATTATTATTATTAAGTCACAAGTTGACAAAGATTTAAGATTGACTGTTGAAAAGTCCAGCAATCCAAATGAACTGAGTAGAGAAGATGTGCCTCTAGTCTCAGAAAAATGAGTAGTAATGGGAGAAACCAGCTACTATATAAAAGTTAGGGAAAAATTTGTGTATGAGGGAATATGCACCAATGGAAATAAATAAAAACAGATCCAAATAAAATGGAATTAATTAAGTAAGAAGAGAAATGGAGAATGGAGAAACAAAAAAGGAAGAGAAGAAAAAAAGTTATCTATAACTGGTAATTTCATAAAAAAACTATGCTAGTGTTTTATTAAAATGATCAATTTTAGAGGAGAGGCATTATGTAACGATACAGTTAAGCCAAATCCCGTACCAGTGATAAAAAAGATAATTCTTGATATAAAATTACTTCATATGAAATAAAATGTTTTAAAAAATGATTAAAATGTAAATACTTTGACAAGACGTACAACAATATTACCCGACCCAAGTGATTGAGCCAACAACCTAAACATAAAGAAGGGAACCACGTAACATACTTAAGAAAAAATATGATAGACAAAACAATGATGAACACAGAACTAAAGAAGAACCAGAAGAGGAGAACCGAACCAAGATGAAGACTATTGAAGATGAAGAAGAGGAAGAATGAAGAGGAGACAGATAAAACCCAAGGGGAAACTAACACACATATATAAGGGAAAGACTGTATGTTTAGAGATAGAATACGGTCAATAAACCTTGAATAATTATGTATTAATGAAACCAATAGTATTATTGTCATGAAATTAACCTATGTACCCATTTTAAAGACAATACAATTGTAAAATATAATGATATAGAAAAAGTACACTAACCCAGTCAGAAAGGTTAGATTTAACGAAACACAACTAGCCTAATGTTGTTAATAGTAAATGTCATACTAAAACAAAATAGTGAGAAATGGTAGGAGAAAGTATAGGGATTACCCATTAAATAACACTAAATACAAAACAGTGAACCAAAGTGAAGTGTTTTAGTGAAGTGTAAGTACCCTAAAAATAGTGAAGGTGTATGTGAAACATTCAAAATAGAATGATAAGTAAGCAGACACTCTGTGAAATCTTGATAAACAACCAATGATTGGAGTGAGATTATAATTAGTAATATATCTAGAAGTAATTAGAAATAGTAATCCAAATTAATATTAAGGAAGCTTGTAATAATATTCAGGGAGAAAGCCCAGACAAATAACTTGTATTAACATGGCATGACAGAACAGAATTAAAGTTTTGTTATTAAAATTAAGATTGCAAAGAATACAACACCCCATGTTGAAAGGGGAATCAACTTTCATAATTTTATGAAAAGTGACAAGGTTTATCACTTTAGTTTGTAACTCAAGAAAGAAATCAATGTTAGTACTAGTAATAACTAATGACTTGTGAAGAATAGTTGGTTCAATGTTAAAGGAGGAATATGGCTGTAAGGAACCTACAGTCCATAAACCTAATTATGATATTTTAAAGGAAGAGTAATGAAAATGTATGTTGAATAGTAATTAAAACACAAACAAATAAGTGAAGCCCATCAGGCTGAATTCAGAATGTAATTTAAAAAAGAAATACACTAAAAAACAATCATGGCTGATTTTGACTATGAAGACATTTAACTGCCAAAGACATTCAAATGTAAATTGTATCAATTTCACAAGAAATCTTACTAATCTAAGACCAGTGAATAGACAGTAATTATATATCAGTTATTTTAACACAGAAATATTATTGTAATAATTTAATTTAAGAAAGATATGTTATTTATTAAATGTCAAATAATTAGACTATAGTTAATGTATAACAGAATATGACCTTATGAGGTATCATTGTAAACTTTGAAAGGAAAGAAAGATAATAGTGATGTCATTTATCATCCCAAAGGAATTATAAGGGAATAAAATCATTAGGAAAATACTTAATAAATTTGAATAAAAATTCAAATATTTTAACAATGTATGTAAGGAGTAATTAACCAAGCATTGAATTATGGTTACTATGACAACGAGACGTTTGAGGGCTTATTTTCCGTTAAATTATATAGACTCTGAAAAAACGAAGCGTGGGTAAGCGACGCGCAAAATTGTCCCGATTAAAATTTTAATTTAAACAGTTACAAAAAGTCGAATCAGTGAACCAAGATGACCCAATATGAAGAGACGTCGATCTATAAAGAATACATGATGTCCAGGAACCAGATTAACTAAATTAATTAAAGAAAAAACCCAAGACCAGATGAAGGAGGTGTTAGAAGTTTTAAACCAGCCCAAATCCGAAGAATATACGCCTATCCTGATGATGACATTTTAACGTGAGACGAATTGATAAGTACCGAATAACTTCCTTATTCCAAAACCCTAAATTACTTAAATTATTTTCAAATGATAAAATTTCTCACTATTTAAAAAGTAGTATTTTCTTTCAAAGGTAAAGGCATAATTTACTTACATAAAAAACATTTTATTAAACTATATAGATAACCTTATTTGTGAACACAACTACTGTAACAGAAATACGACACTGCCGAACAAATTGTACAAACACATTATAAATCCTAAGTACGTATCAGGTATGGTAGTGTACTTTTTTGATGTAACCAACGTTTATGTCTATTTTCATGATCCAAAGAACCCCAGATTTTAAAACTGGTAATATTTTGTATGTAACTTAATGCTGTATCGGCAACGATAAGGTTTTGAAATCAATTTTGCCAACTCTGAGATATTTTGTGTTTCAAGCTCTAAGCCGGAGCATAGTATTATAAAATTATTTATGATTCATTTGTCATATTTATTGATAATTAAATTTGTATTAAAAAACGCAGTACAGAACATTACTATCTTGTTATTTCATAGGATTTTTGTAGAATATATGTGTGTTAGCGAAGTTTTAAGCCACAGCCAACTAGCGCTCATCACGAGTGGCCGAGTCGACAACCTGTGTAGCAGCGGGAATAATTCGAACGCCACCGCTGTCCATGCTAATACCACGTATTACCTTAGAAATTAAATATTTTAATTGTTTTAACAGAAACAATTTGGCGCCACCCGGGAATAACAATCCCTATGAATTAACAGGTAGGTTGTACTGGTAACATTGACAACGCTACGGACTCCAGTAGTGACGTCGATTTATGTAACAACCAGTGTGAGGCAAACACACTACATTCACACGAATACACAAAATAAACAAGTGTGATTACATTTTAACAGGTACGACCCAATTAAACTGTTACATATTGACGCCTGCAACGTGGGACTTCACAAGTCAACTCCACACCCAATTTTAAACTGTTACATATTGGCGACCAGCAACGTGCGGCTAGGAAGAATAACTAGCGGCGGTCATGAATAGACACGGTATGGTTACGAGGCGCAAAGGGAAGGAAACATCAAACCAAGAAGGAAACCCAGAAGAAATGGAGGAAGTTGAGGAAGTAGAAGTGGAGGAAACAACTGGAGAATTGTCAGAAGAAAACCCACAGGAGGACCAAATGGAAAATCCCAATCCACCTAACCGGAAATAGAAGCAGAAGTCACGGTAAATAACCAACCAGTTAAACCGACAGAAGAAACGAAACTCGATAGTTTGATGAGAATGATGATGGAACAAATGAACAGATTAGAATCGGACAAGGAAGAGAGAAGACGAGACAAGGAAGATTTAAATAAAAAATTAGAATCAGACAAGGAAGATTTGAATAAAAGATTAGAAAAACTAGACCTAAACAGTGAAGATTTGAATAAAAAATTAGAAAAACTAGACCTAAACAGTGAAGAATTGAAGAAGCAAATGAAGGAGAGTATAGAATTCCTGAATGACAAAATAGAGAGCAACCATGAAGACTTGAAGAGAAGTCAGGAAGCATTGGAAAAGAAGAGCGAGGAGCTGAAGAAACAGATCAAGAAGGATCTGGAGATAGTAAACAAAAAGATGGAAACTAATCACGATGTTCTCCAACGGAAAATCGAGGAAGAAAGTAAGAAAACCAAGGAGGAATGGAAGCAACAACTAGTCGAATGTCGAGAAGAGATTAGACAAACGGTAACGGAGACCAACGAAACAGTGATACAAATCAGAGAAGAATTAAATAATAAAATTAGCAACGTTGAGGAGGAAGGTAAATTAAGAGCGACAGAATTCTACCAAGTCCTTACTGAAGGGTGCCAGAAGAATAAACAGGAAGTGGTCAAGGAACTGGAGGAGAGGCACCAAGAGCTACAACTGGATGTAAACAGTCGGGTGGAGAAAGTGTACACCGTCATAGATAAAATAGACGGACTGACCCGAGAAAACATCCAGGGAATCAGTATGCGAGAGAAACAGATGCAGGAAGAATTAGATGCATTAAGAGAAAAACCATATAATCACACACAGTTCATAACCAGTGAGAATCGAGAAATGATTAATTTTCGTAGCTACCGGAGAAACCCGACAGAATTCCTCAAACGAGTAGAAGAACTGATAGAGAAGAACAGAGAAACCAGATGGTCCAGTGTGAGAAGTATGATCGACGAGATGTTCCGTGACACCCATGACAATTGGTGGACGGCCACAAGACCTGAGATCAATGATACCCAAGAATTCAAGAAACAGTTCAGAGAGAAGTATTGGTCCGAATCAACACAGAATGTGGTCCGCAATGACATCAGTAACGGAAGGTACGAGACACAAGGAGGACACGCGTTAACATCGTACTTTCTGGGAAAGGTATGCTTAGCCAGAAATTTGGAACCCAGGATACCGGAGGAGTCGTTGGTGATACAACTGGGTTATCATTACGAAGAGGCCATCCAGAAGGCCAGGCGACAAGGCCAAATTAAAACAATCCAAGGAATGGTTAGTCTACTGGTGGACCTGGAGAACGATAACCAGTATCGAAAAAACAGGATCACAAACCAAAGATACAATAAGTGGAATGAACACAACAATACACCTAATTTCCATGGACCATACAATTATCCACAAAGCAATAATCGAAATAACTGGGGCCGAAATAACAATAATAATAATGCAGAACAAACATTCAATGGAAACGATCAGCATCACCCTTCAAATAATCAGCCTGGTAACCGAGGGCAACATAACCATCACTCAGGAAATCAAAACAATAATAGAAGCAGCCCAAATAATAATAACCGACCAAACGAGAATTACCGAGGAGTGGAACCTGAACAACGTACCAACGGTCATCCCAATGACCATAATTACTACGGCAACCGGTATCATCCCAATTACCAGTACAACCGGGGACCCGGGGGCAATCCAAATAGGAGTGACAATCGACGTCATGTAAATTTTATTAGTGGGAGAAGGCGGAATAAACACCGAAGATACAACTCAAATTGGCACCAAGAACCATGGTACCATGCGTCCGACGAGACTGACAACAGACACCATCAGTGAACAGGAACCATGAACCACTACAAAATGGAAATAACCAGCAAAATGTGCCGCACGATGAAACGAACGACCAGCCAAGCAACCTGGCCGTCAGCCAGCAGCCACCTTTAAACTAAAAAGGTCAGTGATAAAGTATGAACGCCCTTCACATGACCAATCACTTGGGTTGATACGTCAAACAATGTCAGATAAGAAAACCAAAGGAATCACGATAATTTACAACCATTATTTAAAAGATATTCGAGAAGAACTTCTCGAGGAAGAGGCCACTCAATTACCACAGAACAATAATGAAATTGTTCATATAAAGGCGACAATAAACGGTACCATAACCATTATCATGGTAGACACGGGGTCTAATATCTCTCTCATCAACCAGCCTGAATTAGAAAGAATTCAAGCTCACTCTCGAACACCAATACCTACATTGCCAATAAATAATATAATCATCATTGGCGCAACTGGCAAACAGAACAAAACAGTAAGAAAACAAGTGTCATTGGAGCTAGATAATCTAGAATCCACCATCCCTATTATATTTCTCGTGGCAAGTGGGCTACCTTTCAATATGCTCATCGGATGTGATATACTAAGAAGGTATTCAGCAGTAATAAACCTGCAGAAGGGAGTAGTGTTATTAAATTCAGAACAAGGAACCTGGTCCGCGAACATTATAAATTGTGTACCATATCCAACTGCTTTCAGCCGAAACACAGAACTGAAGAGTTATTATTGCCAGAGGCATGAGCCAGCTATCACCATAGTAGAGGAGGAGGAGCGTAAGACCTTATGGAACCAGAAGTTGGAAGAGATTATCACCTTCCAAAGAGAACGGCCTATGCAGGAGATTAGTGAGCAACAATCCAAAAAGTTAATCACCATTTATAATGATTATCAGCATGTCTTTTCGAACACCCCAGGAAAGGTTAAAGGATACCAATGTGAAATTCAATTCCGAGAACCAGTGGACTTCCACAGGAAATCATATCCAATAGCACATTCTCTAAAAAACGAAGTTAGAATGGAAATAAATAGAATGATTGCCGAAGATATAATTGAGTACAGTCATTCTCAATATACCAGCCCCATAGTTGCCATACCCAAGAAAAATGGCAAGGTACGAATTTGCCTGGACGCCCGAGAAATAAATAAGATGATTATAAATGACAGAACCTCACCAGGAGAAATAGAAGAAATTCTGAAGAGATTAAAATATAACAAAAATTGATATATGAAGTATGAAGTAAAAAGTGAGATAATCAGGAATAAGTTACACACATTCCTATATAATAAAAATGTAAGAAGCACAAACTTACAATTATAATTAAAACAAAAATTAGCTAAAAAGGAATACGCTACAAACATTCCTTTAAGGTAAGACAATTAACTTACCAAAGAATTATCAAAAATGATATTTAATACAGAACAAAATAAACAAAAATAAAATCAAGCTCAAATTAATGAGATAATTACTTGAAATTATACTGAATCAACAGTATTATAAGAAAAAAAAAAATAAAATTATACCTGGTACAAGGAGAGAGGGAGATTATGTATAAAACCAATATACAGATATGGCTAAAGCAGAATTCTGCTAAATGACTAAGAAAAAAAAATGTCTAAGACAATTAAGATGATCACAACGAGCGTTGAAAACAAAATAATGAAAAGTGAGATATGATGAAATTAACATATGAATAAAGATAAAATTTCTCAATATAGTGTAAGTAGATGATAGTGTATAGTTAAGGTATAGCGGAAGGAAGAATGAGTAGTAATGACAAAGTGATCTAAAAACAAACCACAAGATGGACAATCCCAAAGTATATTATATTATTATTATTAAGTCACAAGTTGACAAAGATTTAAGATTGACTGTTGAAAAGTCCAGCAATCCAAATGAACTGAGTAGAGAAGATGTGCCTCTAGTCTCAGAAAAATGAGTAGTAATGGGAGAAACCAGCTACTATATAAAAGTTAGGGAAAAATTTGTGTATGAGGGAATATGCACCAATGGAAATAAATAAAAACAGATCCAAATAAAATGGAATTAATTAAGTAAGAAGAGAAATGGAGAATGGAGAAACAAAAAAGGAAGAGAAGAAAAAAAGTTATCTATAACTGATAATTTCATAAAAAAACTATGCTAGTGTTTTATTAAAATGATCAATTTTAGAGGAGAGGCATTATGTAACGATACAGTTAAGCCAAATCCCGTACCAGTGATAAAAAAGATAATTCTTGATATAAAATTACTTCATATGAAATAAAATGTTTTAAAAAATGATTAAAATGTAAATACTTTGACAAGACGTACAACAATATTACCCAACCCAAGTGATTGAGCCAACAACCTAAACATAAAGAAGGGAACCACGTAACATACTTAAGAAAAAATATGATAGACAAAACAATGATGAACACAGAACTAAAGAAGAACCAGAAGAGGAGAACCGAACCAAGATGAAGACTATTGAAGATGAAGAAGAGGAAGAATGAAGAGGAGACAGATAAAACCCAAGGGGAAACTAACACACATATATAAGGGAAAGACTGTATGTTTAGAGATAGAATACGGTCAATAAACCTTGAATAATTATGTATTAATGAAACCAATAGTATTATTGTCATGAAATTAACCTATGTACCCATTTTAAAGACAATACAATTGTAAAATATAATGATATAGAAAAAGTACACTAACCCAGTCAGAAAGGTTAGATTTAACGAAACACAACTAGCCTAATGTTGTTAATAGTAAATGTCATACTAAAACAAAATAGTGAGAAATGGTAGGAGAAAGTATAGGGATTACCCATTAAATAACACTAAATACAAAACAGTGAACCAAAGTGAAGTGTTTTAGTGAAGTGTAAGTACCCTAAAAATAGTGAAGGTGTATGTGAAACATTCAAAATAGAATGATAAGTAAGCAGACACTCTGTGAAATCTTGATAAACAACCAATGATTGGAGTGAGATTATAATTAGTAATATATCTAGAAGTAATTAGAAATAGTAATCCAAATTAATATTAAGGAAGCTTGTAATAATATTCAGGGAGAAAGCCCAGACAAATAACTTGTATTAACATGGCATGATAGAACAGAATTAAAGTTTTGTTATTAAAATTAAGATTGCAAAGAATACAACACCCCATGTTGAAAGGGGAATCAACTTTCATAATTTTATGAAAAGTGACAAGGTTTATCACTTTAGTTTGTAACTCAAGAAAGAAATCAATGTTAGTACTAGTAATAACTAATGACTTGTGAAGAATAGTTGGTTCAATGTTAAAGGAGGAATATGGCTGTAAGGAACCTACAGTCCATAAACCTAATTATGATATTTTAAAGGAAGAGTAATGAAAATGTATGTTGAATAGTAATTAAAACACAAACAAATAAGTGAAGCCCATCAGGCTGAATTCAGAATGTAATTTAAAAAAGAAATACACTAAAAAACAATCATGGCTGATTTTGACTATGAAGACATTTAACTGCCAAAGACATTCAAATGTCAATTGTATCAATTTCACAAGAAATCTTACTAATCTAAGACCAGTGAATAGACAGTAATTATATATCAGTTATTTTAACACAGAAATATTATTGTAATAATTTAATTTAAGAAAGATATGTTATTTATTAAATGTCAAATAATTAGACTATAGTTAATGTATAACAGAATATGACCTTATGAGGTATCATTGTAAACTTTGAAAGGAAAGAAAGATAATAGTGATGTCATTTATCATCCCAAAGGAATTATAAGGGAATAAAATCATTAGGAAAATACTTAATAAATTTGAATAAAAATTCAAATATTTTAACAATGTATGTAAGGAGTAATTAACCAAGCATTGAATTATGGTTACTATGACAACGAGACGTTTGAGGGCTTATTTTCCGTTAAATTATATAGACTCTGAAAAAACGAAGCGTGGGTAAGCGACGCGCAAAATTGTCCCGATTAAAATTTTAATTTAAACAGTTACAAAAAGTCGAATCAGTGAACCAAGATGACCCAATATGAAGAGACGTCGATCTATAAAGAATACATGATGTCCAGGAACCAGATTAACTAAATTAATTAAAGAAAAAACCCAAGACCAGATGAAGGAGGTGTTAGAAGTTTTAAACCAGCCCAAATCCGAAGAATATACGCCTATCCTGATGATGACATTTTAACGTGAGACGAATTGATAAGTACCGAATAACTTCCTTATTCCAAAACCCTAAATTACTTAAATTATTTTCAAATGATAAAATTTCTCACTATTTAAAAAGTAGTATTTTCTTTCAAAGGTAAAGGCATAATTTACTTACATAAAAAACATTTTATTAAACTATATAGATAACCTTATTTGTGAACACAACTACTGTAACAGAAATACGACACTGCCGAACAAATTGTACAAACACATTATAAATCCTAAGTACGTATCAGGTATGGTAGTGTACTTTTTTGATGTAACCAACGTTTATGTCTATTTTCATGATCCAAAGAACCCCAGATTTTAAAACTGGTAATATTTTGTATGTAACTTAATGCTGTATCGGCAACGATAAGGTTTTGAAATCAATTTTGCCAACTCTGAGATATTTTGTGTTTCAAGCTCTAAGCCGGAGCATAGTATTATAAAATTATTTATGATTCATTTGTCATATTTATTGATAATTAAATTTGTATTAAAAAACGCAGTACAGAACATTACTATCTTGTTATTTCATAGGATTTTTGTAGAATATATGTGTGTTAGCGAAGTTTTAAGCCACAGCCAACTAGCGCTCATCACGAGTGGCCGAGTCGACAACCTGTGTAGCAGCGGGAATAATTCGAACGCCACCGCTGTCCATGCTAATACCACGTATTACCTTAGAAATTAAATATTTTAATTGTTTTAACAGAAACAATTTGGCGCCACCCGGGAATAACAATCCCTATGAATTAACAGGTAGGTTGTACTGGTAACATTGACAACGCTACGGACTCCAGTAGTGACGTCGATTTATGTAACAACCAGTGTGAGGCAAACACACTACATTCACACGAATACACAAAATAAACAAGTGTGATTACATTTTAACAGGTACGACCCAATTAAACTGTTACATATTGACGCCTGCAACGTGGGACTTCACAAGTCAACTCCACACCCAATTTTAAACTGTTACATATTGGCGACCAGCAACGTGCGGCTAGGAAGAATAACTAGCGGCGGTCATGAATAGACACGGTATGGTTACGAGGCGCAAAGGGAAGGAAACATCAAACCAAGAAGGAAACCCAGAAGAAATGGAGGAAGTTGAGGAAGTAGAAGTGGAGGAAACAACTGGAGAATTGTCAGAAGAAAACCCACAGGAGGACCAAATGGAAAATCCCAATCCACCTAACCGGAAATAGAAGCAGAAGTCACGGTAAATAACCAACCAGTTAAACCGACAGAAGAAACGAAACTCGATAGTTTGATGAGAATGATGATGGAACAAATGAACAGATTAGAATCGGACAAGGAAGAGAGAAGACGAGACAAGGAAGATTTAAATAAAAAATTAGAATCAGACAAGGAAGATTTGAATAAAAGATTAGAAAAACTAGACCTAAACAGTGAAGATTTGAATAAAAAATTAGAAAAACTAGACCTAAACAGTGAAGAATTGAAGAAGCAAATGAAGGAGAGTATAGAATTCCTGAATGACAAAATAGAGAGCAACCATGAAGACTTGAAGAGAAGTCAGGAAGCATTGGAAAAGAAGAGCGAGGAGCTGAAGAAACAGATCAAGAAGGATCTGGAGATAGTAAACAAAAAGATGGAAACTAATCACGATGTTCTCCAACGGAAAATCGAGGAAGAAAGTAAGAAAACCAAGGAGGAATGGAAGCAACAACTAGTCGAATGTCGAGAAGAGATTAGACAAACGGTAACGGAGACCAACGAAACAGTGATACAAATCAGAGAAGAATTAAATAATAAAATTAGCAACGTTGAGGAGGAAGGTAAATTAAGAGCGACAGAATTCTACCAAGTCCTTACTGAAGGGTGCCAGAAGAATAAACAGGAAGTGGTCAAGGAACTGGAGGAGAGGCACCAAGAGCTACAACTGGATGTAAACAGTCGGGTGGAGAAAGTGTACACCGTCATAGATAAAATAGACGGACTGACCCGAGAAAACATCCAGGGAATCAGTATGCGAGAGAAACAGATGCAGGAAGAATTAGATGCATTAAGAGAAAAACCATATAATCACACACAGTTCATAACCAGTGAGAATCGAGAAATGATTAATTTTCGTAGCTACCGGAGAAACCCGACAGAATTCCTCAAACGAGTAGAAGAACTGATAGAGAAGAACAGAGAAACCAGATGGTCCAGTGTGAGAAGTATGATCGACGAGATGTTCCGTGACACCCATGACAATTGGTGGACGGCCACAAGACCTGAGATCAATGATACCCAAGAATTCAAGAAACAGTTCAGAGAGAAGTATTGGTCCGAATCAACACAGAATGTGGTCCGCAATGACATCAGTAACGGAAGGTACGAGACACAAGGAGGACACGCGTTAACATCGTACTTTCTGGGAAAGGTATGCTTAGCCAGAAATTTGGAACCCAGGATACCGGAGGAGTCGTTGGTGATACAACTGGGTTATCATTACGAAGAGGCCATCCAGAAGGCCAGGCGACAAGGCCAAATTAAAACAATCCAAGGAATGGTTAGTCTACTGGTGGACCTGGAGAACGATAACCAGTATCGAAAAAACAGGATCACAAACCAAAGATACAATAAGTGGAATGAACACAACAATACACCTAATTTCCATGGACCATACAATTATCCACAAAGCAATAATCGAAATAACTGGGGCCGAAATAACAATAATAATAATGCAGAACAAACATTCAATGGAAACGATCAGCATCACCCTTCAAATAATCAGCCTGGTAACCGAGGGCAACATAACCATCACTCAGGAAATCAAAACAATAATAGAAGCAGCCCAAATAATAATAACCGACCAAACGAGAATTACCGAGGAGTGGAACCTGAACAACGTACCAACGGTCATCCCAATGACCATAATTACTACGGCAACCGGTATCATCCCAATTACCAGTACAACCGGGGACCCGGGGGCAATCCAAATAGGAGTGACAATCGACGTCATGTAAATTTTATTAGTGGGAGAAGGCGGAATAACCACCGAAGATACAACTCAAATTGGCACCAAGAACCATGGTACCATGCGTCCGACGAGACTGACAACAGACACCATCAGTGAACAGGAACCATGAACCACTACAAAATGGAAATAACCAGCAAAATGTGCCGCACGATGAAACGAACGACCAGCCAAGCAACCTGGCCGTCAGCCAGCAGCCACCTTTAAACTAAAAAGGTCAGTGATAAAGTATGAACGCCCTTCACATGACCAATCACTTGGGTTGATACGTCAAACAATGTCAGATAAGAAAACCAAAGGAATCACGATAATTTACAACCATTATTTAAAAGATATTCGAGAAGAACTTCTCGAGGAAGAGGCCACTCAATTACCACAGAACAATAATGAAATTGTTCATATAAAGGCGACAATAAACGGTACCATAACCATTATCATGGTAG
The DNA here is from genome assembly GCA_034769895.1 of Magicicada septendecula. Lineage (NCBI taxonomy): Eukaryota > Metazoa > Arthropoda > Insecta > Hemiptera > Cicadidae > Magicicada > Magicicada septendecula. The sequence continues at coordinate 301,082,381 of CM068368.1, forward strand.
ACACGGGGTCTAATATCTCTCTCATCAACCAGCCTGAATTAGAAAGAATTCAAGCTCACTCTCGAACACCAATACCTACATTGCCAATAAATAATATAATCATCATTGGCGCAACTGGCAAACAGAACAAAACAGTAAGAAAACAAGTGTCATTGGAGCTAGATAATCTAGAATCCACCATCCCTATTATATTTCTCGTGGCAAGTGGGCTACCTTTCAATATGCTCATCGGATGTGATATACTAAGAAGGTATTCAGCAGTAATAAACCTGCAGAAGGGAGTAGTGTTATTAAATTCAGAACAAGGAACCTGGTCCGCGAACATTATAAATTGTGTACCATATCCAACTGCTTTCAGCCGAAACACAGAACTGAAGAGTTATTATTGCCAGAGGCATGAGCCAGCTATCACCATAGTAGAGGAGGAGGAGCGTAAGACCTTATGGAACCAGAAGTTGGAAGAGATTATCACCTTCCAAAGAGAACGGCCTATGCAGGAGATTAGTGAGCAACAATCCAAAAAGTTAATCACCATTTATAATGATTATCAGCATGTCTTTTCGAACACCCCAGGAAAGGTTAAAGGATACCAATGTGAAATTCAATTCCGAGAACCAGTGGACTTCCACAGGAAATCATATCCAATAGCACATTCTCTAAAAAACGAAGTTAGAATGGAAATAAATAGAATGATTGCCGAAGATATAATTGAGTACAGTCATTCTCAATATACCAGCCCCATAGTTGCCATACCCAAGAAAAATGGCAAGGTACGAATTTGCCTGGACGCCCGAGAAATAAATAAGATGATTCTAAATGACAGAACCTCACCAGGAGAAATAGAAGAAATTCTGAAGAGATTAAAATATAACAAAAATTGATATATGAAGTATGAAGTAAAAAGTGAGATAATCAGGAATAAGTTACACACATTCCTATATAATAAAAATGTAAGAAGCACAAACTTACAATTATAATTAAAACAAAAATTAGCTAAAAAGGAATACGCTACAAACATTCCTTTAAGGTAAGACAATTAACTTACCAAAGAATTATCAAAAATGATATTTAATACAGAACAAAATAAACAAAAATAAAATCAAGCTCAAATTAATGAGATAATTACTTGAAATTATACTGAATCAACAGTATTATAAGAAAAAAAAAAATAAAATTATACCTGGTACAAGGAGAGAGGGAGATTATGTATAAAACCAATATACAGATATGGCTAAAGCAGAATTCTGCTAAATGACTAAGAAAAAAAAAATGTCTAAGACAATTAAGATGATCACAACGAGCGTTGAAAACAAAATAATGAAAAGTGAGATATGATGAAATTAACATATGAATAAAGATAAAATTTCTCAATATAGTGTAAGTAGATGATAGTGTATAGTTAAGGTATAGCGGAAGGAAGAATGAGTAGTAATGACAAAGTGATCTAAAAACAAACCACAAGATGGACAATCCCAAAGTATATTATATTATTATTATTAAGTCACAAGTTGACAAAGATTTAAGATTGACTGTTGAAAAGTCCAGCAATCCAAATGAACTGAGTAGAGAAGATGTGCCTCTAGTCTCAGAAAAATGAGTAGTAATGGGAGAAACCAGCTACTATATAAAAGTTAGGGAAAAATTTGTGTATGAGGGAATATGCACCAATGGAAATAAATAAAAACAGATCCAAATAAAATGGAATTAATTAAGTAAGAAGAGAAATGGAGAATGGAGAAACAAAAAAGGAAGAGAAGAAAAAAAGTTATCTATAACTGGTAATTTCATAAAAAAACTATGCTAGTGTTTTATTAAAATGATCAATTTTAGAGGAGAGGCATTATGTAACGATACAGTTAAGCCAAATCCCGTACCAGTGATAAAAAAGATAATTCTTGATATAAAATTACTTCATATGAAATAAAATGTTTTAAAAAATGATTAAAATGTAAATACTTTGACAAGACGTACAACAATATTACCCAACCCAAGTGATTGAGCCAACAACCTAAACATAAAGAAGGGAACCACGTAACATACTTAAGAAAAAATATGATAGACAAAACAATGATGAACACAGAACTAAAGAAGAACCAGAAGAGGAGAACCGAACCAAGATGAAGACTATTGAAGATGAAGAAGAGGAAGAATGAAGAGGAGACAGATAAAACCCAAGGGGAAACTAACACACATATATAAGGGAAAGACTGTATGTTTAGAGATAGAATACGGTCAATAAACCTTGAATAATTATGTATTAATGAAACCAATAGTATTATTGTCATGAAATTAACCTATGTACCCATTTTAAAGACAATACAATTGTAAAATATAATGATATAGAAAAAGTACACTAACCCAGTCAGAAAGGTTAGATTTAACGAAACACAACTAGCCTAATGTTGTTAATAGTAAATGTCATACTAAAACAAAATAGTGAGAAATGGTAGGAGAAAGTATAGGGATTACCCATTAAATAACACTAAATACAAAACAGTGAACCAAAGTGAAGTGTTTTAGTGAAGTGTAAGTACCCTAAAAATAGTGAAGGTGTATGTGAAACATTCAAAATAGAATGATAAGTAAGCAGACACTCTGTGAAATCTTGATAAACAACCAATGATTGGAGTGAGATTATAATTAGTAATATATCTAGAAGTAATTAGAAATAGTAATCCAAATTAATATTAAGGAAGCTTGTAATAATATTCAGGGAGAAAGCCCAGACAAATAACTTGTATTAACATGGCATGATAGAACAGAATTAAAGTTTTGTTATTAAAATTAAGATTGCAAAGAATACAACACCCCATGTTGAAAGGGGAATCAACTTTCATAATTTTATGAAAAGTGACAAGGTTTATCACTTTAGTTTGTAACTCAAGAAAGAAATCAATGTTAGTACTAGTAATAACTAATGACTTGTGAAGAATAGTTGGTTCAATGTTAAAGGAGGAATATGGCTGTAAGGAACCTACAGTCCATAAACCTAATTATGATATTTTAAAGGAAGAGTAATGAAAATGTATGTTGAATAGTAATTAAAACACAAACAAATAAGTGAAGCCCATCAGGCTGAATTCAGAATGTAATTTAAAAAAGAAATACACTAAAAAACAATCATGGCTGATTTTGACTATGAAGACATTTAACTGCCAAAGACATTCAAATGTCAATTGTATCAATTTCACAAGAAATCTTACTAATCTAAGACCAGTGAATAGACAGTAATTATATATCAGTTATTTTAACACAGAAATATTATTGTAATAATTTAATTTAAGAAAGATATGTTATTTATTAAATGTCAAATAATTAGACTATAGTTAATGTATAACAGAATATGACCTTATGAGGTATCATTGTAAACTTTGAAAGGAAAGAAAGATAATAGTGATGTCATTTATCATCCCAAAGGAATTATAAGGGAATAAAATCATTAGGAAAATACTTAATAAATTTGAATAAAAATTCAAATATTTTAACAATGTATGTAAGGAGTAATTAACCAAGCATTGAATTATGGTTACTATGACAACGAGACGTTTGAGGGCTTATTTTCCGTTAAATTATATAGACTCTGAAAAAACGAAGCGTGGGTAAGCGACGCGCAAAATTGTCCCGATTAAAATTTTAATTTAAACAGTTACAAAAAGTCGAATCAGTGAACCAAGATGACCCAATATGAAGAGACGTCGATCTATAAAGAATACATGATGTCCAGGAACCAGATTAACTAAATTAATTAAAGAAAAAACCCAAGACCAGATGAAGGAGGTGTTAGAAGTTTTAAACCAGCCCAAATCCGAAGAATATACGCCTATCCTGATGATGACATTTTAACGTGAGACGAATTGATAAGTACCGAATAACTTCCTTATTCCAAAACCCTAAATTACTTAAATTATTTTCAAATGATAAAATTTCTCACTATTTAAAAAGTAGTATTTTCTTTCAAAGGTAAAGGCATAATTTACTTACATAAAAAACATTTTATTAAACTATATAGATAACCTTATTTGTGAACACAACTACTGTAACAGAAATACGACACTGCCGAACAAATTGTACAAACACATTATAAATCCTAAGTACGTATCAGGTATGGTAGTGTACTTTTTTGATGTAACCAACGTTTATGTCTATTTTCATGATCCAAAGAACCCCAGATTTTAAAACTGGTAATATTTTGTATGTAACTTAATGCTGTATCGGCAACGATAAGGTTTTGAAATCAATTTTGCCAACTCTGAGATATTTTGTGTTTCAAGCTCTAAGCCGGAGCATAGTATTATAAAATTATTTATGATTCATTTGTCATATTTATTGATAATTAAATTTGTATTAAAAAACGCAGTACAGAACATTACTATCTTGTTATTTCATAGGATTTTTGTAGAATATATGTGTGTTAGCGAAGTTTTAAGCCACAGCCAACTAGCGCTCATCACGAGTGGCCGAGTCGACAACCTGTGTAGCAGCGGGAATAATTCGAACGCCACCGCTGTCCATGCTAATACCACGTATTACCTTAGAAATTAAATATTTTAATTGTTTTAACAGAAACAATTTGGCGCCACCCGGGAATAACAATCCCTATGAATTAACAGGTAGGTTGTACTGGTAACATTGACAACGCTACGGACTCCAGTAGTGACGTCGATTTATGTAACAACCAGTGTGAGGCAAACACACTACATTCACACGAATACACAAAATAAACAAGTGTGATTACATTTTAACAGGTACGACCCAATTAAACTGTTACATATTGACGCCTGCAACGTGGGACTTCACAAGTCAACTCCACACCCAATTTTAAACTGTTACATATTGGCGACCAGCAACGTGCGGCTAGGAAGAATAACTAGCGGCGGTCATGAATAGACACGGTATGGTTACGAGGCGCAAAGGGAAGGAAACATCAAACCAAGAAGGAAACCCAGAAGAAATGGAGGAAGTTGAGGAAGTAGAAGTGGAGGAAACAACTGGAGAATTGTCAGAAGAAAACCCACAGGAGGACCAAATGGAAAATCCCAATCCACCTAACCGGAAATAGAAGCAGAAGTCACGGTAAATAACCAACCAGTTAAACCGACAGAAGAAACGAAACTCGATAGTTTGATGAGAATGATGATGGAACAAATGAACAGATTAGAATCGGACAAGGAAGAGAGAAGACGAGACAAGGAAGATTTAAATAAAAAATTAGAATCAGACAAGGAAGATTTGAATAAAAGATTAGAAAAACTAGACCTAAACAGTGAAGATTTGAATAAAAAATTAGAAAAACTAGACCTAAACAGTGAAGAATTGAAGAAGCAAATGAAGGAGAGTATAGAATTCCTGAATGACAAAATAGAGAGCAACCATGAAGACTTGAAGAGAAGTCAGGAAGCATTGGAAAAGAAGAGCGAGGAGCTGAAGAAACAGATCAAGAAGGATCTGGAGATAGTAAACAAAAAGATGGAAACTAATCACGATGTTCTCCAACGGAAAATCGAGGAAGAAAGTAAGAAAACCAAGGAGGAATGGAAGCAACAACTAGTCGAATGTCGAGAAGAGATTAGACAAACGGTAACGGAGACCAACGAAACAGTGATACAAATCAGAGAAGAATTAAATAATAAAATTAGCAACGTTGAGGAGGAAGGTAAATTAAGAGCGACAGAATTCTACCAAGTCCTTACTGAAGGGTGCCAGAAGAATAAACAGGAAGTGGTCAAGGAACTGGAGGAGAGGCACCAAGAGCTACAACTGGATGTAAACAGTCGGGTGGAGAAAGTGTACACCGTCATAGATAAAATAGACGGACTGACCCGAGAAAACATCCAGGGAATCAGTATGCGAGAGAAACAGATGCAGGAAGAATTAGATGCATTAAGAGAAAAACCATATAATCACACACAGTTCATAACCAGTGAGAATCGAGAAATGATTAATTTTCGTAGCTACCGGAGAAACCCGACAGAATTCCTCAAACGAGTAGAAGAACTGATAGAGAAGAACAGAGAAACCAGATGGTCCAGTGTGAGAAGTATGATCGACGAGATGTTCCGTGACACCCATGACAATTGGTGGACGGCCACAAGACCTGAGATCAATGATACCCAAGAATTCAAGAAACAGTTCAGAGAGAAGTATTGGTCCGAATCAACACAGAATGTGGTCCGCAATGACATCAGTAACGGAAGGTACGAGACACAAGGAGGACACGCGTTAACATCGTACTTTCTGGGAAAGGTATGCTTAGCCAGAAATTTGGAACCCAGGATACCGGAGGAGTCGTTGGTGATACAACTGGGTTATCATTACGAAGAGGCCATCCAGAAGGCCAGGCGACAAGGCCAAATTAAAACAATCCAAGGAATGGTTAGTCTACTGGTGGACCTGGAGAACGATAACCAGTATCGAAAAAACAGGATCACAAACCAAAGATACAATAAGTGGAATGAACACAACAATACACCTAATTTCCATGGACCATACAATTATCCACAAAGCAATAATCGAAATAACTGGGGCCGAAATAACAATAATAATAATGCAGAACAAACATTCAATGGAAACGATCAGCATCACCCTTCAAATAATCAGCCTGGTAACCGAGGGCAACATAACCATCACTCAGGAAATCAAAACAATAATAGAAGCAGCCCAAATAATAATAACCGACCAAACGAGAATTACCGAGGAGTGGAACCTGAACAACGTACCAACGGTCATCCCAATGACCATAATTACTACGGCAACCGGTATCATCCCAATTACCAGTACAACCGGGGACCCGGGGGCAATCCAAATAGGAGTGACAATCGACGTCATGTAAATTTTATTAGTGGGAGAAGGCGGAATAACCACCGAAGATACAACTCAAATTGGCACCAAGAACCATGGTACCATGCGTCCGACGAGACTGACAACAGACACCATCAGTGAACAGGAACCATGAACCACTACAAAATGGAAATAACCAGCAAAATGTGCCGCACGATGAAACGAACGACCAGCCAAGCAACCTGGCCGTCAGCCAGCAGCCACCTTTAAACTAAAAAGGTCAGTGATAAAGTATGAACGCCCTTCACATGACCAATCACTTGGGTTGATACGTCAAACAATGTCAGATAAGAAAACCAAAGGAATCACGATAATTTACAACCATTATTTAAAAGATATTCGAGAAGAACTTCTCGAGGAAGAGGCCACTCAATTACCACAGAACAATAATGAAATTGTTCATATAAAGGCGACAATAAACGGTACCATAACCATTATCATGGTAGACACGGGGTCTAATATCTCTCTCATCAACCAGCCTGAATTAGAAAGAATTCAAGCTCACTCTCGAACACCAATACCTACATTGCCAATAAATAATATAATCATCATTGGCGCAACTGGCAAACAGAACAAAACAGTAAGAAAACAAGTGTCATTGGAGCTAGATAATCTAGAATCCACCATCCCTATTATATTTCTCGTGGCAAGTGGGCTACCTTTCAATATGCTCATCGGATGTGATATACTAAGAAGGTATTCAGCAGTAATAAACCTGCAGAAGGGAGTAGTGTTATTAAATTCAGAACAAGGAACCTGGTCCGCGAACATTATAAATTGTGTACCATATCCAACTGCTTTCAGCCGAAACACAGAACTGAAGAGTTATTATTGCCAGAGGCATGAGCCAGCTATCACCATAGTAGAGGAGGAGGAGCGTAAGACCTTATGGAACCAGAAGTTGGAAGAGATTATCACCTTCCAAAGAGAACGGCCTATGCAGGAGATTAGTGAGCAACAATCCAAAAAGTTAATCACCATTTATAATGATTATCAGCATGTCTTTTCGAACACCCCAGGAAAGGTTAAAGGATACCAATGTGAAATTCAATTCCGAGAACCAGTGGACTTCCACAGGAAATCATATCCAATAGCACATTCTCTAAAAAACGAAGTTAGAATGGAAATAAATAGAATGATTGCCGAAGATATAATTGAGTACAGTCATTCTCAATATACCAGCCCCATAGTTGCCATACCCAAGAAAAATGGCAAGGTACGAATTTGCCTGGACGCCCGAGAAATAAATAAGATGATTATAAATGACAGAACCTCACCAGGAGAAATAGAAGAAATTCTGAAGAGATTAAAATATAACAAAAATTGATATATGAAGTATGAAGTAAAAAGTGAGATAATCAGGAATAAGTTACACACATTCCTATATAATAAAAATGTAAGAAGCACAAACTTACAATTATAATTAAAACAAAAATTAGCTAAAAAGGAATACGCTACAAACATTCCTTTAAGGTAAGACAATTAACTTACCAAAGAATTATCAAAAATGATATTTAATACAGAACAAAATAAACAAAAATAAAATCAAGCTCAAATTAATGAGATAATTACTTGAAATTATACTGAATCAACAGTATTATAAGAAAAAAAAAATAAAATTATACCTGGTACAAGGAGAGAGGGAGATTATGTATAAAACCAATATACAGATATGGCTAAAGCAGAATTCTGCTAAATGACTAAGAAAAAAAAAATGTCTAAGACAATTAAGATGATCACAACGAGCGTTGAAAACAAAATAATGAAAAGTGAGATATGATGAAATTAACATATGAATAAAGATAAAATTTCTCAATATAGTGCAAGTAGATGATAGTGTATAGTTAAGGTATAGCGGAAGGAAGAATGAGTAGTAATGACAAAGTGATCTAAAAACAAACCACAAGATGGACAATCCCAAAGTATATTATATTATTATTATTAAGTCACAAGTTGACAAAGATTTAAGATTGACTGTTGAAAAGTCCAGCAATCCAAATGAACTGAGTAGAGAAGATGTGCCTCTAGTCTCAGAAAAATGAGTAGTAATGGGAGAAACCAGCTACTATATAAAAGTTAGGGAAAAATTTGTGTATGAGGGAATATGCACCAATGGAAATAAATAAAAACAGATCCAAATAAAATGGAATTAATTAAGTAAGAAGAGAAATGGAGAATGGAGAAACAAAAAAGGAAGAGAAGAAAAAAAGTTATCTATAACTGATAATTTCATAAAAAAACTATGCTAGTGTTTTATTAAAATGATCAATTTTAGAGGAGAGGCATTATGTAACGATACAGTTAAGCCAAATCCCGTACCAGTGATAAAAAAGATAATTCTTGATATAAAATTACTTCATATGAAATAAAATGTTTTAAAAAATGATTAAAATGTAAATACTTTGACAAGACGTACAACAATATTACCCAACCCAAGTGATTGAGCCAACAACCTAAACATAAAGAAGGGAACCACGTAACATACTTAAGAAAAAATATGATAGACAAAACAATGATGAACACAGAACTAAAGAAGAACCAGAAGAGGAGAACCGAACCAAGATGAAGACTATTGAAGATGAAGAAGAGGAAGAATGAAGAGGAGACAGATAAAACCCAAGGGGAAACTAACACACATATATAAGGGAAAGACTGTATGTTTAGAGATAGAATACGGTCAATAAACCTTGAATAATTATGTATTAATGAAACCAATAGTATTATTGTCATGAAATTAACCTATGTACCCATTTTAAAGACAATACAATTGTAAAATATAATGATATAGAAAAAGTACACTAACCCAGTCAGAAAGGTTAGATTTAACGAAACACAACTAGCCTAATGTTGTTAATAGTAAATGTCATACTAAAACAAAATAGTGAGAAATGGTAGGAGAAAGTATAGGGATTACCCATTAAATAACACTAAATACAAAACAGTGAACCAAAGTGAAGTGTTTTAGTGAAGTGTAAGTACCCTAAAAATAGTGAAGGTGTATGTGAAACATTCAAAATAGAATGATAAGTAAGCAGACACTCTGTGAAATCTTGATAAACAACCAATGATTGGAGTGAGATTATAATTAGTAATATATCTAGAAGTAATTAGAAATAGTAATCCAAATTAATATTAAGGAAGCTTGTAATAATATTCAGGGAGAAAGCCCAGACAAATAACTTGTATTAACATGGCATGATAGAACAGAATTAAAGTTTTGTTATTAAAATTAAGATTGCAAAGAATACAACACCCCATGTTGAAAGGGGAATCAACTTTCATAATTTTATGAAAAGTGACAAGGTTTATCACTTTAGTTTGTAACTCAAGAAAGAAATCAATGTTAGTACTAGTAATAACTAATGACTTGTGAAGAATAGTTGGTTCAATGTTAAAGGAGGAATATGGCTGTAAGGAACCTACAGTCCATAAACCTAATTATGATATTTTAAAGGAAGAGTAATGAAAATGTATGTTGAATAGTAATTAAAACACAAACAAATAAGTGAAGCCCATCAGGCTGAATTCAGAATGTAATTTAAAAAAGAAATACACTAAAAAACAATCATGGCTGATTTTGACTATGAAGACATTTAACTGCCAAAGACATTCAAATGTAAATTGTATCAATTTCACAAGAAATCTTACTAATCTAAGACCAGTGAATAGACAGTAATTATATATCAGTTATTTTAACACAGAAATATTATTGTAATAATTTAATTTAAGAAAGATATGTTATTTATTAAATGTCAAATAATTAGACTATAGTTAATGTATAACAGAATATGACCTTATGAGGTATCATTGTAAACTTTGAAAGGAAAGAAAGATAATAGTGATGTCATTTATCATCCCAAAGGAATTATAAGGGAATAAAATCATTAGGAAAATACTTAATAAATTTGAATAAAAATTCAAATATTTTAACAATGTATGTAAGGAGTAATTAACCAAGCATTGAATTATGGTTACTATGACAACGAGACGTTTGAGGGCTTATTTTCCGTTAAATTATATAGACTCTGAAAAAATGAAGCATGGGTAAGCGACGCGCAAAATTGTCCCAATTAAAATTTTAATTTAAACAGTTACAAAAAGTCGAATCAGTGAACCAAGATGACCCAATATGAAGAGACGTCGATCTATAAAGAATACATGATGTCCAGGAACCAGATTAACTAAATTAATTAAAGAAAAAACCCAAGACCAGATGAAGGAGGTGTTAGAAGTTTTAAACCAGCCCAAATCCGAAGAATATACGCCTATCCTGATGATGACATTTCAACGTGAGACGAATTGATAAGTACCGAATAACTTCCTTATTCCAAAACCCTAAATTACTTAAATTATTTTCAAATGATAAAATTTCTCACTATTTAAAAAGTAGTATTTTCTTTCAAAGGTAAAGGCATAATTTACTTACATAAAAAACATTTTATTAAACTATATAGATAACCTTATTTGTGAACACAACTACTGTAACAGAAATACGACACTACCGAACAAATTGTACAAACACATTATAAATCCTAAGTACGTATAAGGTATGGTAGTGTACTTTTTTGATGTAACTAACGTTTATGTCTATTTTCATGATCCAAAGAACCCCAGATTTTAAAACTGGTAATATTTTGTATGTAACTTAATGCTGTATCGGCAACGATAAGGTTTTGAAATCAATTTTGCCAACTCTGAGATATTTTGTGTTTCAAGCTCTAAGCCGGAGCATAGTATTATAAAATTATTTATGATTCATTTGTCATATTTATTGATAATTAAATTTGTATTAAAAAACGCAGTACAGAACATTACTATCTTGTTATTTCATAGGATTTTTGTAGAATATATGTGTGTTAGCGAAGTTTTAAGCCACAGCCAACTAGCGCTCATCACGAGTGGCCGAGTCGACAACCTGTGTAGCAGCGGGAATAATTCGAACGCCACCGCTGTCCATGCTAATACCACGTATTACCTTAGAAATTAAATATTTTAATTGTTTTAACAGAAACAATTTGGCGCCACCCGGGAATAACAATCCCTATGAATTAACAGGTAGGTTGTACTGGTAACATTGACAACGCTACGGACTCCAGTAGTGACGTCGATTTATGTAACAACCAGTGTGAGGCAAACACACTACATTCACACGAATACACAAAATAAACAAGTGTGATACATTTTAACAGGTACGACCCAATTAAACTGTTACTAAATATCACTATAATATTGACGACTCGGAACACAAAGTTTTTTATAAGTAAAAACGTAAAGTTTTACCTTACAGCCTAAACCGGCTTTCACCTATAGAAGGCTTCATCAGAGGCTGTCGTTAGTAGCGCTGCTCGTCTTGTTGTTGGCGACGAGAAAGTGTTTCGAAAGATTGAAGCTGTGTGTGTGTGGTGAGATGTGTTCGAATAATGCGTGCGATTTGAATTGTGTCTGTTCGTTTAGGATGTCGTTTTTATTTGTTTTTGTGTGTTTGTATATTTCTAATTGTTCTAGAGTGTCTAGTTTTCGGCCTTTTGTGTGTACGTGTAGTATGTTCATGTTATTGTCGATGTTTTTATATGTGTGGTTTGCTTCAATGAGGTGGTTTGCGAAGGTAGATTCTGTAGTGGTGTGGAGTGCTTTTGTGTGTTCAATGTATCTCTGTTTGAAGCTACGTCCTGTCTGGCCTATGTAGAATTTACTGCAATTTGAACAATTTAGTTTATATACACCGGGTAGATCGAATTTGTTTTGTGCTTTGGGCATGCGTTTTGATAGTGTGTGTTCTGTTTTGTTAGTAGTTTTGTAAGCGATTCTGTATCCTGCTTTTTTGAATTTGTGGGCAATTTTTTCTGTTTGTTTGTTGATGTATGTTAGTGTTATGAATTTGTTGTTTTCTGTCTTTGTCTGTTGTTTGTTTTGTGTTTTGTGTAGGAGTTTACTGACTATTGTTCTGTCATAACCGTTAGATTCTGCTAGATATTTTATCGTGTTTAGTTCGTCTTTGTAGTCTATTTCATCTAAGGGGATGTTGTTAAGTCTATGTATCATGGTTCTAAAGACAGCTAGTTTATGTTGTATTGGGTGATTGGAGGTGTTGTGTATTAGTGTGTCAGTTATAGTTGGTTTTCTGTATATACTGAATTTGTGCCTGTGTTCTAGTTTTGTGATGGAGTATCTATTTAAAAAGTAGTATTTTCTTTCAAAGGTAAAGGCATAATTTACTTACATAAAAAACATTTTATTAAACTATATAGATAACCTTATTTGTGAACACAACTACTGTAACAGAAATATGACACTACCGAACAAATTGTACAAACACATATTATGTAATTGTTACTTATTATGTAATATTATGTAAACTGTTACATATTGACGCCTGCAACGTGGGACTTCACAAGTCAACTCCACACCCAATTTTAAACTGTTACAATATACAAACCCTGAATCAACCATATTCGAGCAGAGGAACATGAGTCAAGAAGATACCAGCGTCGTAGAAATAAGTTTTAGTAACAATGACTATCGTTGGGGCAATAACGAAGATGGTAACCATTATGAAAACCGATATAGGAGTCGAAGTCAAGGGGACAACCGCATACCAGGGACATATGAACCATGGAATCATTCTCGCAACGAAGAACGAGGAACAAACCAAGAATTACAGTCAAATATACCTGCATTCTCAAATGATGTTACTGACAACATTCCTTTAAACGACCAGAGGCAGTGATAAACCTTCGCGACCCTTCACTGCTCCAATCAACTGGGTATAAACCACGACTGAACATAGGGACGGACAAATCAAAATTCACAATTATATACAATAATTATTTAAAAAACATTCGAGAAGAATTGTTAGAGGAGACTGCTAATAACATTATCAGCCACAACCATGATATAATATATGTCAACGCTGAAGTGGAAGGAGTTCCAACCAAAATTATGATTGATACGGGCGCTAACGTGTCTCTAATTAACGATAATGAATTAGAAAACATACAGAGAAAATGTAAACGAATAATATCAACATTACCTGTCACTAACATAACCCTCATAGGTGCTACTGGAAAACAAAATAAGACCGTAAGAAAACAGGTGTCATTAGATATAACAAGCAAGGGTGTAATAATTAATATGACATGTTTAGTAGCAACTGGTTTACCATTCCAGTTATTAATGGGATGTGACGTACTTAGAAAGTACTCAGCAATTATCGATCTGAGTAAGGAGAAAGTATCTTTATACGCAGCAGGTATGGTATGGATAGCCGAATTAACAGGTAGCGATAGTGAATATCTCAGTGGTATCCACCAACAACTGAGAAAATTAAATTATACAACTGAGAAAATTAAATTATGTGAAAGATGATAAAATCAATAAGGAGGTGATTTATAGCATTTCCAATGATGACTTGTGGATGAAAAAATTACAAGAGATAAGGGAGTTTCAGAGTGAAGAAACAAGTACTCATTTAACCAAGGATCAGGTAGAAACTTTAATTAGAATATATGAGAAATACCGGCATGTGTTTTCGGAAGAACCGGGGAAGGTTAAACATTATCAATGTGAAATTCAGTTCAAGGAACCGGTGGAATTCTGCAAGAAATCATACCCAATAGCATATTCATTGAAAGAGTCGGTTAGAAATGAAATCAAAAGGATGATGGATAAAGATATAATTGAACAAAGTCAGTCACCTTTTACAAGCCCAATAATAGCAATTACTAAAAAAAATGGACAAGTTAGACTGTGTTTGGACGCACGCGAAATTAATAAAACCATAATAAATGACCGGACATCACCCGGTGAAATTGAAGAAATTTTAAAAAAATTCCATGGTACCAAGTTCATCAGTAGCTGGGACACTGTGTGTGGCTACTGGCAAGTGGAATTATATCCGAAGAGTCGGCAGTACATGGCTTTTATTTTTGAGGGCCGTAATTACCAATTTAAAAGGTTGCCGTTTGGACTGGTGAATTCGGTAGCAATCTTTGTCAAGTGTATGGACAGGATCCTTGGACAAGAATCGCTTCAGTACACCACTGTGTTGATGATCTCCTTATTACGTCATCAAATTGGGAGGAACACTGTCAACGGGTGGAAAATGTATTAAAAAACTATCTAATAATAACATTACTTTGAAATTAGAAAAATCAAAATTAATTGCAAAGGAAGTACAATTCCTAGGATTTAACTTGAATAACAAAGGAATTTCACCATCGCAAGAAAAAGTCGAAGCCATTCAAAGGTTTCCGACGCCTAAAAACAAAAAACAATTACAGTCGTTTTTAGGACTCTGTAATTACTACAGAAAGTTTCAGACCAATTACTCAGAACTGACAGCGAAATTCCAAGAACAGTTATCTTCTAAGAATAAGTGGAAATGGGGTCCAGATCAAGACATTATTTATCAGTCAATAAAAGACAAATTTTTAGAAACTATAATATTACACCATCCAGATTTCAATCAACCGTTTTTCTTAAATTGTGACGCTAGTGACATCAGCCTCGGGACAGTATTATATCAAGAAGATAAAGAGGGTAACCATTTGGTTATTAGCTTCGCCAGTAGGGCATTGAACCACTGTGAAAGAAAATATAGCGTTACCAAGAAGGAACTGTTAGCCGTAGTATTTGCATGTAACAAGTTCCGTACATATATTTTAGGGTATCCTGTAACCCTCAGAACGGATCATAAATCCATTTCATTTTTGAGAAATTGCAAGTTGAGTCATGGTAGACTTATAAGATGGGCAATCGCTTTGCAAGAGTATAATCTCAAATATGAACATATCCCAAGAAACAAAAACGTAATAGCGGACGTGCTATCACGAATCAATTTAAATACCCAGACCTTTGAAGGAGACCACGAAAACATAATTAAGGTGTACAACATTATCAAGAGTAGGTTTACTTCAAGATATCAGAATTCATCAACAATCAGATCCAAAATTAAGGCACATCAAGGAACGATTGGAGGAACCAAATGACAGCGTAAATAAATTTTATTGTATGTACGACGGAATATTGTTTATAAAAAACACTTTAAACCAAGATGATTGGAAGGTGATCATACCTAAACATATCGAGAAAGAGTTAATTATGGATTATCACTTAAGATATGGCCATATGGGGGCAAGAAAAGTTGTCAAAACATTAGAGGAGAACTGCTACATAAAGAATATTAACAGGAAGGTTATAAACTATATAAAGCCATGCCACATTTGTCAATTGGTAAAAGCAAACAATGAAAAAAAGGAAGGTGCAATGATACCAATAACGTCAAAACAAAAATTAGGAAAGATATTTCTGGACATTTGTGGACCGTTCCCGCGTAGTGGAGGCAGATACCAATATAATTACATTATCATTATTATGGACCATTTCACCAAATTTATTAAACTATATCCGATTAACCGGGCAACCACTCAAAAAATCCTTGAAATATTGTCTACAAAATACATTCCAGAAGTAGGAGTACCCAAGACTATTATTACAGATCATGGTACACAATTTCGTGGGAAAATGTGGAAGAATACGTTATTAGAGCTAGGAATTAAGACATACAAAACTTCGGTATATCACCCAAGTAGCAACACAGCCGAAAGGGTATTGAGAGAAGTTGGTAGGATACTAAGGACGTATTGCCACGACCAACAACGAAAATGGCAAGAATACCTGTCTGCTACCGAAGAATTCATTAACATAGCTTATCATCCATCCATCAACTGTACTCCATATACCGCTATGTATGAAAAAAGACCCCCCCCCCCCGAGAAATCCAAGAATTAATCAATTTTCCTGAATCACAAAGATATGAATTCGATAAAATAAAGTTTTATAATAAAGTAATAGACAATCTTGAAAAACGTAAAAACCAGTATAAGAAAAATGAAGATAAGATAATACAATATGAAGTAGGGGATAAGGTAGTGCTAAGAAATAGAGAACTACCTAAAGCATTGGAGGGAATCACTAAGAAACTATTGTTATTGTACGCAGGACCATATATGGTAACCAAAAACAATCATAATAATACATATGAACTAGCGGATCCTATTACGAAAAAAACTAAAGGTACTCATAACCAAGCATCACTTAAAAAGTATTATGAAGAAACATCAAAATTCTAAACTAAGGAAGATCAACTTACATGAATTATTTGAAATGACTATTATATAAAACATCAAAATTCTAAATTAAGTAAGATCAACTTACATGAATTATTTGAAATGACTATTATATATAACATCAAAATTCTAAATTAAGTAAGATCAACTTACATGAATTATTTGAAATGACTATTATATAAAAAAACTAATTTGATAACAATAAATACTACCAAAATCTAAAATATGTAAGAACAATTTACAGCATACTTTGAAAAAAAAAAATATTATGAATAATGAAACATAAAATACACAATTATTTCTTCCATACGAAAGATCATGTTCAGAAATAATTACTTCTGAAGGAGGGCAATAATGTAACGACACCAAAATTCTAAAAGAAATAAGTGCATCTATTTAAATCAAGCATAAATAATATATATATATATATATATATATATATATATATATATATATAGTAATATAATAATAATAATGGGGCGCAATATTAATGACAATAGGCCTAAGAAAAATTTAATAAACTAATTAGAAAATTAACTTGCTGAAGAAGAGTTGCAGTATAAAAACAGATAGAATAATAAGGATAATTAAAACTACTATATTACAAGAGGTATTGAATAACAAATGTGAATGACATTAAGGCTAATAAATCATTGAACTCTGAAGTAAAGTTATATAAAAGAGAAAGAAATCTACTTAAGAAATATACCAACAGTAATATTGAATATAATAAATAAATGGATTTATTGGGAGGCAAGGTAGAATAAGAAAAAATATTCAGAAGATAAAAGATTCCAAGGATGTGTATAATGATAAGATTTTTATTTATAGAGTGTAGAAAGCTAAGGAACCACTCTAGAATTATTTTATGGGTAGCAGCCAAAGTGCACTGTACCAGGTATGTGAATGTTCGGATGAGCAATTGGACGTAAAAGGGCCACTCAACGCCGATATTCATTCACAATACCATATTAATATAGGGTGAATCATTTAACAATAGTATGGAATCAATGTGAATAAAAGAATGGAATATATAAATAGAATACACAATGAACCAAGAGAAAACTCAAGAATTACAATTCGTTAAAGCCACCCATATAAATAAACAAACTCCAGAGATAAAGAAGAATATAATTTGTATTGACAAGAAAAGTAGGTTTCAATTTGCCTATAATAATGAAGAATTTGTTTAATAAATGTCAATCTTATCACCAAGCAATATTAATACCATAATATCATACACTTCAACTGTTGAAGACATCAGCAAGCAATAACAACAAGTTATCTAAACAAATCGAAATCAAAATAATTTGAAGGAAGAAACAATAATAAATAAAAGTGTGAACCTATTTACAAACCAAAAGTCCTACAACAGACATTACTATGACAGATTACTATACTATATAGACAGTACCCAGTTATATTTGGAGTAGTCCATAAACAAATAAATAATGATAATAAATTTAATGAATAATGAATGAATCAATTAGAAAGTCATATAAAGTACAATACAAATTTAGAAGTAAATGTAAAATGTAATTAAGATGTGCTACAAATGTAATATAAGACAAGTGTAATTAATTGGTAAGAGTATGTGAGATACAGTGGTAGTCTATTAAGAATAACTGTGAGTGGATAGTAATTATAAACAATTATTTAATGAAATGAATTACTAATCCATAGTAGCAGAAGATACTGGCATTAACATTTAGTTTTTTCTTTATTAGTGTTGAGTTATATAAGTTTAATAGATATTAATCACACAGACAATGGTTTAAAAGTGTGCATTCAGTTAAGCCCTAAAGGGAATTATAGTAATTAAAATATAATTGTTAATTAATAGTTTGTTTATATTAAAAAAAAATTAATTAATATAAAACAAGTGTAAGCAGGATAGATTATGAGTCTTCCAATATAAAAATATAACCAGTCAACATAGGCCTAGATGATTATGTTCAGTAAATAATAAATTATTCAAAAATATTTGTCAAATTACAAATAACTATAATATTTGATATTAAAACTGTTCATAGTTTTGTCAGACAAAATAATATGTAAATTGTATTAAGTATTATGATGTAATAACTAAAAAGCAACTTGTATGTAGAAGGTAAAGTAATGTACTATATAAAAATAATATCCTATGACAACTAAATCTCAATTTGAACAGATATGACCAGAGTATTTATGTGTATCCAGGAAACCAAAAGAGAGAAAAAGAATGTTGTTGATATTTATGATTATAAAAAACAAACCAAGGAGTTGGGTTGAATTTTGGTAAAAGAAACTAAATATTTATACAGAAAATGTATGAATATTATTAAAAAATAATATGATACAAGGAAAAAAACACTATATACAACCTATAACAGAATATAAAATTGGAGATATAAAGAAATATCATAAACAAATCACCTTTAAAACATTACTGATCCAACAACCAGAAGGAACAACTACACTTGGATCAACTTAATAACAGGACACTGGACTTCAATCCTAATATTCCATCAGAAGGCTTCGGACAACGGAATTGAAAAGAGTTAACAGTTATTGATCACCAAAAGAAGTGGATTCCTTCATTTGGACAACATAAACAAACTCATATAGGAAATTTTTCATCACTGAGACCAGGAGGCTGTGTGAAACCAAACTGAACTGATAAACATTGTGTAACGTATATTTATTATTATAATTAATACTCAATTTATATTATTCATTATTATTATTGTTTGTAATGTAATATACTTTCTGTACTTGTTTTCCTTTATAATCACTGAACCTTTATATCAGCCAAAAGAACCTAAAAATAATATTAACAAAAGAGAAGAGAATCGACCCTGAGATTTCTAAATTATATTAATAGTTACACTAAATAGACTATAGCAATTTTTTTTGAATAAAAATACAATATTATTATTATTATTACCAGATACCATTCCATGTGTTTTATTTATGTAGAAATAGAATTAACAAGTGTTACAAATTGATGTAAACAAAGAGAGGGATAAATTAATTTAAAACCCGTCTTGTTGTAATTTGACACATCCAAGGTGAGGCATAAAGAACCTGTAATTCCTGAAGGGTAATAGATTGGTGCTCACAACAGTGGGGCTTTAGAAGATATTAATATAAGGGACAATTAAGTGGGGTTATAAATTGGCGTCCAACCTGTGAGGCTGTAATTAGGGAATCAATAGGCAAATAAATAATAAAATAATAACAAAATTCAATTCCTAATTTTAGCTGGCGGCTGATATAGGTTCAATAAAACAACAGGAATGCACAAACGAGCAACATCAAAGAGGAGAGCAGCAGAAGCAGAGAAGAAGAGTAGTATGGAAGACACGGAGGCGACACCAGTGGAAGATGTAGAGATGTTACTACCTCCTGCAGAACCTAACAAACCTACACAACAAAAGGAACATCTCGAGAACTCTACTCAAATAGGGGATGTCAATTTCCAGGAAACCATGATGAGAATGATGATGGAAATGAGAGAGGATAACAAATCCATGAGTACGGAACTGAAGGAAGAATTGGGTAATAAAATTGATGAAAATAGAAAGGAAATGAAAGAGAAGATGGAGGAGAATAGTAAGAAAATGGAGGAGTTAAAAAATGACAATAAATCCACGAGGGAAGAGTTAAAGCAAATCAATACAGAGAATTTAAAACGAATCAATGAAAGGTTTGAAGAAAATTTTGAGAAACAAATTGAAAATAATAGGCAAATGAATGAGAAAATAGACAGTATTAAAATAAGTTTGGGACAACAAATCAACGAAAAAATCAAAGACGTTGATAAGAATGTAAGACGATTTATAGACGAACAAAACCAAGAACTGAGAGAAAATATTTATGGGAGAATGGAGCAGGTTAATGAGATAATTAACCAGAAGATGGATGGAAACACTGAAGAAAGGAGACAAGAGATAGCCAAAACAAATGAAAGAATAGAACAAATTAACGAAACCACTGAACAAAATATAGTGAATTTATGTTCCAAGATAGATCAGGTAAAAGAAGATAGTCGTGTTCAAATAGAGACGATACAAAGGGAACAAGTAAATTTAGAAAAGGTTCAGAAACAATGCGGAGAGAGGTGTGACAACATGGACATTTCAATAAATAAAATAAATGACCAAGTCAGACAGAACCAAGAGGAAATAGAACTGGTGCGAACTAGACCAACTAATCTTAATAGTATACATACAACCGAGAGTCGTGAAGGAATTAATTTTAAGAATTACCGAAAAAACCCTATGGAATTCATAGCAAGAATAGATGAACATTTTAATAAATACTGTATAACAAGGTGGAACTCAAATAGAGAAATGTTGGACGAATGTTTTAGAGAAATGAATGATAATTGGTGGGTTGCAACAAGAAATGAAATTACCGACTACCTACAATTTAAGAAATTATTTAAAGAAAAATACTGGTCAGAATCATCTCAACATATAATACGAGACAATATCACTCATGGGAGATATGACGTCTATCGTGGTACTTCACCGACTACATACTTCTTAGGAAAGGTGTGCCTAGCTAAACATTTGGAGCCTAAAATACCTGAGGAATGTCTGGTTACAAAAATGGCATACCATTATGATGAGAGGATTTCGGGAGCCCGATTAGGCAACCAAATTAAAACTATACAGGCCATGGCCAGCTTACTAGAGAATTACGAACATGAAAATTATTACCGAAAAAACAGGCAAAGAACCGATAGATACGAAGGAAGAAATAATAACCATGGAATGAGTAATTACCAGCATAATAACCACAGGAATAACTATAATTACAATAATGGTAATAATAATAGTAATAATAATAATTTAAATAATATTAATAATAACAACTACAATAATAATCACCATCAAGTGAATCATAACCGAAATAGTATGTATCCAAATAATAGTAATAATAATAATAGGAATAATCAATATAATAATCATAACGGTAATCGCATATACAAACCCTGAATCAACCATATTCGAGCAGAGGAACATGAGTCAAGAAGATACCAGCGTCGTAGAAATAAGTTTTAGTAACAATGACTATCGTTGGGGCAATAACGAAGATGGTAACCATTATGAAAACCGATATAGGAGTCGAAGTCAAGGGGACAACCGCATACCAGGGACATATGAACCATGGAATCATTCTCGCAACGAAGAACGAGGAACAAACCAAGAATTACAGTCAAATCTACCTGCATTCTCAAATGATGTTACTGACAACATTCCTTTAAACGACCAGAGGCAGTGATAAACCTTCGCGACCCTTCACTGCTCCGATCAACTGGGTATAAACCACGACTGAACATAGGGACGGACAAATCAAAATTCACAATTATATACAATAATTATTTAAAAAACATTCGAGAAGAATTGTTAGAGGAGACTGCTAATAACATTATCAGCCACAACCATGATATAATATATGTCAACGCTGAAGTGGAAGGAGTTCCAACCAAAATTATGATTGATACGGGCGCTAACGTGTCTCTAATTAACGATAATGAATTAGAAAACATACAGAGAAAATGTAAACGAATAATATCAACATTACCTGTCACTAACATAACCCTCATAGGTGCTACTGGAAAACAAAATAAGACCGTAAGAAAACAGGTGTCATTAGATATAACAAGCAAGGGTGTAATAATTAATATGACATGTTTAGTAGCAACTGGTTTACCATTCCAGTTATTAATGGGATGTGACGTACTTAGAAAGTACTCAGCAATTATCGATCTGAGTAAGGAGAAAGTATCTTTATACGCAGCAGGTATGGTATGGATAGCCGAATTAACAGGTAGCGATAGTGAATATCTCAGTGGTATCCACCAACAACTGAGAAAATTAAATTATACAACTGAGAAAATTAAATTATGTGAAAGATGATAAAATCAATAAGGAGGTGATTTATAGCATTTCCAATGATGACTTATGGATGAAAAAATTACAAGAGATAAGGGAGTTTCAGAGTGAAGAAACAAGTACTCATTTAACCAAGGATCAGGTAGAAACTTTAATTAGAATATATGAGAAATACCGGCATGTGTTTTCGGAAGAACCGGGGAAGGTTAAACATTATCAATGTGAAATTCAGTTCAAGGAACCGGTGGAATTCTGCAAGAAATCATACCCAATAGCATATTCATTGAAAGAGTCGGTTAGAAATGAAATCAAAAGGATGATGGATAAAGATATAATTGAACAAAGTCAGTCACCTTTTACAAGCCCAATAATAGCAATTACTAAAAAAAATGGACAAGTTAGACTGTGTTTGGACGCACGCGAAATTAATAAAACCATAATAAATGACCGGACATCACCCGGTGAAATTGAAGAAATTTTAAAAAAATTCCATGGTACCAAGTTCATCAGTAGCTGGGACACTGTGTGTGGCTACTGGCAAGTGGAATTATATCCGAAGAGTCGGCAGTACATGGCTTTTATTTTTGAGGGCCGTAATTACCAATTTAAAAGGTTGCCGTTTGGACTGGTGAATTCGGTAGCAATCTTTGTCAAGTGTATGGACAGGATCCTTGGACAAGAATCGCTTCAGTACACCACTGTGTTGATGATCTCCTTATTACGTCATCAAATTGGGAGGAACACTGTCAACGGGTGGAAAATGTATTAAAAAACTATCTAATAATAACATTACTTTGAAATTAGAAAAATCAAAATTAATTGCAAAGGAAGTACAATTCCTAGGATTTAACTTGAATAACAAAGGAATTTCACCATCGCAAGAAAAAGTCGAAGCCATTCAAAGGTTTCCGACGCCTAAAAACAAAAAACAATTACAGTCGTTTTTAGGACTCTGTAATTACTACAGAAAGTTTCAGACCAATTACTCAGAACTGACAGCGAAATTCCAAGAACAGTTATCTTCTAAGAATAAGTGGAAATGGGGTCCAGATCAAGACATTATTTATCAGTCAATAAAAGACAAATTTTTAGAAACTATAATATTACACCATCCAGATTTCAATCAACCGTTTTTCTTAAATTGTGACGCTAGTGACATCAGCCTCGGGACAGTATTATATCAAGAAGATAAAGAGGGTAACCATTTGGTTATTGGCTTCGCCAGTAGGGCATTGAACCACTGTGAAAGAAAATATAGCGTTACCAAGAAGGAACTGTTAGCCGTAGTATTTGCATGTAACAAGTTCCGTACATATATTTTAGGGTATCCTGTAACCCTCAGAACGGATCATAAATCCATTTCATTTTTGAGAAATTGCAAGTTGAGTCATGGTAGACTTATAAGATGGGCAATCGCTTTGCAAGAGTATAATCTCAAATATGAACATATCCCAAGAAACAAAAACGTAATAGCGGACGTGCTATCACGAATCAATTTAAATACCCAGACCTTTGAAGGAGACCACGAAAACATAATTAAGGTGTACAACATTATCAAGAGTAGGTCTGAATTAGAAATGTTACTTCAAGATATCAGAATTCATCAACAATCAGATCCAAAATTAAGGCACATCAAGGAACGATTGGAGGAACCAAATGACAGCGTAAATAAATTTTATTGTATGTACGACGGAATATTGTTTATAAAAAACACTTTAAACCAAGATGATTGGAAGGTGATCATACCTAAACATATCGAGAAAGAGTTAATTATGGATTATCACTTAAGATATGGCCATATGGGGGCAAGAAAAGTTGTCAAAACATTAGAGGAGAACTGCTACATAAAGAATATTAACAGGAAGGTTATAAACTATATAAAGCCATGCCACATTTGTCAATTGGTAAAAGCAAACAATGAAAAAAAGGAAGGTGCAATGATACCAATAACGTCAAAACAAAAATTAGGAAAGATATTTCTGGACATTTGTGGACCGTTCCCGCGTAGTGGAGGCAGATACCAATATAATTACATTATCATTATTATGGACCATTTCACCAAATTTATTAAACTATATCCGATTAACCGGGCAACCACTCAAAAAATCCTTGAAATATTGTCTACAAAATACATTCCAGAAGTAGGAGTACCCAAGACTATTATTACAGATCATGGTACACAATTTCGTGGGAAAATGTGGAAGAATACGTTATTAGAGCTAGGAATTAAGACATACAAAACTTCGGTATATCACCCAAGTAGCAACACAGCCGAAAGGGTATTGAGAGAAGTTGGTAGGATACTAAGGACGTATTGCCACGACCAACAACGAAAATGGCAAGAATACCTGTCTGCTACCGAAGAATTCATTAACATAGCTTATCATCCATCCATCAACTGTACTCCATATACCGCTATGTATGAAAAAAGACCCCCCCCCCCGAGAAATCCAAGAATTAATCAATTTTCCTGAATCACAAAGATATGAATTCGATAAAATAAAGTTTTATAATAAAGTAATAGACAATCTTGAAAAACGTAAAAACCAGTATAAGAAAAATGAAGATAAGATAATACAATATGAAGTAGGGGATAAGGTAGTGCTAAGAAATAGAGAACTACCTAAAGCATTGGAGGGAATCACTAAGAAACTATTGTTATTGTACGCAGGACCATATATGGTAACCAAAAACAATCATAATAATACATATGAACTAGCGGATCCTATTACGAAAAAAACTAAAGGTACTCATAACCAAGCATCACTTAAAAAGTATTATGAAGAAACATCAAAATTCTAAACTAAGGAAGATCAACTTACATGAATTATTTGAAATGACTATTATATAAAACATCAAAATTCTAAATTAAGTAAGATCAACTTACATGAATTATTTGAAATGACTATTATATATAACATCAAAATTCTAAATTAAGTAAGATCAACTTACATGAATTATTTGAAATGACTATTATATAAAAAAACTAATTTGATAACAATAAATACTACCAAAATCTAAAATATGTAAGAACAATTTACAGCATACTTTGAAAAAAAAAAAAAATTATGAATAATGAAACATAAAATACACAATTATTTCTTCCATACGAAAGATCATGTTCAGAAATAATTACTTCTGAAGGAGGGCAATAATGTAACGACACCAAAATTCTAAAAGAAATAAGTGCATCTATTTAAATCAAGCATAAATAATATATACATATATATATATAGTAATATAATAATAATAATGGGGCGCAATATTAATGACAATAGGCCTAAGAAAAATTTAATAAACTAATTAGAAAATTAACTTGCTGAAGAAGAGTTGCAGTATAAAAACAGATAGAATAATAAGGATAATTAAAACTACTATATTACAAGAGTTATTGAATAACAAATGTGAATGACATTAAGGCTAATAAATCATTGAACTCTGAAATGAAGTTATATAAAAGAGAAAGAAATCTACTTAAGAAATATACCAACAGTAATATTGAATATAATAAATAAATGGAGTTATTGGGAGGCAAGGTAGAATAAGAAAAAATATTCAGAAGATAAAAGATTCCAAGGATGTGTATAATGATAAGATTTTTATTTATAGAGTGTAGAAAGCTAAGGCACCACTCTAGAATTATTTTATGGGTAGCAGCCAAAGTGCACTGTACCAGGTATGTGAATGTTCGGATGAGCAATTGGACGTAAAAGGGCCACTCAACGCCGATATTCATTCACAATACCATATTAATACAGGGTGAATCATTTAACAATAGTATGGAATCAATGTGAATAAAAGAATGGAATATATAAATAGAATACACAATGAACCAAGAGAAAACTCAAGAATTACAATTCGTTAAAGCCACCCATATAAATAAACAAACTCCAGAGATAAAGAAGAATATAATTTGTATTGACAAGAAAAGTAGGTTTCAATTTGCCTATAATAATGAAGAATTTGTTTAATAAATGTCAATCTTATCACCAAGCAATATTAATACCATAATATCATACACTTCAACTGTTGAAGACATCAGCAAGCAATAACAACAAGTTATCTAAACAAATCGAAATCAAAATAATTTGAAGGAAGAAACAATAATAAATAAAAGTGTGAACCTATTTACAAACCAAAAGTCCTACAACAGACATTACTATGACAGATTACTATACTATATAGACAGTACCCAGTTATATTTGGAGTAGTCCATAAACAAATAAATAATGATAATAAATTTAATGAATAATGAATGAATCAATTAGAAAGTCATATAAAGTACAATACAAATTTAGATTCTTGGATTTCGTTGTCCATGACGTGTCCGTTACTTAACTAAATATCACTATAATATTGACGACTCGGAACACAAAGTTTTTTATAAGTAAAAACGTAAAGTTTTACCTTACAGCCTAATCCGGCTTTCACCTATAGAAGGCTTCATCAGAGGCTGTCGTTAGTAGCGCTGCTCGTCTTGTTGTTGGCGACGAGAAAGTGTTTCGAAAGATTGAAGCTGTGTGTGTGTGGTGAGATGTGTTCGAATAATGCGTGCGATTTGAATTGTGTCTGTTCGTTTAGGATGTCGTTTTTATTTGTTTTTGTGTGTTTGTATATTTCTAATTGTTCTAGAGTGTCTAGTTTTCGGCCTTTTGTGTGTACGTGTAGTATGTTCATGTTATTGTCGATGTTTTTATATGTGTGGTTTGCTTCAATGAGGTGGTTTGCGAAGGTAGATTCTGTAGTGGTGTGGAGTGCTTTTGTGTGTTCAATGTATCTCTGTTTGAAGCTACGTCCTGTCTGGCCTATGTAGAATTTACTGCAATTTGAACAATTTAGTTTATATACACCGGGTAGATCGAATTTGTTTTGTGCTTTGGGCATGCGTTTTGATAGTGTGTGTTCTGTTTTGTTAGTAGTTTTGTAAGCGATTCTGTATCCTGCTTTTTTGAATTTGTGGGCAATTTTTTCTGTTTGTTTGTTGATGTATGTTAGTGTTATGAATTTGTTGTTTTCTGTCTTTGTCTGTTGTTTGTTTTGTGTAGGAGTTTACTGACTATTGTTCTGTCATAACCGTTAGATTCTGCTAGATATTTTATCGTGTTTAGTTCGTCTTTGTAGTCTATTTCATCTAAGGGGATGTTGTTAAGTCTATGTATCATGGTTCTAAAAGCAGCTAGTTTATGTTGTATTGGGTGATTGGAGGTGTTGTGTATTAGTGTGTCAGTTATAGTTGGTTTTCTGTATATACTGAATTTGTGCCTGTGTTCTAGTTTTGTGATGGAGAGGTCTAAGAAGTTTATGGTATTGTTGTGTTCGTATTCGGCAGTGAAGGTTATGTTTTTATGTATTTTGTTTATGTGCGTTAGTAACTGTACACATTGTCTTTTGTTTCCCCTGTATAGTATTAGAATGTCATCAACGTATCTGTGCCAATATAGTATTTTATGTGAGTCTCTGTCATTGTTTGTGAGTATTTTTGTTTTTTCTAAGTGTTGGAGGAAGACTTCTGCTAGAATGCTGGATATGGGGGAGCCCATGGGTAGGCCATCGTTCTGTGTGTAGTATTTATTGTTATAAGTAAAGTAGTTTTGTTTTGTGATAATGTTCAGAGTTTCTGTCATTTCATTGATAAGTTCGTCTGGTGTGTTGTTCTGTTTGAGTTTGTTTTGTAGGATGGTGATTGTTTCAGAGATGGGGATGTTTGTGTACAGGTTTTTAATGTCAAAGGAGGCTAATGTGGCGTTATGGGGGATGTGTATGTCTTTTATTTTTGTTACTAGGTCAGTGTTGTTTTTTACTGCAATGTTGTTGTCTATTTGTGTGTGTTGTCTAATAATTTTGTCTAGATATTTTGCCAGTTTGTGTGCAGGGGCATTACGGTAGTTGATAATGGGGCGGATCGGAATGTCTTCTTTATGGATTTTGGGAAGCGCTTGGAGTGTAGGTGCTGATGGTCGGATTTGTTTCATGTAGGGCTTTTGTTTATGTGTCATAATGTGTTTGGCTTTGTTGACTATTTGTTTTACTGAGTTTTGGTATCTGTCGGTGGGGTCGTGTTTTAGTTCTGTGATGTTGTTCTGTTCTATGAAGTCTTGTACTTTTTTGTGTAGGTTGTCTGTGGGGATAATTACAGTCGTGTTGCCTTTGTCAGCTTTTACAAATGTGATGTTGTGTTTGTGTGCCTTTTCCCTCAGTTTGATGGCTGTGTGTATTTCTGAGTTGTGGTTGTTGTTGTCTGGTGTCTTATGTACTCCTATTGTGTTGTTTATATTATGTCTTAATGTGTCTTGATGTTCTGGTGCTGTGTTTTGTATATTTGTTTCTGTGTCAATTATGAGCTTTGTTAGTGTTTGGTTGTTATGTTTGTAATGTATGTTATGTTTTAGGCCTTTATCAAGGAGTGTTTGTTCGTTTTTTGTGAGTGTGACGTTCGTGAGGTTTACTGTACGTGGGTAGAATTTGTGCGAGGGAATTATATCTGTTTTGATTGGTGTCAGGTTTTTTATTTTTCTGTCGTGTTTTGTCTGTATGATATGTATTTGTTTTTTTGTCCATTCATTTGTGTGATGTATTAGTTCAGTCAAATTTAGAAGTAAATGTAAAATGTAATTAAGATGTGCTACAAATGTAATATAAGACAAGTGTAATTAATTGGTAAGAGTATGTGAGATACAGTGGTAGTCTATTAAGAATAACTGTGAGTGGATAGTAATTATAAACAATTATTTAATGAAATGAATTACTAATCCATAGTAGCAGAAGATACTGGCATTAACATTTAGTTTTTTCTTTATTAGTGTTGAGTTATATAAGTTTAATAGATATTAATCACACAGACAATGGTTTAAAAGTGTGCATTCAGTTAAGCCCTAAAGGGAATTATAGTAATTAAAATATAATTGTTAATTAATAGTTTGTTTATATTAAAAAAAAATTAATTAATATAAAACAAGTGTAAGCAGGATAGATTATGAGTCTTCCAATATAAAAATATAACCAGTCAACATAGGCCTAGATGATTATGTTCAGTAAATAATAAATTATTCAAAAATATTTGTCAAATTACAAATAACTATAATATTTGATATTAAAACTGTTCATAGTTTTGTCAGACAAAATAATATGTAAATTGTATTAAGTATTATGATGTAATAACTAAAAAGCAACTTGTATGTAGAAGGTAAAGTAATGTACTATATAAAAATAATATCCTATGACAACTAAATCTCAATTTGAACAGATATGACCGGAGTATTTATGTGTATCCAGGAAACCAAAAGAGAGAAAAAGAATGTTGTTGATATTTATGATTATAAAAAACAAACCAAGGAGTTGGGTTGAATTTTGGTAAAAGAAACTAAATATTTATACAGAAAATGTATGAATATTATTAAAAAATAATATGATACAAGGAAAAAACACTATATACAATCTATAACAGAATATAAAATTGGAGATATAAAGAAATATCATAAACAAATCACCTTTAAAACATTACTGATCCAACAACCAGAAGGAACAACTACACTTGGATCAACTTAATAACAGGACACTGGACTTCAATCCTAATATTCCATCAGAAGGCTTCGGACAACGGAATTGAAAAGAGTTAACAGTTATTGATCACCAAAAGAAGTGGATTCCTTCATTTGGACAACATAAACAAACTCATATTGGAAATTTTTCATCACTGAGACCAGGAGGCTGTGTGAAACCAAACTGAACTGATAAACATTGTGTAACGTATATTTATTATTATAATTACTACTCAATTTATATTATTCATTATTATTATTGTTTGTAATGTAATATACTTTCTGTACTTGTTTTTCTTTATAATCACTGAACCTTTATATCAGCCAAAAGAACCTAAAAATAATATTAACAAAAGAGAAGAGAATCGACCCTGAGATTTCTAAATTATATTAATAGTTACACTAAATAGACTATAGCAATTTTTTTTGAATAAAAATACAATATTATTATTATTATTACCAGATACCATTCCATGTGTTTTATTTATGTAGAAATAGAATTAACAAGTGTTACAAATTGATGTAAACAAAGAGAGGGATAAATTAATTTAAAACCCGTCTTGTTGTAATTTGACACATCCAAGGTGAGGCATAAAGAACCTGTAATTCCTGAAGGGTAATAGATTGGTGCTCACAACAGTGGGGCTTTAGAAGATATTAATATAAGGGACAATTAAGTGGGGTTATAAATTGGCGTCCAACCTGTGAGGCTGTAATTAGGGAATCAATAGGCAAATAAATAATAAAATAATAACAAAATTCAATTCCTAATTTTAGCTGGCGGCTGATATAGGTTCAATAAAACAACAGGAATGCACAAACGAGCAACATCAAAGAGGAGAGCAGCAGAAGCAGAGAAGAAGAGTAGTATGGAAGACACGGAGGCGACACCAGTGGAAGATGTAGAGATGTTACTACCTCCTGCAGAACCTAACAAACCTACACAACAAAAGGAACATCCCGAGAACTCTACTCAAATAGGGGATGTCAATTTCCAGGAAACCATGATGAGAATGATGATGGAAATGAGAGAGGATAACAAATCCATGAGTACGGAACTGAAGGAAGAATTGGGTAATAAAATTGATGAAAATAGAAAGGAAATGAAAGAGAAGATGGAGGAGAATAGTAAGAAAATGGAGGAGTTAAAAAATGACAATAAATCCACGAGGGAAGAGTTAAAGCAAATCAATACAGAGAATTTAAAACGAATCAATGAAAGGTTTGAAGAAAATTTTGAGAAACAAATTGAAAATAATAGGCAAATGAATGAGAAAATAGACAGTATTAAAATAAGTTTGGGACAACAAATCAACGAAAAAATCAAAGACGTTGATAAGAATGTAAGACGATTTATAGACGAACAAAACCAAGAACTGAGAGAAAATATTTATGGGAGAATGGAGCAGGTTAATGAGATAATTAACCAGAAGATGGATGGAAACACTGAAGAAAGGAGACAAGAGATAGCCAAAACAAATGAAAGAATAGAACAAATTAACGAAACCACTGAACAAAATATAGTGAATTTATGTTCCAAGATAGATCAGGTAAAAGAAGATAGTCGTGTTCAAATAGAGACGATACAAAGGGAACAAGTAAATTTAGAAAAGGTTCAGAAACAATGCGGAGAGAGGTGTGACAACATGGACATTTCAATAAATAAAATAAATGACCAAGTCAGACAGAACCAAGAGGAAATAGAACTGGTGCGAACTAGACCAACTAATCTTAATAGTATACATACAACCGAGAGTCGTGAAGGAATTAATTTTAAGAATTATCGAAAAAACCCTATGGAATTCATAGCAAGAATAGATGAACATTTTAATAAATACTGTATAACAAGGTGGAACTCAAATAGAGAAATGTTGGACGAATGTTTTAGAGAAATGAATGATAATTGGTGGGTTGCAACAAGAAATGAAATTACCGACTACCTACAATTTAAGAAATTATTTAAAGAAAAATACTGGTCAGAATCATCTCAACATATAATACGAGACAATATCACTCATGGGAGATATGACGTCTATCGTGGTACTTCACCGACTACATACTTCTTAGGAAAGGTGTGCCTAGCTAAACATTTGGAGCCTAAAATACCTGAGGAATGTCTGGTTACAAAAATGGCATACCATTATGATGAGAGGATTTCGGGAGCCCGATTAGGCAACCAAATTAAAACTATACAGGCCATGGCCAGCTTACTAGAGAATTACGAACATGAAAATTATTACCGAAAAAACAGGCAAAGAACCGATAGATACGAAGGAAGAAATAATAACCATGGAATGAGTAATTACCAGCATAATAACCACAGGAATAACTATAATTACAATAATGGTAATAATAATAGTAATAATAATAATTTAAATAATATTAATAATAACAACTACAATAATAATCACCATCAAGTGAATCATAACCGAAATAGTATGTATCCAAATAATAGTAATAATAATAATAGGAATAATCAATATAATAATCATAACGGTAATCGCATATACAAACCCTGAATCAACCATATTCGAGCAGAGGAACATGAGTCAAGAAGATACCAGCGTCGTAGAAATAAGTTTTAGTAACAATGACTATCGTTGGGGCAATAACGAAGATGGTAACCATTATGAAAACCGATATAGGAGTCGAAGTCAAGGGGACAACCGCATACCAGGGACATATGAACCATGGAATCATTCTCGCAACGAAGAACGAGGAACAAACCAAGAATTACAGTCAAATCTACCTGCATTCTCAAATGATGTTACTGACAACATTCCTTTAAACGACCAGAGGCAGTGATAAACCTTCGCGACCCTTCACTGCTCCGATCAACTGGGTATAAACCACGACTGAACATAGGGACGGACAAATCAAAATTCACAATTATATACAATAATTATTTAAAAAACATTCGAGAAGAATTGTTAGAGGAGACTGCTAATAACATTATCAGCCACAACCATGATATAATATATGTCAACGCTGAAGTGGAAGGAGTTCCAACCAAAATTATGATTGATACGGGCGCTAACGTGTCTCTAATTAACGATAATGAATTAGAAAACATACAGAGAAAATGTAAACGAATAATATCAACATTACCTGTCACTAACATAACCCTCATAGGTGCTACTGGAAAACAAAATAAGACCGTAAGAAAACAGGTGTCATTAGATATAACAAGCAAGGGTGTAATAATTAATATGACATGTTTAGTAGCAACTGGTTTACCATTCCAGTTATTAATGGGATGTGACGTACTTAGAAAGTACTCAGCAATTATCGATCTGAGTAAGGAGAAAGTATCTTTATACGCAGCAGGTATGGTATGGATAGCCGAATTAACAGGTAGCGATAGTGAATATCTCAGTGGTATCCACCAACAACTGAGAAAATTAAATTATACAACTGAGAAAATTAAATTATGTGAAAGATGATAAAATCAATAAGGAGGTGATTTATAGCATTTCCAATGATGACTTATGGATGAAAAAATTACAAGAGATAAGGGAGTTTCAGAGTGAAGAAACAAGTACTCATTTAACCAAGGATCAGGTAGAAACTTTAATTAGAATATATGAGAAATACCGGCATGTGTTTTCGGAAGAACCGGGGAAGGTTAAACATTATCAATGTGAAATTCAGTTCAAGGAACCGGTGGAATTCTGCAAGAAATCATACCCAATAGCATATTCATTGAAAGAGTCGGTTAGAAATGAAATCAAAAGGATGATGGATAAAGATATAATTGAACAAAGTCAGTCACCTTTTACAAGCCCAATAATAGCAATTACTAAAAAAAATGGACAAGTTAGACTGTGTTTGGACGCACGCGAAATTAATAAAACCATAATAAATGACCGGACATCACCCGGTGAAATTGAAGAAATTTTAAAAAAATTCCATGGTACCAAGTTCATCAGTAGCTGGGACACTGTGTGTGGCTACTGGCAAGTGGAATTATATCCGAAGAGTCGGCAGTACATGGCTTTTATTTTTGAGGGCCGTAATTACCAATTTAAAAGGTTGCCGTTTGGACTGGTGAATTCGGTAGCAATCTTTGTCAAGTGTATGGACAGGATCCTTGGACAAGAATCGCTTCAGTACACCACTGTGTTGATGATCTCCTTATTACGTCATCAAATTGGGAGGAACACTGTCAACGGGTGGAAAATGTATTAAAAAACTATCTAATAATAACATTACTTTGAAATTAGAAAAATCAAAATTAATTGCAAAGGAAGTACAATTCCTAGGATTTAACTTGAATAACAAAGGAATTTCACCATCGCAAGAAAAAGTCGAAGCCATTCAAAGGTTTCCGACGCCTAAAAACAAAAAACAATTACAGTCGTTTTTAGGACTCTGTAATTACTACAGAAAGTTTCAGACCAATTACTCAGAACTGACAGCGAAATTCCAAGAACAGTTATCTTCTAAGAATAAGTGGAAATGGGGTCCAGATCAAGACATTATTTATCAGTCAATAAAAGACAAATTTTTAGAAACTATAATATTACACCATCCAGATTTCAATCAACCGTTTTTCTTAAATTGTGACGCTAGTGACATCAGCCTCGGGACAGTATTATATCAAGAAGATAAAGAGGGTAACCATTTGGTTATTGGCTTCGCCAGTAGGGCATTGAACCACTGTGAAAGAAAATATAGCGTTACCAAGAAGGAACTGTTAGCCGTAGTATTTGCATGTAACAAGTTCCGTACATATATTTTAGGGTATCCTGTAACCCTCAGAACGGATCATAAATCCATTTCATTTTTGAGAAATTGCAAGTTGAGTCATGGTAGACTTATAAGATGGGCAATCGCTTTGCAAGAGTATAATCTCAAATATGAACATATCCCAAGAAACAAAAACGTAATAGCGGACGTGCTATCACGAATCAATTTAAATACCCAGACCTTTGAAGGAGACCACGAAAACATAATTAAGGTGTACAACATTATCAAGAGTAGGTCTGATTTAGAAATGTTACTTCAAGATATCAGAATTCATCAACAATCAGATCCAAAATTAAGGCACATCAAGGAACGATTGGAGGAACCAAATGACAGCGTAAATAAATTTTATTGTATGTACGACGGAATATTGTTTATAAAAAACACTTTAAACCAAGATGATTGGAAGGTGATCATACCTAAACATATCGAGAAAGAGTTAATTATGGATTATCACTTAAGATATGGCCATATGGGGGCAAGAAAAGTTGTCAAAACATTAGAGGAGAACTGCTACATAAAGAATATTAACAGGAAGGTTATAAACTATATAAAGCCATGCCACATTTGTCAATTGGTAAAAGCAAACAATGAAAAAAAGGAAGGTGCAATGATACCAATAACGTCAAAACAAAAATTAGGAAAGATATTTCTGGACATTTGTGGACCGTTCCCGCGTAGTGGAGGCAGATACCAATATAATTACATTATCATTATTATGGACCATTTCACCAAATTTATTAAACTATATCCGATTAACCGGGCAACCACTCAAAAAATCCTTGAAATATTGTCTACAAAATACATTCCAGAAGTAGGAGTACCCAAGACTATTATTACAGATCATGGTACACAATTTCGTGGGAAAATGTGGAAGAATACTTTATTAGAGCTAGGAATTAAGACATACAAAACTTCGGTATATCACCCAAGTAGCAACCCAGCCGAAAGGGTATTGAGAGAAGTTGGTAGGATACTAAGGACGTATTGCCACGACCAACAACGAAAATGGCAAGAATACCTGTCTGCTACCGAAGAATTCATTAACATAGCTTATCATCCATCCATCAACTGTACTCCATATACCGCTATGTATGAAAAAAGACCCCCCCCCCACCGAGAAATCCAAGAATTAATCAATTTTCCTGAATCACAAAGATATGAATTCGATAAAATAAAGTTTTATAATAAAGTAATAGACAATCTTGAAAAACGTAAAAACCAGTATAAGAAAAATGAAGATAAGATAATACAATATGAAGTAGGGGATAAGGTAGTACTAAGAAATAGAGAACTACCTAAAGCATTGGAGGGAATCACTAAGAAACTATTGTTATTGTACGCAGGACCATATATGGTAACCAAAAACAATCATAATAATACATATGAACTAGCGGATCCTATTACGAAAAAAACTAAAGGTACTCATAACCAAGCATCACTTAAAAAGTATTATGAAGAAACATCAAAATTCTAAACTAAGGAAGATCAACTTACATGAATTATTTGAAATGACTATTATATAAAACATAAAAATTCTAAATTAAGTAAGATCAACTTACATGAATTATTTGAAATGACTATTATATATAACATCAAAATTCTAAATTAAGTAAGATCAACTTACATGAATTATTTGAAATGACTATTATATAAAAAAACTAATTTGATAACAATAAATACTACCAAAATCTAAAATATGTAAGAACAATTTACAGCATACTTTGAAAAAAAAAAATATTATGAATAATGAAACATAAAATACACAATTATTTCTTCCATACGAAAGATCATGTTCAGAAATAATTACTTCTGAAGGAGGGCAATAATGTAACAACACCAAAATTCTAAAAGAAATAAGTGCATCTATTTAAATCAAGCATAAATAATATATATATATATATATATATATACATATATATATATATAGTAATATAATAATAATAAGGGGCGCAATATTAATGACAATAGGCCTAAGAAAAATTTAATAAACTAATTAGAAAATTAACTTGCTGAAGAAGAGTTGCAGTATAAAAACAGATAGAATAATAAGGATAATTAAAACTACTATATTACAAGAGGTATTGAATAACAAATGTGAATGACATTAAGGCTAATAAATCATTGAACTCTG
Source organism: Magicicada septendecula (assembly GCA_034769895.1). Classification (NCBI taxonomy): domain Eukaryota; kingdom Metazoa; phylum Arthropoda; class Insecta; order Hemiptera; family Cicadidae; genus Magicicada; species Magicicada septendecula. The sequence goes on from CM068368.1 coordinate 301,119,648, forward strand.
AAATGAAGTTATATAAAAGAGAAAGAAATCTACTTAAGAAATATACCAACAGTAATATTGAATATAATAAATAAATGGAGTTATTGGGAGGCAAGGTAGAATAAGAAAAAATATTCAGAAGATAAAAGATTCCAAGGATGTGTATAATGATAAGATTTTTATTTATAGAGTGTAGAAAGCTAAGGCACCACTCTAGAATTATTTTATGGGTAGCAGCCAAAGTGCACTGTACCAGGTATGTGAATGTTCGGATGAGCAATTGGACGTAAAAGGGCCACTCAACGCCGATATTCATTCACAATACCATATTAATACAGGGTGAATCATTTAACAATAGTATGGAATCAATGTGAATAAAAGAATGGAATATATAAATAGAATACACAATGAACCAAGAGAAAACTCAAGAATTACAATTCGTTAAAGCCACCCATATAAATAAACAAACTCCAGAGATAAAGAAGAATATAATTTGTATTGACAAGAAAAGTAGGTTTCAATTTGCCTATAATAATGAAGAATTTGTTTAATAAATGTCAATCTTATCACCAAGCAATATTAATACCATAATATCATACACTTCAACTGTTGAAGACATCAGCAAGCAATAACAACAAGTTATCTAAACAAATCGAAATCAAAATAATTTGAAGGAAGAAACAATAATAAATAAAAGTGTGAACCTATTTACAAACCAAAAGTCCTACAACAGACATTACTATGACAGATTACTATACTATATAGACAGTACCCAGTTATATTTGGAGTAGTCCATAAACAAATAAATAATGATAATAAATTTAATGAATAATGAATGAATCAATTAGAAAGTCATATAAAGTACAATACAAATTTAGAAGTAAATGTAAAATGTAATTAAGATGTGCTACGAATGTAATATAAGACAAGTGTAATTAATTGGTAAGAGTATGTGAGATACAGTGGTAGTCTATTAAGAATAACTGTGAGTGGATAGTAATTATAAACAATTATTTAATGAAATGAATTACTAATCCATAGTAGCAGAATATACTGGCATTAACATTTAGTTTTTTCTTTATTAGTGTTGAGTTATATAAGTTTAATAGATATTAATCACACAGACAATGGTTTAAAAGTGTGCATTCAGTTAAGCCCTAAAGGGAATTATAGTAATTAAAATATAATTGTTAATTAATAGTTTGTTTATATTAAAAAAAAAATTAATTAATATAAAACAAGTGTAAGCAGGATAGATTATGAGTCTTCCAATATAAAAATATAACCAGTCAACATAGGCCTAGATGATTATGTTCAGTAAATAATAAATTATTCAAAAATATTTGTCAAATTACAAATAACTATAATATTTGATATTAAAATTGTTCATAGTTTTGTCAGACAAAATAATATGTAAATTGTATTAAGTATTATGATGTAATAACTAAAAAGCAACTTGTATGTACAAGGTAAAGTAATGTACTATATAAAAATAATATCCTATGACAACTAAATCTCAATTTGAACAGATATGACCGGAGTATTTATGTGTATCCAGGAAACCAAAAGAGAGAAAAAGAATGTTGTTGATATTTATGATTATAAAAAACAAACCAAGGAGTTGGGTTGAATTTTGGTAAAAGAAACTAAATATTTATACAGAAAATGTATGAATATTATTAAAAAATAATATGATACAAGGAAAAAAACACTATATACAACCTATAACAGAATATAAAATTGGAGATATAAAGAAATATCATAAACAAATCACCTTTAAAACATTACTGATCCAACAACCAGAAGGAACAACTACACTTGGATCAACTTAATAACAGGACACTGGACTTCAATCCTAATATTCCATCAGAAGGCTTCAGACAACGGAATTGAAAAGAGTTAACAGTTATTGATCACCAAAAGAAGTGGATTCCTTCATTTGGACAACCTAAACAAACTGATATTAGAAATTTTTCATCACTGAGACCAGGAGGCTGTGTGAAACCAAACTGAACTGATAAACATTGTGTAACGTATATTTATTATTATAATTAATACTCAATTTATATTATTCATTATTATTATTGTTTGTAATGTAATATACTTTCTGTACTTGTTTTTTTTTATAATCACTGAACCTTTATATCAGCCAAAAGAACCTAAAAATAATATTAACAAAAGAGAAGAGAATCAACCCTGAGATTTCTAAATTATATTAATAGTTACACTAAATAGACTATAGCAATTTTTTTTGAATAAAAATACAATATTATTATTATTACCAGATACCATTCCATGTGTTTTATTTATGTAGAAATAGAATTAACAAGTGTTACAAATTGATGTAAACAAAGAGAGGGATAAATTAATTTAAAACCCGTCTTGTTGTAATTTGACACATCCAAGGTGAGGCATAAAGAACCTGTAATTCCTGAAGGGTAATAGATTGGTGCTTACAACAGTGGGGCTTTAGAAGATATTAATATAAGGGACAATTAAGTGGGGTTATAAATTGGCGTCCAACCTGTGAGGCTGTAATTAGGGAATCAATAGGCAAATAAATAATAAAATAATAACAAAATTCAATTCCTAATTTTAGCTGGCGGCTGATATAGGTTCAATAAAACAACAGGAATGCACAAACGAGCAACATCAAAGAGGAGAGCAGCAGAAGCAGAGAAGGAGAGTAGTATGGAAGACACGGAGGCGACACCAGTGGAAGATGTAGAGATGTTACTACCTCCTGCAGAACCTAACAAACCTACACAACAAAAGGAACATCCCGAGAACACTACTCAAATAGGGGATGTAAATTTCCAGGAAACCATGATGAGAATGATGATGGAAATGAGAGAGGATAACAAATCCATGAGTAAGGAAATGAAGGAAGAATTGGGTAATAAAATTGATGAAAATAGAAAGGAAATGAAAGAGAAGATGGAGGAGATAGTAAGAAAATGGAGGAGTTAAAAAATGACAATAAATCCACGAGGGAAGAGTTAAAGCAAATCAATACAGAGAATTTAAAACGAATCAATGAAAGGTTTGAAGAAAATTTTGAGAAACAAATTGAAAATAATAGGCAAATGAATACTCAATTTATATTATTCATTATTATTATTGTTTGTAATGTAATGTACTTTCTGTACTTGTTTTTCTTTATAATCACTGAACCTTTATATCAGCCAAAAGAACCTAAAAATAATATTAACAAAAGAGAAGAGAATCGACCCTGAGATTTCTAAATTATATTAATAGTTACACTAAATAGACTATAGCAATTTTTTTGAATAAAAATACAATATTATTATTATTATTATTACCAGATTGTTATGTTTTGTTTATAACTTTAATTATTTGTTTACTATTTGCACAGAAACACTGGTTAACGTCTATTTCTTTCAGACGTCATCTTTAAAGTTTGCCAACTACGTATGAAAAAATTGCTACTTACCAGGGCCATGTTCTTTTCGGCGAACACCGAAGAACAGATTATGGTTGTCGAAATAAAGAAACCTTTATTTGTTCCCATGAATTCAGTTTTATTCGTTAATTATTTTACTTTTTATTCTTTCATCACAAACAAATATCTTCCCCTTCATTACCAGTTATGAATTTAACATTAAACAATATCTTGGTTATCTGATTTTGTAGACCTCTTGAACAAATAAAATTACTGTTTTATTTCTATAACAAAAAATTAAATGCAAACTTAAATTTAAACACAAACCAGCCTTCTTTGTTTAACATATTTCTCACTCACTCACACACACTATTACCCCATACCTTTAGAGATCTCAGTTTTTTAAAAGACAATAATAACATTATAATTTTTGTTTAGTCCTTTTTAATTATTGTACTTTACCCCATTTGTTATTCCGCTGCTGAAGAGTTTTTAAGATGCCGCATTGTCCTACGCACACCACTATTTCAACTTCACTGCTTTCATGTGTTTTTTAAAAACCAATTTTACTGTTAATTAACTCTGATCAAGGTTTTAATTAGTTATTTCACATTTTAAAAGTTATACGTGCATGCGGTGTTCACGTCTTATGTGCGGGCGACTAAAACTTCGCCCAAACCGGCCAGCCAGCGGACGCACAAAACGGCTCGCGTCCGACACTGGTAGTTGTTATTTGCCGACTGTCTTTGTTCTCTGTGTGCAACGAATACTGCTAGCGCTGCTACACCCACATTCCTCGTTATGTAAGGTGCTGACGTAACATCGCCTGATGCTCAGTTACATAATTTGTTTACAGTTTTGTATGTCATTGGTTGACCTTGGCACAATTCCAGCTTGTTGATTTTGTCGCTTCAGAAATTCACATACATAATGTCCCAAGCAGTGCTACCACTGCCGCTACCACTGAATATACCTTTCGGTTATGTTTTGTCCCAATTATCGAAAAAATGTTATTTGCTTTATAAAAAAAAATACAAATTTCTTTATTACCCCAAAATAGGCCCAAAATGTCCCGTTACAATACCCCCTCAATGAGATATTTTATGCCGAAGCATAAAAAATCTCATTGACACATTCATACTTGCTAAAGGGATCAGCCAGGATATGTCGCCACAACCCCCTGTATGGTTTACAAAAAAAAAATCTAACTCACCCTTGGTCCGGTGACTGTGACCGCACCTGAATGACAATACTGGACTTCTCTCTCGAGATCCCAACACCATAGAGTCAGACAGATACTTAACGCCCCTGCTCTGACGCGCTGGCCAGCTCAGGTCCGCCGCCACAGCATCACCAAACACTGAAACAACAAATCAGATATCAACTAGTGGCCTTATATAACACCATATCCCCAACTGATCTGTTTCCCCCTAGCGGTGCTGGTTTGCGCTAAGAAGCACTGGTTTTGTTTTTCACTTACTTCTAACATATATCAGAATACCTAACAACAACATGATACCCATTTTAAAATTCCATAATCTCATTCTATCTACTTTCTCTTGTTAACTTTTATCCCAAAATTCAAAATTATTGCCCTGATTCCCATCAGAATTTAAATAAACATTTCCCATTACCATATTATACATCTCTCTCATCCCCAATTTGCATTTAAAATATTTAAATTCATAAAATTCTCTTACACTAACAAACACAATATAATATAAGAAAACATAGTACATTCATAATTCACATTGTTATTATTATCTTAAAATAAACAATTTGTATTTAAAAATTTACACACTTTACATCATTAAATTTGCATATAAAATCATAAAATTACCTTTTAATCTCAATTGACTTTTATTAATTCTCTTTCAAAAAAAATTATTATATATATATATTTTTTTTTCAATCTTCGTTTTACACATCATTTCATTTATTACTCCCTTTCATTAATTTGGGTGATTCTCCGTTATTCATTATAATTCACTTTATCAACTTGGCATTTACTCATAATCTTACCCCTTTTATTACTCTAATGCTCCCTTACAAAATCTTTAACTAGTATGACACCTATCTCCCAAAACGTCTACCAAAAAATCTACTAACCCTTCTCTACCTCTAACTACTTACTACTTTAACTCAATTCGCCACCTTCTCTCGATATAAAAAAAAAATACTCTCTAACCCTTTGTACTCAGGATACGTGTTTCCCCCCCCAAAAACTCATTTCCCTTATCTGGCCCCTGGATTCTACCTAAGGCGGCCCCGTCCCCACTAAATCGATCCCAATCCCGTCCCAACTTATCATTATGTTGCGGACTCCGACATTACACGACCCCCTACTACAAAATTGCCATCCCCAAAAAATCTCAATCTCATTACCTTACTTCATTACAACAAAATAACATCATTAATTATAAACATCAATATATCAATCAAAACTCTACCTATATTCTCCATTTCTACTGTGTCTACTTATACTCAAATTCTCTATTACATGTATTTCATCTCTCATTCTCTTTAATACCCCAATATATTCAACTTGGACTGACTCAAACGTTTTACTCAAACAATTACTATCACCCAACTTCTATCTTTGCAACCCATTGAAAATTTTAACTATCACAACTTTAGTTCATTTTATTATAAAATCTATAAACACACTGAAAACATATTATTATATTTTATAATCCTTATTCCTAACATACTACATGCAATTAACACAATAAGACATAATAAACACAATATAGGAAGTATGTAGTGCATCTATTTTTTAAATCAAAACAAAATTATTTAGTAGCGAGTCATCATTATTAAAATACAACAAATTTTTTAATTCGTTACCCCCCTGGTTAACCTCCCTGCCACACACACTATGACCCCCCCCTGGACTGTGGCGTCCACAAGGACTGAAGTTTTTGGAGGAATTTGACATCTCCGTGTCCTTGCTTCTGCGTTACATTTGAAAGGTTTAGATATCAACATACCTTTGTTATATAGTTACACGCCCTTAATGCGGGTCTACCACCTGACTTTGCTGTTCCTCCTCGAACAGAGTGGCAGCCGCTGTTCCATAGTTCCGGGATTTCCCCTAGTTTCACCCCCCATTAATTTCTAATATAGACCAATTTCAAGCCAGCTATGGTCAAGGGACTTGATATGACCATAGCTAACTGCTAGCCAAATCCACGATTAGTGCTGGTAAGGCAGTAATCGCCCGAAAAGTCGGGGGAAATCATCTCTTCCTTCAGGCATGTATTCATCATCATTAATTTGCACGGCACGGCAATTTATCAAGTTACAATATAAAATTGTACAAAAGGGTGTGCCGTGCATTTTCGCCATGTAGGCCTCCGATGGAGGTAACACTCTCTGTTACCCCCCACTTTCCGCTATCTACTGGGGCACATGCCACCCCAGCAACAGCAACTTAATAGCTAAACTAAACCATATCTACAATTGCTGTCTCTACATTCCATTGTTACATCACATCTATAGACACCACTCTACCCCCCAAAAATTACCCACATCTCTCGTATAATGACATAATATAACATAATAAACAAATAGACATTAACCTGGATTAATAGCATACATTAAACAAACAATTCTCCTTTAAATAATTTATATAGAAACTTATAAACATTATTACTTAAAATTTTTCATTAACTCTTTTATATATCATTATTTCATTATTTATCCTTGTCTGGAATTAGATTACTCAAAATTTTCAAATCTATTATTAATCTATTTATTTGAACAATTATGTTATTCCACAAACTAAACCATTTAACATTTATTTATTTATTCATTAATTGTTATCAAATTGAAATCTCATCAAATAATTTAAATTCATTATAAAAACTCAAACATATAACATTCAATCACAATATTTAAACATCTCAAATTATTTACTTCAATTGATTATTAAAACACAACATATTTCAATTATTATCAAAAATTTACAAATCATTAATTATTTTTATTATTCATTTAGACTGCAAAATATTAATAATATTATTATTATTATCACAACATTTTCTACTACATATACACATTGTTTACCTAACATTTCATAATACACACAATTGAATTCACTACATTATTTACAAATTATTCGTCATTAACTGTTCAATTGTTTCACACTTCATATGTCCAAGTCTGCAAGGTCATTACCAAAATTTACAATATTTAAATTGTCCATTCACTGATTTTTTATTTCAACCTCCATCATCGTATATATAACGGATATATTTATAACATGCATCATTGTTATCTACACACAATTTGTTATTATTATTACTATAATAATCCATTAACTTTATTTCCTTCATTATACCATTATAATTTATAGGGTTATTCCCTATTAATGTTTCATAAACCTTGTCAACATAAGTTATTATTGTCCAGTCTCCATCAGTATTATTGGTCAACGTCAGGTAAGCTATTTTATCATTCGTATATTCCTCTACTATTACATCAGGTAAGTGTTTATTGTTTATAAAGATATCATCAAAATAATTCTCTATCTCTCTTTCAACAGGTAAGTATTTTATATGGTTTATATTCACCTCCTCTAACCTTTCTCTCAATTGATTATAATTTCTCTTTAACTTATATAATTCTATCTCTCTCTCAATACACAACTCTCTATCTAAATCTCCCTCACCATAACACCATATCTCACTTTCTCTCTCACTCCATGCAGAGGGTACTAATTTATAAAAATTTGGGGAACAATTCAAAGACCTCATGTCATCCAATAACAAGGGACTCTTACCCTTCAACAACAACATTTGTGAACACCTTGGTTCACCATAAATATGGGGAAAATTTACCACCTGCTTCATATCCCCAACATAACTCTCTTCACTCACTCTCTTTAATCCATTAACACATACTGACATTCCATTATTACATTCTAAAACTTCATCAGTACTCTCTATATTTACTCCATTATTTTTTAACATCATATTTTCATTTATATTGTCATAATTATCACTCCTACTTACCTCAGAATTGAAATTACCCTTATTATCATCACTAGTCAACACTACTTCTCCCACTATTTTGTCACTTACCTGTTTTGATTCAACTTTTACTTGACATCTATCTTCCTCCCACTTCTCGTCTGGTTTATCAAGAGCCTTTTTTAGTTTATTAAAACCCTCATCCATTACTTTATTCAGATTATCAAAATGTTTGTTCATCTTTTCATTCATTATTATCAACAAATTCATCACGTCCTCCAATGAACGCTCCTTTTTTACTACCCCCACACTGTCGACATCATTATCACTAGGCCTATTTTCTGTCTTCTTCTCTACCACTATTATTTCAACGATCTTACCTTCATTACTTGTCACCTCACTATCAATATCATCACTGTGTTTCTTAATTTCTGCGAATATTCCCTCTTCCTGTTCTTCCATTCGTGTTAAACTATCGTCTAACCTACCCCATTCCTCGTCTGTCATTTCACCTACAACCCCTTTAAATTCGCTTTCCCACTCCTTCCATACGAAATCACTATCATTTTCTTGTATCTTAGCCATATTTAAAAGATTTTTTTTTTTATTATAATACCCTTTATACTACTTAATAATTATCATACATATTAATTATTATGCATATTACTTCACAATACCCGCTACAAAATATCAACATCAATATTTCACACTTCTCACAACATAACCCCTATCTACGTCTATTTTACGTACACACAAAATTTTTTTTTCCTATTTCAAACAACCATTCTGCTCTTCAAGTAGGCCTATATTTTATATAAATTTCTTTATATAAAATTGTCCCTCAGTTCCGGGCGCCAATGTTATGTTTTGTTTATAACTTTAATTATTTGTTTACTATTTGCACAGAAACACTGGTTAACGTCTATTTCTTTCAGACGTCATCTTTAAAGTTTGCCAACTACGTATGAAAAAATTGCTACTTACCAGGGCCATGTTCTTTTCGGCGAACACCGAAGAACAGATTATGGTTGTCGAAATAAAGAAACCTTTATTTGTTCCCATGAATTCAGTTTTATTCGTTAATTATTTTACTTTTTATTCTTTCATCACAAACAAATATCTTCCCCTTCATTACCAGTTATGAATTTAACATTAAACAATATCTTGGCTATCTGATTTTGTAGACCTCTTGAACAAATAAAATTATTGTTTTATTTCTATAACAAAAAATTAAATGCAAACTTAAATTTAAACACAAACCAGCCTTCTTTGTTTAATATATTTCTCACTCACTCACACACACTATTACCCCATACCTTTAGAGATCTCAGTTTTTTAAAAGACAATAATAACATTATAATTTTTGTTTAGTCCTTTTTAATTATTGTACTTTACCCCATTTGTTATTCCGCTGCTGAAGAGTTTTTAAGATGCCGCATTGTCCTACGCACACCACTATTTCAACTTCACTGCTTTCATGTGTTTTTTAAAAACCAATTTTACTGTTAATTAACTCTGATCAAGGTTTTAATTAGTTATTTCACATTTTAAAAGTTATACGTGCATGCGGTGTTCACGTCTTATGTGCGGGCGACTAAAACTTCGCCCAAACCGGCCAGCCGGCGGACGCACAAAACGGCTCGCGTCCGACACTGGTAGTTGTTATTTGCCGACTGTCTTTGTTCTCTGTGTGCAACGAATACTGCTAGCGCTGCTACACCCACATTCCTCGTTATGTAAGGCGCTGACGTAACATCGCCTGATGCTCAGTTACATAATTTGTTTACAGTTTTGTATGTCATTGGTTGACCTTGGCACAATTCCAGCTTGTTGATTTTGTCGCTTCAGAAATTCACATACATAATGTCCCAAGCAGTGCTACCACTGCCGCTACCACTGAATATACCTTTCGGTTATGTTTTGTCCCAATTATCGAAAAAATGTTATTTGCTTTATAAAAAAAAATACAAATTTCTTTATTACCCCAAAATAGGCCCAAAATGTCCCGTTACAAGATACCATTCTATGTGTTTTATTTATGTAGAAATAGAATTAACAAGTGTTACAAATTGATGTAAACAAAGAGAGGGATAAATTAATTTGAAACCCGTCTTGTTGTAATTTGACACATCCAAGGTGAGGCATAAAGAACCTGTAATTCCTGAAGGGTAATAGATTGGCGCTCAGAACAGTGGGGCTTTAGAAGGTAATGATAAGGGACAATCCCGTGGAGTTACAGCTTTCTCCCCTGAATAACATCGTATCCTTCATTTATATCTAATCTAAATACTATTTTTAGTTACTATTAACAATACAATTCTTATAAGTTCACTATTAAATCATTTAGTGTTTTATCATTGATTTACTAAGTGTTTTCTTATCTATCACTATTTTTTATCATACTATCATTTACAATATCATTTTTTATTCACCACCTTCACTTTTAACTAATTAGTGTTTATCACTGATTTACTCATTATTTGGGGTTTTTACACTTTCACTATTGGCACTTCTTAAACTTTTTATTTCAAGTGTTTATTAGTGGGTGATCCCTATCATTACTTTTCTTTGTCACTTAGGAGTTATTTTCAGTTTATTTTCACTATCTCTCTCTTTCTTTTCAAATATTATTTATACTTAATAAGTTCATGTCTTTCTAGATTTCATACTTACATATACTTCTAATTCTTGGGTTAGTGTATTTTTATTTATCGGGTTTTATTAATTATTAATTACATTTGTCACTTAGTCAATACTAATATTTATTGTTTTATAATGGTTATTTACTGGTTTCGTTTCCTTTATGATTTTTGAGTGTATCATTTCTCCCTTCCCTATTCTATACTATTTGTCTGTGTTTTATCATCTTCAGGGGCGGATTTATGCACAGGCAGACTAGGCACTTGCTGGGGGGGAAAATTTTGGGGAGCGGCAAAATTTGAGTTAAGAAATGATATTTTTAGAGTTAAACAAATTTACAAGTATAAAAGCCAGTTGAATTAAGCACACACGAATATAAAAATTATCTTCACTTAATTTGTAACTATAACGCAGTTATCGTTTTTCACCCAAAAGTAATACGGGCAAATGTTTATGTTTTCAACCATTGAAATATTTGGCGTTGATCATCCGAGAGATTTTAGATGTTGGCAATCCAGATCACAGTGAGAAATGTAGATCTGTCAATGTAATACCGAATTGTAGGTTGGTTCCAGAAACCGAGGCAAGCTAATATTTAAGGAATCGAGGCATTCTAGTGATACCGACAATAACTGTGATAGCAGTGAAGGTGAAGATACTGTTCACACAGTTCAGCCAGAGAGGTCCGTTGTGGAGGAACCTTCATTTTTGAAGAACGAAGAGCCAGTTCACGTCAAAAATCATGATGAAATGTCATCAAATCAGGTAGGGAAGGTCTTAGATTCTGATCCTATTAATTGGCAAATGAACGAGAGCACACGCGATTATGTAGCAAAGTTTGGATTTAAACAGAACACTAGTGCGGACTGTAAAACCAAAGAGGGAATATAATGATGCCCCCCCCAACAGAGATTTGTGGGAGGGGGCAAATTTATACTGCCTACGGGCGGCAAAATGTTAAATCCGCCCCTGATCATCTTGTTTCACTTTATTTCCTTTATAGTTGGTTTGTTCCATTTCTATTTTCATTTTTCTTCTCCTTCACTTCCATCTTGTTTCATTTTATTTTGTTTTTTTTTTCTGGCCAAACTCTGGGGTTGGGTCAAAGTCATTTGTCTGTCAGTCTAGTCTGTAATTTTATTTAATAATCACTTTTGGTTTACCATTCTTCCTCCTTCCTTCTGTGGACTTACACTCATTTTTATAATTTTTATTTTATTATTTATTTTAATAATCGTAATTAGCACTGTACTCACCATACATCCGGTGTGAACACGTGGTTTTACCATCAATACTAATTTTATCAATCGGGTCCAGGGCTTCGTTGAACGAAAGGCAGAGACAGCCGGGCTTTCGAAATAATAATTTAAACAGCATTGAGTTAATCAAACTTGTGGTTTTATTTAGACTGGTAAATATCAATTTTCAATAAACAAAAGGGAGTCACCTCCTCTACATAATAATTTAACAAAATGGCATTGTTACTACTTCCGCCTTCTAAGCATATCCACATCTCATTTTAATATTAAATTATCTCTTGTATTACCTTCATACAAGATCATTTTATTAAACTGCCAGTGTTAACTTTAAATTTACTTATTACGTTTACTTATGTTGAAAACGCAAACACAAACCAACACCTCAGAATGTGGTTTAGATGCCGGCATTCCTTCACATTCACACGCTCATTTTTACATATCATACATTGATTATTGGTACATGGTTGATTAATTGAAATTTGTTGAGCTCATTCATGATTACTATAATTTTGAAACTTCCCTGCAATGTCGTGGTAATTGTTGCTCCTCAGGCGATTTCCATACTTGGTGGCAGATGTTCGGCCTAACTTACAGTTTGTCTGTTTCTGAGTGCACTGAATTTAATTTGCTTCATTATTTAACTGTTCACGGGTTTAATTACATTTTCTAATTACATTTTGTAAGTTTAAAGCACTACTACTGGCATTAACTTGCCAGCCAACAATTGAACGTGTATACGCTCTCACTGGTGTATGAAGACTGGGGCCTGACCATACACAATTTTTACGTATGTGTGTGTGTCATGTCGTCACCGTCTTTTGTTTCATCCGTCTGATGCCTTTGTTTTGTGTCATACTTATGACGTTTTTACTGGTTTTACTACGTCTCACCATTGTTTTTCCAATTGGTTTTATATAATGTATGCGACGGAACGCACGTAGGCCATGACCTTGGATTCGATTTGCACTGACGAAACTGCGTTGTGTTGTTAGTTATTGGGAGAGTTGTTCTAACCATGTTTTTATATGTGAAAATACAATAAAAATACAATAAAATATTTCCTTGTACCATAATTCCTTAAGACGGACGTTTGTACCGTCACAAAACCCCCTCAATGATAGGTTTTATGCTGAAGCATAAAAACTATCATTGACCCATTCACACTTCCTAAAGGGATCAGCCCAGATATGTTGCCACAACCCCCTGTAGTGTTTACATAGAAAAATACAATCACTTACCCTTGGTCCAATGATGGTGACCGTACCTGCCTGACCTTACTGGACTTCTCCGGAGAGATCCCAACACCGTAAGGCCATTTGGCACCCAACGCTCCTGCTCTGACGCACCGGCCAGCTCAGGACCGCCGTCACAACACCATCAAACTCTGAAACATGAAATACAAAAATTTAAAATAGTGGCCTTATCTATTCCCATATCCACAACTGATATGGCTCCCCTTAGCTGCGTTGGTTTGTGTTTTGAGGCATTGGTTTACTTAACCCTAAAATTCTTTCATAATAAAAACGAACAAGATTTAAAATAGAAAATCCATTTCCCTTTTCAACATTCCTACCTTCATTAAAGCTTTCTGACTCCAGTCAAGGTTACTTTACTCTCTTCACCACAAGAAAACATATTCTTATACTAAGCATAACACATAAAACAAATTTTTAATTTTCAAAGCAACAACAACTATCTCTATCATATATTATATAAAATTCAACACAATCTGTTTATGACAGACACTCTAACTTATTTAAACTTTCTTTACTCAGCTTTAATGATTCTCATATTTCTTTGCAACAGAATCAGAACGATATTTGTATGTTCAATAACAATATCAATACAACATAATAAAACACTGAACATTACACATTAACATTGTTACATTTACATTAAACAATTTACCTTTACACAACTTGTATCAAAACTTTATAACATTATTATTATCAACTCTCTATTAACTCTTTACCATTCTTTTATATCAACTTTTAATTATTTAACATTTAACTATTTAACATTTGTTACAATGAGATTCTATAAAAAATTTCAAGTTTATTATTAACCTTTCTGTTACATCACCTTTCTACTATGAATTTTCTTTTTCTAACCTTTTCATCAATACTTATCTAGTTTGGGTGACTCTCTATTATTCACTATAATCTCATTTCTTATATCTAACCTTACTCACCTTTTTTTTTTAACAACCACTACTAACAACCATTTCTAACAGATTTATATAATATGACACCAATCTCTCCATAACAACCCCCTTCAACATTAATTCTATTTATACCATTCACTTCTTTAAGTGAAATTTCTATTACCTCTTTGTACTAGGACGTGTGTACCCTACCTGGCAATATACACGTTCATAACCTTTTGTCCTCCACCAAATATCGGCAAACACTCTTACCCTTTTCTAATTACGGGAACTGCCACAACGCCGCACGCTGATCACTCCTTACACCACTATCCTTACTACAAAATATCACCATCAACTATTTACTCTTTAATTACATATTACTCATCTTCTCTACATATAATCACTAACTACTGTGTCCCTAAAATATCTAACACCCTCTTTGTGTATTATCTGTATCTCAACTTCTTATTCTCTCTAACTCCCAATAAAGTTAATTCTGACTAATTCATATGCCTTATTTATCATTAGCACCCAAACCTCTTTACAACATTTCACTTTAATATAACACTAGAAAATTCATCACTTACCTTACAATAATAATACAACTCAATATCTGAACATATTTATGTTTACTCATTTACTAATCATTAGAATCTAGATCTCATAATTATTTAAATTCATCATCACAATTAATTATTCTTCAATTATTTAAAATTCTACAGTTACTTTCCTCTGAGAACAAAATAAACATTATTAGTATTATTAAAGCCATTTCTATTACCTAGATGGTTTACATAAAAATACATATAATACACAACATCAAAAGTACATCAATACCTGGACATCAACACACAAAAATATACAATCCAAATTATCATTTAACCATTGACCATAACTCAGTTCATAAAACAGTCCGTCTTGAAACCACACTATCACATAATTAAATGTTCATCACACAATAAAATATTTATCCACCATCATCAAATAATAATCTTATCTTACGTACACACAACTCATTTTTAATTAAGTACATTATATCATCTTTTGTAATATAATAACTATTTAAATCTGTTTTATCCATTATACCATAGTAATACTCTGCAGAATTACTCCACATTACTATATCACAAAACTTGTCAACATTCGGTATGGTCCTGTCACCTTCAGTATGATTAGTCACAATCAGGGAAGTTACAGTCATTATTTTCATCATCATCTCCTACTACCTCAGTTTCACTATAAGGTAAGTACTCGTTATTATTATTACTTCTCTCTCCGCCTAACCTCTCTACAAACTCTTCATACTTTCTATTTACTTTAAAAATCTCTATCTCTCTTTCTCTCATAATACCTCTCACTTTCAAAACATCTCTCACCATAACACCAAGCTACATTCTCTCTCTCCTTCCATGCATAGGGCACTACTACTTCATAAAAACACCTCCTGGCTTCACAAGGTACATCAACACAAAAAACTAGGGGATCATTTGGAGACCACATGTCTCCCACATAAATTCTAGAGGAACCTTCGTCCTCAAACAACATTTGTGGAGTCTTTACTCTACTTATACCACTGGGAAAATTTGCCCTCTGCCCACCATACTTAAACTCTCCTTACACCCTCTTTTAATCTCATCAACAACTATCTCCTCACCATTAACCTCTACTCTCATTAAAATCTCATTATCACTACCAATATCCACACTATTATCTTCTAATACCATATTTTTATTTATTTTATCATAATTCTCACCACTACTTACCTTGTCTTCTTTGTTTTCATTCACTTTATCTATTTCTCTATTATTCTCTAACTCCATTTCATCTAAACGTGTCTCTATTTCACTTATTCTTTTATCGAACTCAAAATTTTGTCTTTTGATTTCACTGATATCATTTTTTAAATCGCTCTTTTGCTCTTTCAGTTCGTTAAATTTTACGTTCTGTTCATCAAACTTCATATCGAGTTTATTAAATTTCTCACTTAAAAGCATTTGCATTATTTTGATCATATCATTGTCGTCAGTCCTTTTTGTCGGCACTGGCGTTGAGTGAACGATTTCATCACTCATAATTTGTGACTCTGTTATACTATTTTGGTTGTCAGTGATGCTGAGGTTTTCATTTTGGTTTGCCATATTGAGAAAAAGAAACAAAACTCTTGTTTAATTATCTTTAGGGAATATAACAGCTCTATTTCTATCTAATGCAACAACACATAACCTACAATCATTGCTATAACCTATTGTGTGTTATGCTGTCTTATTTCAGTGCCCCCTCTGTCTCTGCACTCTGGTTCATTTATATAAAATAATTTCTTATATAAAGTCCCTGTTCGGGCGCCATTGTGGACTTACACTCTTTTTATAATTTTTATTTTAATAATCGTAATTAGCATTGTACTCACCATACATCCGGTGTGAACACGTGGTTTTACCATCAACACTAATTTTATCAATCGGGTCCAGGGCTTCGTTGAACGAAAGGCAGAGACAGCCGGGCTTTCCAAATAATAATTTAAACAGCATTGAGTTAATCAAACTTGTGGTTTTATTTAGACTGGTAAATATCAATTTTCAATACACAAAATGGAGTCACCTCCTCTACATAATAATTTAACGAAATGGCGTCGTTACTACTTCCGCCTTCTAAGCATATCCACATCTCATTTTAATATTAAATTATCTCTTGTATTACCTTCATACAAGATCATTTTATTAAACTGCAGTGTTAACTTTAAATATACTTATTACATTTACTTATGTTGAAAACGCAAACACAAACCAACACCTCAGAATATGGTTTAGATGCCGGCATTCCTTCACATTCACACACTCATTTTTACATATCATACATTGATTATTGGTACATGGTTGATTAATTGAAATTTGTTGAGCTCATTCATGATTACTATAATTTTGAAACTTCCCTGCAATGTCGTGGTAATTGTTGCTCCTCAGGCGATTTCCATACTTGGTGGCAGATGTTCGGCCTAACTTACAGTTTCTGTTTCTGAGTGCACTGAATTTAATTTACTTCATTGTTTAACTGTTCACGGGTTTAATTACATTTTGTAAGTTTAAAGCACTACTACTGGCGTTAACTTGCCAGCCAACAATTGAACGTGTATACGCTCTCACTGGTGTATGAAGACTGGGGCCTGACCATATGCAATTTTTACGTATGTGTGTGTCATGTCGTCACCGTCTTTTGTTTCATCCGTCTGACGCCTTTGTTTTGCGTCATACTTATGACGTTTTTACTGGTTTTACTACGTCTCACCATTGTTTTTCCAATTGGTTTTATATAATGTATGCGACGGAACGCACGTAGGCCATGACCTTGGATTCGATTTGCACTGACAAAACTGCGTTGTGTTGTTAGTTATTGGGAGAGTTGTTCTAACCATGTTTTTATATGTGAAAATACAATAAAATATTTCCTTGTACCATAATTCCTTAAGACGGACGTTTGTACAGTCACACTTCTTAATTACATTTTATCTCTTTATTCTCTTCATTATTTATTTATTAAAATATATTACTTTTTTGCATTTCTTAGATACTTATAGATATCAAATATGATCTGAATTTGGCGATGTTATAATAGTAAGGTATAAAAATATAATTTATACTTATTTACGTGTCCTTATGATACTGTATACGTATAAGGGATGTGTTATTTCCCTAAGGTATACAATTTCTGTTATTACTGGTTTGAACTTACTGTGCTGCCTTATGGAAATGTAATTACATTCCTTCGTAAAGGAGAGTGTGGTCTTTACAGTTCCCTTTTCTGAGGACAGTGTGGTCTTTAGTCTGATATAAAGACTTCCCTTTTTCACTCCCTGATGCTGGGATATGGCTCAAAGTCACTCCACTGTAAGAGTGTCCAAACTTAAAATTACTATAGGTTAAACTCTTCTCTTAAATGCTAGCAGTAAAACCTCTCTAATTCGGATTATATGGGGCGAAGCCTAGTCCGAATTAGAGAAAAATCCGAATTATAGAATATTTTATAGAAATTCATACTACAGTATAGGTAAAGTGCTGTAAAAATAAATATTAATGGAAATTTAAATTGACTGTACTTACAAAATGGATAACTAAATTCACATAAACAACAATCTTTCACCATCAATGTTTTCAAGTTAAGTTCGCACGCAAAAAGTTTATAAGTAATGCACACCTGCAATTATTAATGTACGTAAATATTAATGGAAATTTAATTTTATTGTGAAATATTCGTCCATCGGCTAATACAACAAGCACAAGTATATAGTGGCATGTAATTTTTCATTTCCTGTAATCTACTGTTACATATTTGGTTCCCTTTTGGTCCACCGTAAATATACGTAAATAAAAAATAAAAATACGGGCGTTTCATCGGCATTTCCCATGTGTTCAAGTGAATAATTATACTTCTTGCATAAATGAATGACAAACCGCTGATACTGTAGGAGTTTTTCTTCATAGTCACTCGGTAGTTTTAGCGCGAGTGATGTACGTCATTTAAGCGCAAATCCATTTCACCGCATCATTCGTCTTATACACCCGAAGCTGGCTTTGAAACCGGAGACTTTTAATTCTGCGATTTCTAAAGCTTTTAATTTTAAAACATGTCTAATGACAGGGAGTCCTTGCCTTCTTAAAAGATTACGTATTCACAGATGCTGGACTCTACTGCTACAAAACGCCCAACTTGAGGTCCCGCGAATGCTCGTCGCGCAGTATTTGCATGTAAAAGTCGTTCCTTCTGTTTTCTCCATTGTCGAATACAGGATTCATCAATATCGAATTTCCTTGCGGCTTCGCGATTGCACGTTTTTTCTACATTTTCAATCACAATTAATTTATAATTCGCATCGTACGGGTTACGTTTAATTTGATTCGACAGCGTGCCTTTAGTCTCAACAATATCACTCATACCGCAAACGCACTACAAAAACGCCGAATGAAAACAAAGTACAGATAAGCGATGTTGTCGCTGTTACAATAGAAAACCACACTGTCAGTTTACCCGTTATTTAGAAACATGTTACTCACACCCCCTCTACTCAACCTTTGTCTTGCTACCTACAGAAGGGTGCGAGCACGCCCACGTTGGCACGCACTTACACTTTATCTTCCTATTCTTTCTTCAGTTTGCTGTTAAAACATTCGATTGTAGTCATAAATCATAACGCCAGAGTTAACTACAGCCAGGCAAACTGCTGTTGCTTAGGCAGTAAACAACTCATAGATACCAAAAGCGTTCGTCCCGCCAGAAGTCAGTTATAACTTCGAATTTCGTTAGCGTGCGAATGCAAGCTGCAGGCCAAATTAGCGACCATGTTTTTAGGAGAAAAAGTGTGGCTTGTATTAGGAACAATACGGTATTTGCATGATATTAATAGTATTAAATTTTCAAGTGTTATAGGCCTATTTGATTTAAATATATCCTCAAAAAACAAAATTTGCGATTTAACAGACTTTCGATTTTACGGACACCCCTCAGCCCCAATTAGTCCGTTAAATCGAGGGTTTACTGTATTTACCTCTAGCACTCATATTGTAATACAGTACTGTAAATTAATACTAAACAGTGTTTGAAGAAAATGCGGTTTGAAAAGCTGTACGCAACTAAGAAATAACTTCAGTACAATAGAACGCACACGAATACAATAACAATAACGCACACACTACCAAAGCAGCAGTTGAAACTGGACTAAACTGGGGGTGCGTATCGCACATTTTGCCAACATAACACTTTAATAATTCCCTAAAGGCAAATGTTTCACAAAGAATTCACAAAATTTTTTTTGTGAATTATAATTTTTTTTTAGGGAATCCGAATTATCGTAAATTCCGAATTAGAGAAGTCCGAATTAGAGAGGTTTCATTGTAATTCAAGGTTGGTTGTTACAATAGATAGAATGCTTCTTTTGTATAAACTTATTTTGCTTCTTTTGCTGTTTATAGTAATGAAAAGCTTGAGGATTTTAATTTTGTTCTCAGCATTTTGGTGGATTGTGTGGCTGTTTCCTATTGGGTTGATTCAGGGGGCCAGATCACGGTGATACAAAAATCATATTCACATTGTAATAATACAACTTCTGACTTGCAGATGTCAATGCAGCCCTGTTCATGTATCCTGGAAGGAGCTGTCTATTGAAAGGGGATGAAAGCACCTGATACGAGACTTAATTTCTGGCCCATTAGTGGTTATGATCACAATTTGGATGAAAGCAGTGTAGAAACAGTTTGGTTTCCAGCAGGAGATAACATGGATGGAGGTACTATATTAAGGACCTTAATATTAAGGATCTTTATATTAAGAATCAATTTTTATAATCATTTGATGACCATTGGTATTAGAAGCTTCAGCCAATAAGAATGCTCTGCTTTATAAATCCCAAGTTTGCTCCCCAAATTAGCTCAGCTGAGAGTTTTCTGCAGGGCCCCAAAGGGAGTGTAACACGAACATACGCTTTCATTTAAGAGAAATGCACCAGCCTCTCCAACCCAACTTCACTCTCACCTACACGTTGGTGGGCCCTGTTATGTCAAGCAATCCACTCCAAGGTTGTGGTAACCAATCCCTTCGGCGGAGTGCATTGGTAAGCAAATAAGAATGGGGTTTCTGTCAGGGCATCCTGGGTCCTGGCCTGGCAGGATGATGGATATCAGCAGCAGCGTGTGCATCAGGTGGAGGCGGAGGAGTCTATAGTAGGCCAACGGCTGCACACATGGGCTGAGTTAGCTTACTGCACCTGGGCAGACAGACCTCATCAGCTGAGGTGAAAGCAATTCTTTAGGGGAAGAGCACCCTGAAATCAAAGTTCCTGGTCTTCCAAGTTGGGGGTTGGGTGAGAGGTTTAACAATCACTCCTTGGAAAAAGTTTTGCTATCGAAGCTCAAGGATTAGGCTGGACGGATCTACAGAGACTGACTCAGCAGCGGAAAAGGAAAAGAAAAAGTGATTTGATGTTTGCTACATGGAATGTGAGAAGCTTGTATAGAGTCAGAGCTATACAAGAGTTAACGACAAAACTAGTAAAATATAAAATCCACATAGCGGGTCTGCATTAGATTAGATGGAAGGGGAAAGAGGTGATGGACCTGAAGGAGTTTAGTCTATTTAATGGCGGTAACAGAAATAATACACTGGGCACGGGTTTCTTGGTCAGTAAAAGAGTGAAACACATGGTAATGGATTTCAGAGCAGTGAATGAGAAAATATGCTCACTAAGAGTAAGAGGTAGGTTCTTTAACATAACATTCACAAACTGTCATGCACTAACGGAAGATAAGGAGGCAATAGTTAAAGTTGATTTTTATGGAAACTTGGAAAGAATATATGAAACAGCACATAGGCATGACATTAAAGTAATGTCCCAAATTTTGGGAGATGTTTACGCAAGGATTGGAAGAGAAACAGGATACAGAGCAACAGTTGGTAGAAATAGTAAGCATGAAATAGGCAGTGAAAATGGAAAAGAATAACAGATTTTCCGATGGGAAAAATACGATAGTTGGTGGTATTCTGATGTGATTTCCTCACAAAGATATACATCAGGTGACCTGGATAACCCCAGTTGAGAATTCTTCTAACCAGATTGACCATATTCTTATCAATAAGAGACACGCATCAAGCACTACTGATGAGGAGTTACTGTGGAGCAAATTGCGACTCTGATCATTTCATGGTCAAAGGAAAATTAAGGCAAAAATAGAGAGAACAGGAAGAAACAAAGGTACAGAAAAACAAACGGTCTATGATAATGAAAAGGGAAGAGATCAAAAGCAATTACAAACAGAGATTAACAATGATTCTAAAAGAAAACCACGGTATAATGGATACACAAGAGAAATGGGAAAATATACTAACGTGTATACATGTGGTGGCAAAAGAAGCCATATGTGAGAAGGAAGTACTAGTAAAGCATAATAATTGGTATGATGAAGAATGCAGAAAGACACAAGAGGAAAGAAATGAAGTGAGAAAGATGATGCTGCAGAGAAGAAAGAGGGCAATAGTAGAATACCAAAATAAGAGAAGATGCGTGCAAAACATATGTAGAAGAAAGAAAAGATTACTTGAAAATGAGAAGATAAGGGAAATAGAGCTGTAATATAGTAAACAGTATATAAGCACCTTATTTAGGAAAGTAATGGAACAAAGAGAAGGATTTAAAGCCAGAAAAAATATGACAAACAGAATTATCACTGTTGCACACCACTATAGAAAAATTTTTCTATAGTGTGCAACAGTGATAATTCTATTTGTGATTTTAACCACTAACATAACTTTCTTCATTAGAAAAAATATATATGTAAGAATAAGAAAGGTGATATAATAGTGGACGAGAAAGGAATAGCAGATAGATGGAGAGAATATTTTGAACATTTACTAAAGGGAGGTGTTGGGGAAGAAGAGGGTGGAGTGTTGAAGAAGAAGTACTATGGTCCACATTTGGACATACCGCTACCTTCAAGAGAAGAGGTTGAAGAGCAAGTGAAGAAACTGAAGAACAAAAAATCACCAGGAGAAGATAAGTAACAGCAGGACTAGTCAAAAGTGGAGGAGAAGAATTTATAAACAAGATACATGAGCTATTTAACAATACAGTAAACCCTCGATTTAACGGACTAATTGGGGCTGAGGGGTGTCCGTTAAATCGAAAGTCCGTTAAATCGCAAATTTTGTTTTTTGAGGATATATTTAAGTCAAATAGGCCTATAACACTTGAAATTTGAATACTATTAATATCATGCAAATACCGTATTGTTCTGAATACAAGCCGCACTTTTTCTCCTAAAAACATGGTCGCTAATTTGGCCTGCGTCTTGCATTCGCGCACTAACGAAATTCGAAGTTATACCTGACTTCTGGCGGGACGAACGCTTTTGGTATCTATGAGTTGTTTACTGCGTAAGCAACAGCAGTTTGCCTGGCTGTTGTTAACTCTGGCATTATGATTTATGACTGCAACCGTACGTTTTAACAGCAAACTGAACAAAGAATAGGAAGAAAAAGTGTAAGTGCGTGTGCACGCGCGCGTGCTCGCACCCTTCTGTAGGCAGCAAGACAAAGGATGAGTAGAGGGGGTGTGAATAACATGTTTCTAAATAACGGGTAAACTGCCAGTGTGGTTTTCTATTGTAACAGCGACAACATCGCTTATCTGTATTTTAATACGTACTATTAATATCATGCAAATACAATGTTATGTACACACCTTTATTTATTCTGGATAAAAGCATCAAGAGTCAGTTGTTTTCCACTAGAATGTTGCTTCTTTATTATTAAAGATCTAAACTGTCTAAAATGGTCATAATAAGCACACACTTCCGGATCTGAAGACTCCCCAATGTACGCGATAATTTCGTCCATGCTGTTTCTTATTGCTGATAATTTAGGGCCTCCTGTAACAGATGTTTCTTCATCGTTATCATCTCCATCTTCCCACATGTTAATCTATTTGTGATGCCATGTCGTTTACGAAAACGCCAAAGCTACCCATCACTCGCCTGAAATTGGATACCAATATGTTTCGCCAGTTTATCAGCAGCAGCCCGCACTCCACACTACGAACAACGACGCCACTAGAACGTTGTTGAATAAACCACTTGTACACAGCATCCTCTAATTGTTTGTGTTTGGCTAATTTAATGTGTTTTCTTTCTCCCTCATTCTTCGAACTATCAACACTGTACTTTAGCGAAAACTGAATAAGTTTATCTTTATTCTTTCGAATGTCTGAAACGGTTTGTTTCTTTACACCGTACACTTCACAAACATGTGCAACAGACGCGCCACCTTCAAGTTTACTTATTAGTTCAAGCTTTTGCTTTATACTCAAGTTCACACGTTTTTTCGTAACGCCAGACATACTTATGCTGTAATTCACTAATAAAGTAATGGACCTTGCTGTAACAACGCAAGTATAAACTCGTTAAGACTCTCTATTTAACACGTGCAAGGTTCGTACTATAGAAACACATGTAGCGTACACGCTGTATTCTCTGAATAAACTGATGCGACGCTGTACGAATGTGAACTGCGCGTGCATACGAATTATCACGAAAATAGCTGAATATTCAAGAGTGAGAATACGTTGCTATGGTTATGAACTACCACCAAATTTAAATCACAACCATGGACTTCAAAAACTTAATCGTGATTTTTTCGTGTCAAAATTTTTTTTTAACATGATAATGTTTTTAGGCTGGGGGTCATTCCACAAAATGCGTGATGCAAAATGTGTAACGTCATCGAAAAATGTAACGCTCCAGGTGATGTTAGTAATAAATAAATTTGGTCACAGTGAAATAAGATGCATATCAGTGTATATTGTCAGTGTTAGTCGTCGTGATGTCTTCCACTGAACGTGTGTGACGCCTGCGTCAACGACAACGCAAAGACGGGGATCGTGTAGAATTAAATGAATTCTTATCTAATTCTTATCTCCGTTCTCATAAAATACAATTGGAGATGAGAAAATTTGCGTGTTTCAAAACAAGAAACGAAAGAATGCTGCGATAGCCAAGCAACATCGCCAGAACAGGAGAGTCTGCAGTTTATGCACATTATACGCCTAAAAACATTTTCATGCTTTTTTTTTGTCTGTTAAATTCTGTCCGTTAAATCCGAAGTCCGTTAAATCGAGGTCCATTAAATCGAGGGTTTACTGTATATAGATGCATGAAAAATGCCAACCAAATGGATGCATGTGGTAATATGCCCCATATACAAGAAAAAGGGAGATAAGCTAAACTGTAACAACTACAGAGGAATATCATTATAGGTGTAGTTTATAAAAAATAAACTTTTTTACCGCAATTATAGCAGACAGAATTAAGCCATATGCAAAGGAGGTTTTACAAGAGTACCAATAAGGCTTTAGAAGCAGACGATCCACTAAAGACCACATTTTCACTATACGAATAAGTTCCGAAAAATGCTACGAATCCAATATTGACGTTCACCAACTGTACGTAGATTATAAAGAGGCGTATGACAGTTTAAAAAGAAAATAATTACTACAGACAATGGAGGACTCTGGAATACCCAAAAAGTTGATTCATTTCACAAAAATGAACATGGAGTTTTATAAAAACAGTTTAAAGTGGAAAGGGGGTAAGACAGGGTGATCCACTTTCCTCAGTGCTATTCAATTTAGTATCGGAGAGATGTATAAGAAAGATAGAATTAACCCTGGAGAAAATATACATAACAGATACTGCCAATGCAGACGAATAACATATGCAGACGACATGGTAATTATGGCAAGAACAAGACAAGCACATATTAGGATATTAGCAGCATGTCAAGAATTGGAAAGATAAGAACAGGAACAGAGGATAAGAAAGAATCGTGAGCTAAGGGACCTGAATGGAGAAGCGGACATAGTTTCAGCAGTGAAGGCGCAACGGTTGAAATTGTTGGGGCACGTGGTGAGAATAAGAAGTGACTGACGCCCAAAAATGGCATTGGAAAGGAAGCCGGAGGGAGTAAGGAGGAGAGGACGTCTGAGGAGAAAATGTCACGAAGATTTGGAAGGGGATTTGAGGGAGATACAAGTGGCAGGTTGCAGGAGTAAGGCTCTGGACAGAGAAGAATGGAGAATCGTTGAGCAGGCCAGGGTTCTACAGGGACCATAGTGTCAGAAGAAAAAGAAGAAGAGAGTTTTCTGCTGAACAAAGAATTTCCCACCTTTCATCCATCTTATTACAATTCCTGTTGTATGTTTTTGTGCATCTTTATTCTCTACCCTTTGATCACACAAAGGTTAGTGTTATCACATTATCCTATAGACTAGACAGTCAAGAGTATCTAGAATTACTGAGCCATCCGGTTTCCTTCAGTTTGAACCTTCTTTTAGTGTATATGTTTATACCAGACATTTTGCACTGCAGTTTCGATTTAATCACCAAGTATTCTACATAACAAAAAAGGTGATATCTCTGATAAACTTTGATAAGGTGATAAACATTACACATAAACAACTTGAGTGAAACCAAATGAAATTACAGTTCTTACTTTAACAACTTGGTAGAGACATAGTTTACATTACACAGTGAGCTTTGGGGGCTTGGTCCCCTTATGGTCTGGGGAAAGGTGTGCTAACAAAAAATAAATACAATAGTCACTAACTTTACTTAAGTTAATTTTTCCAAATTGTTGCTTTTTCCTCTACAAATAAAAATAAATAGATTAGCAGGCAGGTAACACCAAGTACAACTACAATAGTTACATTTAAATAATTATCAAGTGTCCATCGATCAGTACTCACAAAATATATTGCAACAATACAAGCATAGGCTGTAATGCGCATATATGAAATAAAATAAATATTTAATTTAATTTTAATAATATATAATAGACGAGCAGGTGTGAAATTGGGAGCTGGCTTGCAAACAGGAATCAACATGCAGGATCATGCGATTACCGCTGTAAGCGTGTACACAAGTAAATAATGTGTGTGCGTGAAGCCTGTTTGAGCCTGAAAGTTTGCACCTCACCCCAAGACAATGCTAAATTAAGAATGTATTTAATATTAAGCAAACCATAAATGTTAGAAAGAATGTAAAAACTTCTAAAAATGTGTAAAAATCAGACACAAGTGCAGTGGGAATTCTACGTAGTTCGGACAATCAGTGCGATTTTTAAAGCACTATAATTACCTTAATGGTGTGATCATCACGAGAATTACATATCGTATGTATAATTAATTTAGACAATATTATATCACCTTGAAATCCGCATTAAACAGTGTGATTGGCGAAAAAGTGCAAAATGTGAAATGAGACGAGAGTGGGGGCACTCATGCCATGGTTCAGTTTTCGACAGGCTTGTTCCTGAGCTGACAGGTGTAGTTTTCTTGGTGGATATAAATATGAGCCCAGGAGAGACGAACTCTCTCTTATAACAGTCATCAGTCGTGTCGGTACGCTATGTCCGTCAGCGACGAGAATTTTTAATTACTCTCTACTAACATTCTCCAGTCGCGGCGGTACGCTATGTCCGTCCAAGACGCGAATTTTTTAACTACTTTGGACAGAGTTAAGACACTAGGTCTAACATCAGTATGATTTTCTTGAATCGTAACTTATAAAGTATTATGGGAAATGTTTTGATTTAAAGTATTAATGAAAACAATAATTAAAAAGTACCGTAACTAAGAAATCGTCAGACGTCTACAAGCAGTCGACAACTAAGAACATGAACTCCTGACAGAGGATGAGAGAACAACCAGCAGAGGAACGAGACGCAGAGGACTAGAGACGGTTCTATCATAACAGCTACAGATCCAGAGCAACACGTCATCATAATCGACAGCAGCCAATGTACCATGAAGGACGAGAGACGAGAGGACGAGCAGTGAGGACAAGAGGACATCCAGGAGGAGCGAACTGACGGAATCACTGGAGGACATGGGACAACTCTGCAGAATTTAAGGTGATGAAAAACCAATATATAATTATCAAAGAGAAAGACACTGAAAGACTTTAATAAAAAGAAAAAGAAAAACAAAACATGTTTGTAAGCTTAAATAATAATTATGTAGATAGAGATAAAACCAATGTAATTTATGTGTAATCAGAATATTCTTTAATTATTTTTCTTTAATGAATGAACAGTCAATGTAACGATAATTTAGATCCTTGCTTGGAGAATGAACAAGTAATTAATTTATTTAACTTTTTCTTAGTAAAAGCACATAACGTAAAGTCATTGAAAATAATTAATTAATTGTGTTAAAATGATTATAAAGCCGTAAAAAAGTATAAAGAAAATATAGAATAAGGATGTATTAACAATTTTAAAAAAAGCACACATTCAGACTGAGTAGTCAAGAAATCATAGTATAATGAAGACAAGTTTTTAATTAAAATTGATAATATAATATCTAGAATATAAGATATATGTTTGCGATGATAACACGGCAAGTAAAGAAACTTTGAAACCATAGATAATGGATAGCGTATGGCGAATTAATCATTATTTTATGCTATTATATTTTTTTTTTGTTTAAATTAATAAATGGAAACATATTACGATTCCTAAAAAGAGTCACTCTTATTATAATTACACCTGAACCCCAATTGTACATACACGCCATTATAGGAATGTTATATACATTTTATGTACACAAATAAATTTAAATTGTTACAATATTTTAATAAAAGTAAGAAAGGGCGCGAACATTTTGACTATATTTTTCACATTTAGTGGAATTGCGTTTTTGTTATATACACATATATAAAAATATTTTTACTTTAGTATTTTTACTAAAGACAAAAAAATAAAAAATAAAAATAAAACTACATACCTTGTATGTGTAAATGTCTCGGTTTACTGAAAAATCGATTGAGCCTCTGAAGAAATGTACATATTCTGTTTTGCTTCCTTTCCGAAACATATTTTTTAATATCATTTGACTTACAAAATTTTTACCTACGCCAGGTGGACCATGAAAACTCAGTACCAATGGTTTTGTAGGATTTCTTTTGTTTTTATAATGATAATGTAAACTTTGGAGAATAATATCTAATGCAAGTGGTTGCCCAAATACATTACGTCTCAAGTCAAATTCTAAACCTGAAATGTAATAAAAATCTACAATAAAAATAAAAATTTATAATTATAGCATACACAACTAGATGTTTTAAGAGTGATCACTACTAGTAAATGTTCACATGATTACTACTACTAGTATTATTTCAAAATGTTCACTAACAGAACTGCTTCATGTCTTGTTAATATGATATTGCTACGTTGAGGTGATAGATAACAAACGTGGCTACACGACACTTCACATGCATTGTGATTATGCAATGCTGCAGACACCTGTCGATTACACAACACAGGTGAAGTATAAAAACAGTGCCTCCAAAGGAGTTTAGTTTAGGGCCTGCCATATTAGAATGTGTTTGAGTGACTGTCAAAGTGACTTGTGATTTAATGTGAAGTGATTATTGTGTACTACTTAGTGCGACACTGTTTATAGCGTGTTACACTGTTGCATGTTGAACAATTTTTAGCTTGAAGTATGAGTGTCTTTATTTTTAACTGTAATTAACGCTCTAATTAGTGACTTTATCCGGTGTCAGTTATTCTGTTTCCACTGTACAGCCTGACGATCCATATGACTGTTATAACACTGGTGTCAGAAGTGGACAGAAACTTTAACTGTGGAAACAGAGAACACTTTGTAGAAGAGTAGTGTGCATGGCAGTTGATTAAACAAAAATGCATCCACTCAGATGATGGAAGCTTTCCAAGTGCAGTTACTACAAACACAGGAATGACAAAAAGATGAAAGATGATATGAAGCAAAAAAATTAGAGGATTAGAAATGCAGGCATGAAAGAGAAGAGGAAGAAGAGTGGCAAAAAGCACTGTTGTTTAAGTAAGGGGAATGACAAAATGAAGAACATAACCAGGAATCCGCAGAATTCAAAGCATTTATACAGGAGCAAAAGCAGATGCAAAAGCATACCGCTGCAGAACTGGGTCTATGAGGAGAACTGAATAAACAAGTTACTAGAATATCTGAAGTACAAGAATCAGTGACATCAAAATTATCTCTTGTTGAAGAAACAATATCAAACAAAATATCTGAAGCTGAAAACGCTTTCAGAAAAAATACCTGCTGTAAACGAGTCAATTGCCAATATTTAAAAAAATATTTGAAAAGAAGTCAAGGAAATTATGATAGTACAGTCATGTATTTCAAAACAATTGCTGAACAGACAGTACCAATATTAAGGACAGAAAAAAGATATAGAAAATAAGATAATACAGCAAGTGGGTTTCCCCTGCAGTAGGGACGGACAGTTTCTGTTACTGTCCCCACATTTTATGGAGTACTCACTACACAATATATCATTGGCAATTTGAAACCACTGCATGCGTAAATCACTGGAAAGGGAAACAAAAAGGCAATTTCACTCGTTCTCACTTTAAAAGGACCCGCCACTGAGCTACTACAGACAGTGCCACCTGATAGTTAGAACACCTATGGTGAATTGATAAAAGCTATAAAATTACAGTATGGCAATAAACATTTACATGATGTGCATCTTCTGGGAGGAGTCTTCAAGAGATTGAAGCCAGCATCAACAGACTAATTAGACTGACCTATCCTAAAGTTCCAGAGGATTTTTGAATGTCTTTTGTAATGCAGATATTTATTGATGGTGTCCGAGATAGTGAACTACGGCAAGTGTTACAAATGGCAGGACATCAAAATATGTCAGACACTCTTATTCACGCCAAGTCAACGTCCTGCTACATTAATTAGTTTATGTCGTCCCACTGTAGTCAGAAGATCCCCATACTACTCTGCCATTATAGGAGGTGGAAAAGAAATATTACAAGTCAAGCAATTCAAAGGGCCATGAGCACCACAACGATTTGAATGATGGCAAAGAAACAAAAGACCAAAATGTTACAAATGTGGGAAATGTGGATATCTTCACACAGACTGTTAGGAGAAGAAATACAAAGAGAGAAGAGCATGAAGGCACCACCTGGAGAAGTAAAAACCCCTGAACAGCATATAGTCTCCACATTTCATCAGACCACAGGTAACTTGATTGTCAAAGGATTCATTAAAGACAAACCTGTTGCATTTATAGTTGACACAGGCACCAAAGTGTCCATTGTATGCCCTATTTTAGTCAGCAATTTCCAGCCTCACTGAGGTCTTTCACCATACGGACTGTAACTGGAAGTCCTGTTAAATGTGTTAGGAAAGGCTGATGTAGGTTTTATGCCTGTGACTCCCCATGTTTAGGTGCCAAATAAATGGTCATTGCAGATACTGTTAATGAAGTGATTTTTGGCACATGCATTATGAGTGGCTACGGGTTTACAATGAACTTAAGAGAGACTGTCCCGAGAGCTGGCAACAGAAGATAATGTTTTGTATGGGCAAAATGGTAGGGACAGCCAACACTCAATCAAACAACTGATGGTGGGTGACAAACTTTGGAATGCTAACAAAGTTTTAACTGATTAAAGTTAAAGTTAATGTCCGAAAAAACTAACTAAGTTAAAGTTAAAGCTTACACAAACTAACAGATTACAGTTAAAATAATATTACCTGAATATTAAAAGTTAAAACATTTTTGTTTTTCTTTTTTTGTTAATTATTGTTCTTGAGCAAACTATTTTGGTAGTTGAAATAATTTAATCAGATTAAATTAAGTCACTAATGAGTTAATGATTTTATAGACAACTTTAATTATTCTTAACTCTAGTTGTTTCTGCAAAAACTTATTCAATTTTAACAAAAGCTGCATTTAAAAAGGTTTGTCATTTTCCTCTCCTGTCCCCTAAAATGAGTCCAGCAGCACTGAACAGCCTTTCGCAGCGGACAAACTTGTTATGTGCTTTACAAATAATCTCTTCAGCAGAAGGCCTCAGTCTCCAATTATTTGATTCATGAAAATACCTGACAAGTTCAGCCTCCGCCACTTTAGCAGCTTCCATCACTACCATCTTCACATTTGATAAATCTGTCAGTTTTACCATCCCTATTGAATTTATATGTAGACAATCTTACAATGTGTGTCAGAAGGTGTTTTTGGTATTTACTCTAGAAAGAAGTGTTCCATGTTGGAAATAGTGAATTACCTATTACTGATACTTGAACATATTATGAACAAGAAAATCCAATACTCAAACATTTCTTTTATAAAACACTTTTGTAGGCAGCTTAAAATGCAATACAGATACATAATAGAGAACATTTAGCAACTTTGTGGACTTTCTATAGGCTAACTACTTTCCCGTTTCACGAACCTTATAACTTAACAAGTTATACCCCTTTAGTTGGTTAATTAATTTGTTATTTATTTATATTGGTTTAAATTTGGTTTCGATGCGATTGTAATATTATGAAGCCGTCAGTTTAATAGATTTCCTAATTAAAGGTAATATTTTTTACTGTTCACTGGTTATCGTGGTTCGTATTTTAATGAGACGTTGACTTTTTCTTCACTTGTAGAGACAATTAGGCTAAGTAGATTCTCACTGAAAGCATAGTTAGTTTATGATGAAAGTACTTACTTGGCGTGATGCCCTGGATCTCATGTAGAGTATATAAGCTTAGCTAAACACAAGATTAATTTTAAAATTCTCTTGTTGGCGCTAGAAGTGGTGCCAACAGTCACACGTGGTCCACAGAGCCTGTAAATGTCAAGTCTAGTGAAATCATTTAGTCGGTCTCAACTATAATCTTTTATTCTTCGTATTGTTTAAATTAGCAGCCATCCTTACTATTTCTTTTATAAATTTGCTAACTGCTATAATTTTTATTGTTCGACTAAGCTTTTCATCATCACTGACATCATCAGGTCTTAAACAACCAAGACCTTGTTGTTTAAGACCTGATGATGTCAGTGATGCCGAAAAGCTTAGTCGAACAATAAAAATTATAGCAGTTAGCAAATTTATAAAAGAAAAAATTATAATCATTTAGTGGAAATATAATTTATTTCTTACTAATACTCATTAATTTGGTTCTTTAAACAATTACACCAAGAATGTCGAACTTCATAATAATAATTACATTTATACAATTTCTCTTTGAATCTCAGGGTGGTCAATCTGATTTTGTGGCCATCATATACCACTTTGTATAAGGTTAAATTATTTAAAATAAACATGAGTTCTTTGAGTCTGCAAGATACTAAACTAGAAGATTGCACTACTATAATAATTGATTAGTAGGAGAGTGATTACATTTAAGAAATAAAAATCTTGATTAATTATATAAAACGTCAAAGACGTCTGGTGTCAACATATAGGTTAGACACGGTGTGTCAGCTGTTAGAAGACACGATGCTCTCTTGTTAAAATTTTATAAGTATTATTATTATTATTATTATTATTGAATTTTTTAATTTGTATGGTTGTTAAGTGTTGTGAGCTCGTTGTCGAATGGTTTCAGTTGACTCTTCTGCTATTCGATGAGATGATCCGAACGGTGTGTTCCTTCGCTGAAATTTACATAAGTATTACATTTATACAATACTTACTAGTGATAGTTGTATGCTAGTAATGTGTGAGAATATTACTAGTGGGAATCATTAGATTCAAATTCTCGCCGCAGTATCTGGTACCAATCATTGCTGTTGCTCACCTAAGCTGCAATTCTATTCATTTACAATAACAGTCAACACTTTTGTCATTCGTGAAATAATCCTTTGTTATTGAACTCATTTTTAATAATTGTTAGTATACAATTATTTTATTCGTTTACTTTTTAAAACAATTAATTTCGAGTATGGACTCTTTAAAAACAATTAAAATTTCATGGTGGCCAGACTGAGTCTAAGAATCGACCAGTCTGTATGTAAACAATTTCGTTACTTTTCGTTATAAAAATAGCAGGTTCTTTTAGTCTACAAGATACACTTTAACTAAAGAAATGCACTACTGTAATAATGAGTAGGTGGAGAATAAAAAATATTATTTGTTTCTTTAACATAACATAAACTTTGAATGACTGTTCATTACTTGAAATTGAGGTTAAATAGGGTTCATCGTAACATTACTTATTTAAAATTAATTAACTAATAATGCATTAAATGTGTTACTTATTTCCTACAACACTGTTATAAATTAAACTCAGTGATATTTTCATTAATCATCTTCTAAAAGTGGATATAAACAAAGAACAGGTAATTAAAATTCACTACTACTAGGGTTAACTCATATGTTACATTTAGTTAAGGTTTTACAATTAAACACAATATTAATCTTAAAATATTATATGTTAGGGTTCATTGGTCCCCTCATTGATCATTCAATGTCTCTTTACAAAATATTAAAATTGATTTTAATAAGCTAGAAAGTCAAAATTGTTAATAGTCAACTCTTTCGTTGCTGATTGTTTATTCAATTGTTAAAATCCCTTTTCTCATAGAAATAGGGTTAGATTTTATTTAACTTGGGTTTAATCAAATTTGCTAGTAGCGTTCTTTGTTTGATTAATTATTTTTATATAACATAATAATTATTGGCATTGAGTACTCGCGTGTACCGTCGACCTCAAAGTGTCACTGTCACAAAACTTTCTATTTCTCAAAAATTATTTAACACTTGAATTAATTGTTATTAATTCTTTTCACTAACTGCCTATACGCATGTACTCCGATTAAGAACACTGTCAAAATAAACTTCACTTTCCCCCTTATCCGACCTAACCTCAACTAGGAGTTTCGAGGTTAGTATGCGTTATCAGCTGTCGGCTAACAATTCAATGTTTTCGTGGTCACTCTCACCCACGTGGAGTCTGCGTCGATGCTGGTGATAAACTGTTGTTGTTACGTGTGTCGGGATTCGGCACTTTATATTTTTTAATGAGCTCTGATTGGCTAATTGTCTTTATTTTGTGAACTTTCGGCGACATTCGGCAAAATAGACGCGCAAGTAAGCGTCAGTACGCTGGGGTCAAGATTATGATTCTCTGGTCACAAGGGCATGCCCACGGGCTTGCAATTCATTAATTTTTCTTGTAAATCAAATAATTTACTTATAATTACACTGATAACATTTTTATAACTACCATTGTTTCTATCTTTTGATTACGAGTATTTTGCATACCCTTATCATATAGTTCTGATATGGTGTTGATAAAAACACATTTCGTACAAACTAATAATATCTCTTATGTTACATAATACATTGTTTTTATTCACTGTGTTTATGGTGATAACTTATTAATACTGTATAATGAACTTTTCACACATTGTTATCTATTTACAGTTATGAATTATTCATTTCCTAGGATTAGACTCTAGGCATATTATCACATTAATTATTTATTAATTAATTCATAATATTAGTGGTTGATAATACAACTTTGTTGTGGCCTATGCATAATTCACTGGTCATTACCACTTCTGATGGTGTCGGTCTTATTTATTATTGGTTTTTGTTACTTTAATTACAGTCTCTTTGATGAGTTTATAGCACACTTGAATGTTACATTTTTCTTTAGTTGTAATTCTTTCACATTTATCTCATTATTGTATTTTTATTTCATGTCAGTGTTCTGATAACACTGTTAGTACTGGTCAGTGGTTAGTTCTGCCTTTATATTGACAATTACCGTATTTTCTCGCATAATTAACGCCCCGCATAATTTACGCATCCCATTTCTGGGGGGTTCAAAGTGGGAAAAAAGAAATATTTGCGTATTTGACGCACCCACTTTCTCGATGATTTCATCACGCAGTTCCGTATGCGTTTCGAAATAAAGATGTCAAGTAGTAGCTTTCCTATTGCGCAACCTCGCATTTCAAACCCTCGTGCAACTTCCTGTTATTACTCACTGCGGTATTTCAGACCGGTGAGTGAATCAGCGAAGACGTGATTAGTGACGATCTATTCCAGTGTGGTAGAAACTCATTTTACGAGTGTTTCGGGTACACGGATGTTTTGTGATCTCAAAGCCGTTCATTAATCCACAATGAGCAAGTATTCGAGTAATACTGCGTCATATAAACTTGCGGTGATCGCTTACGCCGAAACACACGGGAATAGGGCAGCAGGCCGCAAATATTCTGTGTCCGAGTGTAACGTGCGGTACTGGCGAAAACAGAAAATTGCCTTTCAAGAGACCAACAAGTCTCGTAAAGCATTTCGCGGTACAAAAGTGGCAAGTTTCCGCAAGTAGAGGAGTATCTTCTGAAATATGTGATTTCGTTACACAAAGATGGATATGCCGTTTCTTACGAAATGCTGTATTTTAAAGGATGAGAAATAGCTGCAGCACATGGGATCAGTGTCTCGAATTTTAAGGTTAGCCGAGGCTGGGTGATTAAATTTATGAAGAGAAATGGACTCTCTCTTCGAAGAAGAACATCCTTATGTCAAAGAATGGCGAATGATTTCGACCTAAAAGTCATTGATGTTCATCGTTTCATGATTAGGAAACGGAAAGCAAAGAAATATTTGCTTTCCCAGATAGGAAACGCAGATCAGATGCCCATCAGTTTCGATATGCCACATCGAACAATTGATACGAAAGGAACATCGAGTGTTATTGTGCGCACTACTGGAAGTGAAAAACAACGGTGTACGGTAATGCTTGCTGTAACAGCTGATGGCAGAAAGCTTGCACCGTACGTTGTCCTGAAGCGAAAAACAATGCCGAAAGTAAAATTTCCACGTGGGATCCACGTTTGTGTCCAAGAAAAAGGGTGGATGGACACATCACTCGTAGAAGACTGGATACGAACGGTTTGGGGAAATAGAGCGGGGTCTCTCCTTTGGTGCCCGGCTCTTCTCGTGTTGGACAGTTTTCGTGGCCATCTGACGGAAAACACTAAAAAATTATTGGAAACCATGAAAACCGATTTGGCTGTGATTCCTGGTGGACTGACATCAGTACTTCAACCCTTGGACGTTTCGATAAATAAACCATTCAAGGACAATGTGCGAACACTCTGTGCTGGATGGCGGAAAATGTGCACGAACTTACTCCAACAGGCAAAATTCGGAAACCATCTGTGGAACTCCTTTGTGAGTGGATATTGCGCGCTTGGAACATGATTTCTTCGAAGGTGAATGAAAAGAGCTTCAAAAAGACGGGAATCTTGAATGCGTTAGACGGGACTGAAGATGACTTCTTATGGAGAGATGTGAGCAGTGATAGCAGCACCAATTCTTCATGCAGTTCCAGTGGCGACGACCAACTTGGTAGCCTATAAAAGGTAAGATTATTTTTCTTCCTTTTTAGCAGGTATGTCATTATTACTTACATCGTTAGTACTTTCGTTAATTCATATTTATTTTGCTTCAGGTCGTACTATCAGCTCGTGACGGGAAGAATATTTTCCGGTGTCCGTACTTGAAACTGTGTCCAACTTGCCTAATGTACTCTATTTGATTATTCAGAAGAAAACTCAACCGTAATTTTACGCCAAATGACGATAACTTCAATGAGTTGAACTGATTTTGTGTATAATATGTTTAATGTATCTTTTAAATGTCAATAAATTTCAAATGAAATTTGGGTATATCTGAAATCCTTGAATAATTTACGCACCCGAAATTTTTGCCGGTATTTTTCGTCAAAAAAGTGCGTTAATTATGCGAGAAAATACGGTACATTGGTTTGAAGTTACTCAGACTTCTTGCATTTAGTTATTGTTAGTGTTTACTTATTATTTGTTTTATTTTTATTAATTAGGTGGATATAATCCTTGAATTGTCTCATCTGAACATTATTCTGCATTAATCAGTGTCATAGGTTGAGTCCCTATTCTTTTATTACAAGTTTAAGTGATAATTTTGCTGTCTCAGGTACCCATTCTATGTGATACACATGGTTATATTAAATTACATTTATTCGGCATTTGTTTCTTTATAATATTATCTTTTGTACATTGAATGTTCCTTATAATATCTAGTTATGTTATACTACAAAACATTTTGGTTTAACATCATCTTAGTCATAGTTTTTTACTGTTTTATTGAAAACTAGTTGGCCACATTAGGTTATGTTCTAATTTGGTTCCTCAATAATGGTTGAATGTCACTTTCTGTTTTCTACATAATGCATGGTTTATTTACTCTTATCTAACACTGATATTTTATTGTTTATAGCTAGATTTCTATTTGGTTATTATCACAATCTTTATTATTGATAATTAGTGGTCTTTGATACTTTAATTCCACTTTACAACTTTTTATTAGTACTTTGGACATTGTCTATTTGTTATGTTTATACATCATTCAATTACACAATTACCATATTGGTACTCTCTCCTTCTTAAACTCTACTTTCAATAGTTAATTTTATTGAGTTCTGTTTGTACTGTACTGTTATTGAATGTATTTGATTAATAAGCTTATGTCAGTGTCATGTCACAGCTTAGGGATTTAAATCATGTTGGTTGTCTCACTTTTACTTTCTTTTTCATTAATAATACTTGTATTCTCATATGTTAATTTATTCTCATTTATATTATCTCCCTTTGGCATTTGACTTGATTAGGTTTTCTCCTTATTTGCACTGATTCCTTCCTCACTCTTAGTAAGTTTCTTCTTGGTGTTGTTGTCATTGGTTTCCTTCTCACTGTTTGATTTATTGGGTAATTAGGTACGTTGTCTTGTCCTCTTTTCTTCAGTTGTACATTTATTTGTAAATCATAGTTTATTTTATTCCCCTATTTTGGTTACAATACCTTCTCTGTTCATGGTTGTAGGTTCAACGTTTGGTAGATACATTTATTTAGAGTGGCTTTTATTCCATTTGTGATACATTGGTGTTGGGTGTGTTATATGTACCATTACATATTGCCTCCTTACTAGAATTGATTATTTCTGAAATTCTCCTTTTTTATTGAAGAAATTATCAATTGTTACTTCATTCTTCTGCATAATACTTCTTCAGTGATGCTTGATTGTAAACTCCCTTTGTTCTTTTGGTAATGGGGTCCAAAATTTCATAGGTGTTGTTCTGGTTATCTCTGATTATGGCATATGGTCCAGTGTATAGCAGTAGAAACTATTTAGCAATTACTTCGATTGTACTTGGAAGTTCTCGGTTTTTTAATAGTACCTTCTCTCCTATTTTATACTTTATGATTTTTGGTTGTAGCCTTTTGTATTTCTCTCGTAGCTTTTCTGCTCGTTCTACTGTTTTGTTGTAGAATCTTATTTGGTCGAATTTGTACTCATCACTTGGAGGAAAGTTTATTAACTCTGTAATTTCTCTGGGTGGTCTCTCAAACATGGCTGTGAATGGGGTGGTGTCTATCGCCTGGTGATGTGCCAAGTTGATAAAATTTTCTGTAGATGGTAAGTATTCTTCCCATTTTCTCTGTTGTTTGTGACAGTAGGTTCTCAAAATTCTCCCTAATTCTCGGAGAACTCGTTCAGCTGGGTTGCTACTAGGGTGGTATACTGATGTCTTAAATGTTTTCACTCCATGGTTCAATAGTGTTTCCTTCCATCTCCTCCCCTTAAATTGAGTCCCATGATCCGTTATTATTGATCTTGGTGTTCCCACTTCTGGCATGTATTTTTGGATAATTATATCTAAAACTTTCCTGGTTGTGGCTCTGTTGATTGGATAGAGCTTAGTAAATTTTGTATAGTGATCAAAAATTATGACAATTAATTTGTATTGTCGTCTTCCCCCACTTCTTGGTAATGGACCGCAGATGTCCACAAACACTTTCTCCAGTTTTTTAGAGGATGTTATCGGTATCATTAACCCCTCCTTTCTTTCATTGTTGCATTTCACTAACTGGCATAGGTGGCAATGTTTAATGTATTTGCGTACCCTACGGTTAATGTCTTTGAAGTACACATGTTCCTCCAATGCTCTGATTACCTTCACTGCCCCCATGTGTCCATATCTAATGTGGTAATCCATGGTGATCTCCTTCTTGACAGTTCTTGGTATTACTATCTTCCATTGGTTACATCTGTGTCTGTCCTTAATAAATAAGATGTCATTGTGTATGCAGTAGTATGGGGTGATCCTGTCATCTTGTTCATTTAATCTTTGGCAAATGTTATTTAGTTTATTGTCACTTTCTTGTTGATGTTTTATTTTATTGATGATCTCGGCTAGTTCCGTTTTGTCTCTGATGATGTATATTTTGGCTACTGTCTCCTTTTCCCCTTCGAAAGTTTGATCTTGTATATTAATTCTAGATAACACATCTGCTGCTATGTTGCTCTTTCCTGGTACGTACTCCCAACTGATGTTGTATTCCTGCAACGCTAGTGTCCATCTTGTTAGTCTCCCATGACTTAGTCTGCAGTTCTTTAGAAAGGATATTGATTTGTGGTCTGTCCTGACCGTTAGTGTGTAACCCAAAATGTAAGTTCTAAATTTGTTACACGCAAATACAATGCTGAGTAGCTCCTTTTCTGTTATGTGATAGTTGCGTTCACTTTTATTCAATACCCGACTTGCGAAGCTAATCACAAGGTGATTCCCTTGGTCGTCTTCTTGGTACAAAACTGATCCTAGACTTACATCGCTCGCGTCGCAGTTCATGTAAAAAGCTTTCTTGAAGTCTGGGTGGTGCAACATCACCGATTCTAAAAATTTATCTTTGATTAGTTGGAAGGTGGTGTCCTGTTCTGGTCCCCACTTCCACTTGTCTTTGGATGATAGCTGGTGTGAAAATTCTGATGTTAATTTTGAGTAATTGCTCTGAAATTTCCTATAATAGTTG
Organism: Magicicada septendecula; assembly: GCA_034769895.1. NCBI lineage: Eukaryota > Metazoa > Arthropoda > Insecta > Hemiptera > Cicadidae > Magicicada > Magicicada septendecula. The sequence goes on from CM068368.1 coordinate 301,160,252, forward strand.
CAAATGCCTAAAAATGATTGTAACTGCTTCTTGTTCTTGGGTGTTGGGAATAGTTGCATTGACTCTATTTTCTCCTGTGATGGGGTGATTCCATTCTCTGATAGGTTGAAGCCTAGAAATTGTACTTCATCTGCGATGAACTTAGATTTTTCTAGTTTCAGTGTCACATTATTTTCTGCCAATTTTAATAATACTTGTTCAACCCTTCTGCAATGATCTTCCCAGTTGTCTGAAGTAATTAGCAGATCATCCACATGTATGGTTGTAAATTGTAATGCTTCTTGTCCTAGAATTTTATCCATACATTTTACAAATACTGCTACTGAATTCACAAGTCCAAATGGTAGCCTTTTAAATTGATAATTGTGCCCTTCAAATATGAATGCCATATATTTTCAGCTATTGGGGTGCAATTCTACTTGCCAATACCCGCAAACGGTGTCCCAGGTACTAATGAAATGTGTGCCGTAAAACTTCTTGAGGATTTCTTCGATCTCTCCTGGTGATGTTCGATCATTTATTATTATCTTGTTTATTTCCCTGGCGTCCAAACATATTCTCACCTTTCCATTTTTCTTCGGTACTGCTACAATAGGATTGCTATATGGGGAATAACTGTATTCAATTATATCTTCTTCAATAAGTCTGTTAATCTCCGTTCTGACTGCTTCTTTTTGAGAGTAGGCAATAGGGTATGATTTCTTTTTAAAATCAACTGGTTCCTTAAACTTAATTTCGCACTGAAAATTCTTTATTTTTTCGGGTGTGTCGGAAAATACATGCCGATATCGCTTATAAATTGTGATCAATTCCTCTACCTGATTGTTGGTTATTTGTCTATCACTTTTGGCTGACTGGAATTTTCGGATTTCTTCTAACTTTTCTTCCCATAGGTGGTCCCTTTCATCTTCATAATTAATCTCTTCTCTTGGTATCTGATTCCTATAGTTATTATTTTCCCTAACATAATAAATGATCCGGTCGTGAGGGGCTTCTTTGCTTCCAATTAACTCCGCCGTCCACTCTACATAACTTGAGCTCAGAGACATTTTTGCTCTGCTCATGTCAATTACAGCTGCGTATTTTCTCAATACGTCACAGCCTATTAACAAATTAAATGGTAACCCACTGGCTACTAAAAAGATTATAGGAATGGTTTTACCTTGACTTGTTATTTCTAATTGGACCTGTTTCCTAATGGTTTTATTTTGACGTCCTGTTGCTCCGATTAAGGTGATATTGTTTATTGGTAAGGTTGGTATTATCTCCTTATTCCCATTTTGTATTCTGTTTAGTTCGAGGTTGTCAATCAGGGATACATTTGCTCCTGTGTCGATCATTATTCTGGTAGGTATTCCGTTCACATCGGCAGCTATATGTGCGATCTCGCTGTTATTGTTGTTAGTTTTATTGTTTTCTTCCTACATTAAATCTCCCCTAATATCCTTTAAATAATGATTCCGAATGATAGTAAATGTCTCGTAGTTTATTGGTTGTTGTCGTATTTTGTCATACCCAATACATCGGTTCAGTGAGGGTTTCGTTGAGTTTTTCACTGCCGCTGTCCATTTAAAGAGATAGCACTCTCTTCGCCGCTCCTCACTGTCGTGCTAGGCGTGTGATCTTCTCTTCCCTCGGGTCTCTCAATGTTGTTGTAATTATGTTCGCTGTTGTGGTTTTGGCGGACATCTTCGCTGCTGCGACTCCTTCGCGAGTCATATCCAGATATCTACCTCTTATGTCTTGGCTGTACTGATTGTAGCGTTCGCTAAAACTGTGACGTCCTTGGTAAAATCGCCTCCCTCTATTTTCATCTTCGGCTCGAGCGTAGTTCGTTCTTCGATAATTTCCCTGGTTCTGGTTGTTGTTATTGTTTGACCTATATTGATTATTATGGTTGTTTGGCCTGTACTGGTTTCCGCTGTTGTTCGGTCGATAATTATGATTGAAATTATTATTATTATTATTATTTGGCCGGTAGTTTGGGTTATCTCTGTTGTTTTGATAATTATTTCCATTATTAGTAGGTCGTGGATTTTGGTCGGTATTGTTCCAGTTTGGATTATTGTAGTTGCCACGATAATTGTTCCTGTTGCTGGTCTGGCCGTTCCGTTCGAAATATGTGTCTGGTCTCTGGCGACTCCTCCGGTAATACCACTCGTGCTCATAGTTTTCAAGTAATGCTGACATGGCTTGTATGGTACGAATTTGTCCGTTGAGTCGTGATCTGGCCACGCCCTCTTCGAAGTGGTATGCCAATTTAGTGACAAGGCACTCCTCCGGTATCTTGGGTTCAAGGTTCCTGGCCATGCACACTTTGCCCAGGAAGTATGCCATGAGTGTTACTCCTTTATTGTGGTCATATTTCCCATTGCAGATGTCGTTGCGCACGATATTTTGTGTCGACTTGGACCAATATTTTGCCTTGAATAGTGTTTTAAAATCGGCATAGTTTTGGATTTCGTGTCTTGTAGCTGTCCACCAGTTGTCATGCACGTCCTTGAAGTAATCGTCCAGCATGCTCCTTATCGCTGTCCACCTGGTTTCCCGATTCCGTGCTATATTCTCCTCGACCCTCTCAATAAATTCCATCGGATTTTTCTTATATGTTCGGAAATTTATAGTCTCCCGGTTGTCCATGTTCGGTATTCCCGTCATCTGGATCGGTTGACTCCAGAACAAGTTAATTTCCTCTCGGAAGTTGTTGATTTCCCTCTGCTGTACCTCGGCCATTTTTTCTTTGTCGCTGTGGACTTGGTTTCGAACATCGTTCACAGATGCAGTGATTTCTTCACACCTCGTTCCTAAATTCGTCTGTGCCTGCGTCAGGTCTTCTTGTTTTTTCATCATTGAATCGAATTTATTTGAGTTATTTTCTTCGATGTTGTTGATTCTGGTATGAAGGTTTTCTTTCGCTTGCTGTAGTTCTTGACTGTTCAGTTCGCACCTCTCGTGAACTTCGGAAACCACTCTTCTCACTCCGGTTATTTCCTCTTCTATCTTCATATTTAATTTCTCGTTATTCTCCTCGATTCTCCATCCTCTTATTATTATCTTCGATGCTGTCATCTATCTTCTTACTCAATTCTTCCTTATTTTTTGTTAATTTTTCCACCATATTTTTCTGAAAATCCTCTTTTAATTCCTTGTTGCTGTCCTCTATTTTCTTATTTATCGCTCGGGTATCTTCCTTTAACGACTCGATATTTTTCTGTCGCCTGTTTTCTTATTAATCGATTCTATATTCCTATTGGTCGCTCAAGTGTCCTCCTTCAATGATTCGATATTTTTCTGACTGTCTTCCTTCAACTCTTCCTTTAATGATTCGATATGTTTTCTATTTTCTTTCATCATTTTCTTCATCATTTCCATGATATTAGCGTCCCCTGTCTGTGTAGGTTTCTCGGGTAGTTCCTCTTGTTGTACAGGTTTCGTGGGTTCCGCCAGTTGTAATATTTCTTCTATATCTTCGACCGGCATTGCCTCCTTGTCGTCCATGTTTATTTCCTTCTCCACTTCTGCTGCGCGTTTCATAGAAGTTGATCTCCATTGCATTTTCAATTTGAGTGTATTGCAGCTGCCACAAAATTAGGTCAATTATTTATTTATTGATTAGGTTAAAACTTTCTTACCTAATTCACGCCTCAAACGTAATTAGGCTGATGTTTTTCTACCTAATTCGATGCCTGCAGGTTGGGCGCACATGTTGTTAGAAGACGCGATGCTCTCGTTAAAATTTTATAAGTATTATTATTATTATTATTGAATTTTTTAATTTGTATGGCTGTTAAGTGTTGTGAGCTCGTTGTCGAATGGTTTCAGTTGACTCTTCTGCTATTCGATGAGATGATCCGAACGGTGTGTTCCTTCGCTGAAATTTACATAAGTATTACATTTATACAATACTTACTAGTGATGGTTGTATGCTAGTAATGTGTGAGAATATTACTAGCGAGAATCATTAGATTCAAATTCTCGCCGCAGTATCTGGTACCAACGATTGCTGTTGCTCACCTACGCTGCAATTCTATTCATTTACAATAACAGTCAACATTTTTGTCATTCGTGAAATAATCCTTTGTTACTGAACTCATTTTTAATAATTGTTAGTATACAATTATTTTATTCGTTTACTTTTTAAAACAATTAATTTCGAGTATGGACTCTTTGAAAACAATTAAAATCTCATGGTGGCCAGACTGAGTCTAAGAATCGACCAGTCTGTATGTAAACAATTTCGTTACTTTTCGTTATAAAAATAGCAGGTTCTTTTAGTCTAGAAGATACACTTTAACTAAAGAAATGCACTACTGTAATAATGAGTAGGCGGAGAATAACAAATATTATTTGTTTCTTTAACATAACATAAACTTTGAACGATTGTTCATTACTTGAAATTGAGGTTAAATAGGGTTCATCGTAACCTTACTTATTTAATATTAATTAACTAATAATGCATTAAATGTGTTACTTATTTCCTACAACACTGTTATAAATTAAACTCAGTGATATTTTCATTAATCATCTTCTAAAAGTGGATATAAACAAAGAACAGGTAATTAAAATTCACTACTACTAGGGTTAACTCGTATGTTACATTTAGTTAAGGTTTTACAATTAAACACAATATTAATCTTAAAATATTATATGTTAGGGTTCATTGGTTCCCTCATTGATCATTCAATGTCTCTTTACAAAATATTAAAATTGATTTTAATAAGCTAGAAAGTCAAAATTGTTAATAGTCAACTCTTTCGTTGCTGATTGTTTATTCAATTGTTAAAATCCCTTTTCTCATAGAAATAGGGTTAGATTTTATTTAACTTGGGTTTAATCAAATTTGCTAGTAGCGTTCTTTGTTTGATTAATTATTTTTATATAACATAATAATTATTGGCATTCAGTACTTGCATGTACCGTCGACCTCAAAGTGTCACTGTCACAAAACTTTCTATTTCTCAAAAATTATTTAACACTTGAATTAACTGTTATTAATTCTTTTCACTAACTGCCTATACGCATGTACTCCGATTAAGAACACTGTCAAAATAAATTTCACTTTCCCCCTTATCCGACCTAACCTCAACTAGGAGTTTCGAGGTTAGCATGCATTATCAGCTGTCGGCTAACAATTCAATGTTTTCCTGGTCACTCTCACCCACGTGGAGTCTGCGTCGATGCTGGTGATAAACTGTTGTTGTTACGTGTGTCGGGATTTGGCACTTTATATTTTTTTAATGAGCTCTGATTGGCTAATTGTCTGTATTTCGTGAACTCTCGGCGATATTCGGCAAAATAGATGCGCAAGTAAGCGTCAGTACGCTGGTGTCAAGATTATGATTCTCTGATCACAAGGGCACGCCCACGGGCTTGCAATTCATTAATTTTTCTTGTAAATCAAATAATTTACTTATAATTACACTGATAACATTTTTATAACTACCATTGTTTCTATCTTTTGATTACGAGTATTTTGCATACCCTTATCATATAGTTCTGATATGGGGTTGATAAAAACACATTTCGTACAAACTAATAATATCTCTTATGTTACATAATACATTGTTTTTATTCACTGTGTTTATGGTGATACCTTATTATTACTGTATAATGAACTTTTCACACATTGTTATCTATTTACAGTTATGAATTATTCATTTCCTAGGATTAGACTCTAGGCATATTATCACATTAATTATTTATTAATTAATTCATAATATTAGTGGTTGATAATACAACTTTGTTGTGGCCTTTGCATAATTCACTCGTCATTACCACTTCTGATGGTGTCAGTCTTAATTATTATTGGTTTTTGTTACTTTAATTACAGCCTCTTTGATGAGTTTTTAGTACACTTGAATGTTACATTTTTCTTTAGTTGTAATTCTTTCACATTTATCTCATTATTGTATTTTTATTTCATGTCAGTGTTCTGATAACACTGTTAGTACTGGTCAGTGGTTAGTTCTGCCTTTATATTGACAATTACATTGGTTTGAAGTTACTCAGACTTCTTGCATCTAGTTATTGTTAGTGTTTACTTATTATTTGTTTTATTTTTATTAAATAGGTGGATATAATCCTTGAATTGTCTCATCTGAACGTTATTCTGCAATAATCAGTGTCATAGGTTGAGTCCCTATTCTTTTATTACAAGTTTAAGCGATATTTTTGCTGTCTCAGGTACCCATTCTATGTGATACACATGGTGTGAAGTTTTTCATCTATTATAAATACAAATATATAATTTTATTTATTCCACTCACCTTAAAAATCCCTTTTGCTACAGCCAGAGTTATGTCACACGAACAACTAGGATGCAAACGTGGTTTACGGGTTAATTGAATTATTTACGCAACTCATTTTTGAAGAGAATTAAATTCTTTTAATAAGTAATTCTGTCAATTTTGTACTGTTATTTTTTCCAATAAAAAATTATCAAATTAAATTAAAATTTTCTTACATTTTTGGTAACACATCTTATATTGTCATAATTAAAATATACAACTTATATCTATGAAGACCGCCCAGCCTGCTCTCTCTCTCATTCATACTAATTTAGAACATCCCCCTTTAAATAGATATGCACCCCATTATTATTGATATTAAACATATACCCCTTGCCGGCACGAGGCGTCCGCGCAACCTCAATTTACTCCATTTATAACTTCGTAGATGTCCAAAAAAAAATAGATTTTTTATGTCCTTACGTTGAACACGATCACCACTGTCACATTATTGTTAATTGAAACTCACTTTTTACTTGAAACTTATAAATTTTGAAAGAGCCCCTTGGGGCAAGTACCTGGCGAGGCACTGTCTGTAGGCGAACTGGGCGAGCGTCTCTCCGCTTACTATCAACTAGATTGCGGTCTCACAAGGTGGAAAACAATGCCTTCTATTTCATAGCCACTGTTGTGTCACATTCAACACACGTGGGTTTTTGTGTGTTTGACGTGGATGACATTTGGTCAGCACTGGTTGACGTCACAAAAGAGGTTGGGCTTAGACTTACATCCGTCGTTCTGGGATCAGGTGCGTCCAAACTTTCGTCTCATAGCCATTTTGAGTTTTACCGCAGTGGCGTCGTCTGTGCACCTGCTTGTGTGGTGCGTGCGGGCGTAACTGCCACACACCCGGAAAGTTCTAAGAAATGACGCCCGGTACATTCTTTGGTAAAGGTTGCACAACAGCTATTGCGTATTGCTCCTTTGTTCGCATAATGCTTTATTCAACACGTGGCCGTAACCCAGTTGGAAAATGAATTTATGAATATTTTATAACAAGTCCCCAAAAATTAATAAAATAAAATCCCTCAAAATTCGTCACGTTACAATACCCCCCCAATGAGATATCTTCTGCTAAAACAGAAGAAATCTCATTGCTAAAACCCCTAAGAGGACCGGTGAGGATATGGTGCCAACAACCCCCTTTAACTCTTATACTTCATGGGTAAACAACCCCCTGGCGCGGCGACTATGGCCGCATCTGAACGAGGTCACTGGACTTCTCTATGCGAGATCCCAACACCGTAAAATCGAACAGACACACACCACAGCGCACCTCACAATTCTAGCATGCAACCCCCAAAATTCCAAATCCCTGGTCTTATATCCGGCCAGATCCTCAACCGATATGTTCCCCCTTATCATGGACAGTGGGCTGCCTTTAGCAGTTACTGGGCTTGTACACACACTTATCGCTACATCCTATCAAATCTTATCAAAGTTAGGAGTTTTCTTTAAATTGAAGCCAAATCTCAAAATCAAAATACAAATCTTTAATCTAGATTGAATAATTCTCTTCGTTTTTTGTGATAATTAGAAAACAAATAAATTGAACATTTATTAAAACATGATCTTTCTTATCCTAACATGTGATTATACATATACCCTAAACAATACAATTCAATAAAAAAAACACTATTAATACACACCAACAATAATATGATCAATATTCCAAAACATCAATTAGATGGCAGGCACAAAATCAAAAAAAATTTGTTTTTTTCAAAAAATTTAAATTAAAAAAAAAATTTAAATTTATTAAAATATTTTTTCTCAATATTGAAATTATTTAAAATTATTCAAATTAATTAAAAACAAAACTGGCATCACTTCATTGCCACAACTGGTTTAGTATAGAACATCACCCATCAGCTGATCAAACTGGGTCAAGTCAAGAACCTTGACCTACATAAGTGATACATAAGTTACATATGAAAATACGTTGAACATCTTTAAAATTCTATCTTTAAACACAAAAACATAATAAAATAAGACATTTAAAATAACAAAATATTATTATGATTAACAATAAAATTGATATTTAAATTACTCAAAATAACTCCTTTTACCACTTTACATTTTCAAATTCTATTAAAATTGTCACTTATTTCAATTAAAATTTTATATTTTTACTATTACTCTCCTTTCTTTACTATTCTCATTTTCCATTATATTTTGGGTGATTTAATCATTTATACTAACTCGATATACCACTTGGCATGTATACATATATAATCTTTACCTCTTCTGACTAGTACCACTAACAGCTTTAACTAACCTGACACCCATCTCTATCAATACATCTATCAAACGATCTCTAAACCCAACTTACTACTAAACTCAATTCGCATCATTCTCTCGATATATAAAAAAATATTCTCTAACCCTTTGTACTTAGGATGTGTGTCCCCCCCCCAAAAGCTCATTCCTTAATCTGGTCCCTGGATTCTACCTAAGGCAACCCCTTCCCGCTAATCGGTCCCTTCCCGTCCCAACCCTTTTGTTGCGGACTCCTACACTACACTATCCCCTCTTACAAAATTACCATCCCCTAATTATCATTCTCATTACCTCACTTCAACTACAACAAAATAACATCATCATTTATAAACATCAATATATCAATCATTACTCTACATATATTCCCCATATCTACTGTGTCAGCATCAATACGTCTCAAACTCTACATTACATTAATTCACAACAACATTATTCTCTCTATTACCACTTTAAACTCAACTTGGACTGATCTACATGTCCCCACAAAATATTAATCACCCAAAATCTACCTTTTACTATCTTTTACAAATCATTTAAAAATCTTAACAATATTAAATTACTTTCCCCATCATTTAAAATAACATCTTTAACATATTAACATCATTAGCTTCAAACATTAGTTACCCTGGAAATTAGCAAACAATTTATCAGTGACATTCTACTGCTGATCAGCTGATTTGCTTAGCAAGGTGAATGACCTCACTACCAACACATTTCAACTCTCTACAAATTACATGAAATACATATTTTATCAATCCTTATATCTAACATACTACACATCATTGTTTCCCCCTTCTCTGACTCTGGTACAATTATGTAAACCGCCTGCCGGTCGGTCTAGGTATTTACTTTGTTATAACCACATTTCAAAATTATATAGATTACATATTTCTTTAATCCCTATATTCCTAACACAATAAAATAAAACATTTATGAGACAGAATAAACATAGTATAATAAACATATGAACATCTATTTATCAAATCGTACTACGAGCGTTTAGTTAGTGTAAAAATGAGTTATCATCTTTAAGTTATAAAATTTAAATTCGTTGCTCACCTGAGCAACCCCCCAAACCACACACACTATTGTATTTTCTGTTGTACTGTGGCGCTCATTGGCCTCCACAAGGACGGCATAGTTGGAGGAATTGAACATCTCCTTGTCCTTGCTTCAGCTTTACATTTTAAAGATTTTTAGATATCGACATATCTTCGTTTTATAGTTACGTGCCCTTAATGCGGGTCTACCACCTGACTCTGCTGTCCCTACTCGGACAGAGTGGCAGCCGCTGTTCCATAGTTTCCGGGATTTCCCCTAGTTTCACCCCCCTATTAATTTCTAGTATCAACCAATTTCAAGCCAGCTATGGTCAAGGGACTTGATTATGGCCATAGCTGACCACTAGCCAAAACCACGATTAGTGCTGGTAAGGCAGTAATCGCCCGAAAAGTCGGGGAAATCAAACTCTACCTTCAAGCATGTTACACTCGTCATTAACTGCACGGCACGGCAGTCTATCATGGTAGAATATGAAATTGTACAAAAAAGTGTGCCGTGCATTTTAGCCATTTCGGCCTCCGATGGAGGTAACACTCTCTACTACCCCCAACCCATTCCGCTATCTACTGGGGCACATGCCACCCCAGCAATAGTACACTAATAACTAACTAAAACTTTATATAAAACATTATAAGGTGAAATTTTCATTAACTCTTTTATCCATCATCATTTATATCATTCATCACTTTCTACAATTAGATTCCTCAAAAAGTTTCAAATTTATTATTAGCATTTATTTTACACTACTTTTCAGTTATTATTATTTTTTAATTATTATCTCAAATTATTTTTATTATTGAAGTTAAAACTCTTGCACACCTGTAAACATTTTATTATATCTGACTGGTATTATAAAATTTTATACTTTCAGTACATTCTTCACCTACTGACATAAACACAAAATATACACACCATACACACCAATAACTCCATGTAACCTCTGAAACATTTAATCACAGTGTTATTTCATACAAAACAATTTATCATTTATTTATTGATCAATCATTATCAAATTCAAATCTCGTAAAATAATTCACTCATATAACCTTTGAATCAATCAAAATATTTAAACATTTCAAATTAGTTTAATTAAATTAATTATTGAAAATACAAGTTCCATTGCTATCAAAACAATTACAATTCGCTAATTACTGTCTTCAAAATTAATTTTGTTATTTATTTAGGTTGCAAAATATTAATATTATTATTATTACAACAATTACCTACATACACATTGTTTACCTAACATTTTACAATACACACAATTAAATTCACTAAACATTTATTTACAAATCTTCATCATTATTATTCAGTTATATCACCCTTCAATGTCCAAGGTTGCGAGGTCTGAACCGTAAAACAAAATATTTAAAATTGTCCATTTATTGTTTTATGGTTTAACCTCCATCGTCAAAAATTAGTCTTTGTTTCAAATAACAATTTTCAATTTCAGTTACACACATATGGCTATCGTGTGTGTCATAACCATAAAATTTCAGTTTATTCATTTTATCATAATAATCATATACCAAGTCAACATTATGTATTTCTGTCTAGTCTCCATTAGTAATTATATTCAATATCGGGTCAGTTATTTTTTCGTCATAAATTAAATTATTATTGTTCAAACACACTTCTAACATTGTTTTCCACTCATCATACTCTCTCCTTACTTTATACTGTTACGACGGTTTACTCGATCGTCATAGGTACAGTGGAAACAAAATAAGTACAAGACACCAATTAAGTCACTAATCACACCTTTAATTGTTACAGTAAAAATAGTTCGTAATTAACAACACAGTCTCTACAACAAATCAAATGAAAATTGTACACACGTAATAAAATGTCCACAAATATTAAAACTCAACTGTATTACAATTATACCGTCCGAATATAAAACGCAACACTTCACTAATAACTACTTGCACGTACACAGTAATAACCCGAACCGCTCTGTAAATATATCGCACTAATACTCTCGAACCGCACAGTCAAAAATCTCGCATTGAACTGAAAACTAAGGCCGCGACGCGATGTATTTATAGTTACGCTCACACACCAGAAGCTTCCAAACTGCGTCTTATCTCTCGCGAACTACGTAATTGCTACGGCCTTGACACAGTCCGAGCGCCCGAGCGAAGCCTGGCACAGTCGAGAAAATTCTCGCAAAATGCGTCTAGTAGCACGTACACAACACGCATACATCGAGATCTTTCTGGCACATTCGATAAACGCGTAGATTGTTCTGTGCTGTCGTAGCACTGCCCCCTCCTTAAGCCTGTTCGTCCCGAACTGGCAAAGCGTCTGTGTCTACGATGTACTTCCCTTCGGAAGCTGGAAAAGCGAGAATTGGCTGCGAACATAACGCAATCTTCAACGTTCTAAATGCTTGTTCACACTCTCTCGACCATTGGAAGTTTCGTTTATTTTCCGTTAGCTCATGTAGTGGTTTAGCAATAGTAGCGAAGCCTTTCACAAAACGTCGGTAATATGAGCATAACCCCAGGAAACTCCGAACTTCGTGTTTATTCTTCGGAACTGGCCAGTCTCTTACGGTGTCTACTTTATTAGGATCCATGCTAACGCCCGCTGCCGAAACCAGATGGCCCAAATACTGTACTTCTTTCTGGAATAGAGAACACTTCTTCGGGCTCAGCTTCAGTTGTGCACCGTGAATTCTAGTTAGAACTTCCTTAAGGTTTTCCAAATGATCTTCGAAAGTCTTCCCGATCACTATGACATCGTCTAAGTAAACAAGGCAAGTTTTCCACGTTAGGCCTCGGAGTATCAGGTCCATCAATCTCTCAAATGTTGCCGGTGCATTACAGAGTCCAAATGGCATGACGTTAAATTGGAATAAGCCACTTGGGGTTGAGAAAGCGGTCTTTTCCTTGTCTTCTTGATGAAGACCCACTTGCCAATAGCCACTCTTCAGGCCCAATGTGGAAAACCACTGTGCTCCGGACAACGTGTCGAGTGTATCGTCAACGCGAGGTAATGGATAGCAGTCTTTCTTTGTAACGTCATTTAACCTCCGGTAGTCTACGCAGAAACGCAATCCACCATCCTTCTTCGCTACCAGCACTACAGGGGAAGACCAAGCACTTGACGAAGGTTCGATTACTCCCTCTGTCAACATGTCCTGTACTAACCGAGACATCTCCTCTTGTTTAGATAATGGAGGCCTTCGAGGAGGTTGGCGTATCGGTGTTGTGTCCCCGGTATTGATGCGATGTTGCACAAGAGAGGTTCTTCCCAGTGACTGTCCCCGAACTGCAAAACAATCTTTGAATTCGTGTAAAAACTGTCCGAGTTCTTTTACCTCACCACTTGAGAGGTCGTTAGAAGATCTGTTCAATAATTCTTGCAGTTCGTCTGGTAATTTAGAAGTATCCGAAGAACTGGATCTTCGTTGCGTTATTCCGGCTACCCAGGCCACAGGAGTCAATTTGCCTAGGAGCGTATTGCTTTGTAAAGTGATAGCTTGATCCAAAATATTCGCCACTCTAAAAGGTACGTTTCCGGTTTCGTCAGGTTTTACTAAACTCCTGGCAATTAGTATGCCCGGTGTGCTGACTACCTGGGGTTCAAATATAGAGCACTGATTGCCCCTAGTATCTACCGCAGTTCTAACCATGATGATCTTTTCGGAGTTTGGCGGAACAGTTACGGCCACTTGGTTTATGACGTCCATCGATTTTTCTGCTGTCGTCATTGTTGATAGCATTACCTCTTCGCCTCCGATTCTCAAGACATTGTTTTTGAAGTCGACTATAAATCCGTATGCGTTCATAACGTCCACACCAAGAATTGCTTCATCCACAATGTCTGCAACAAGTACTTGATGATTAAACTCAAGTCTACCGAGGCGTAGGTGTATCTCCACTTTTCCATAGACTTTTACAGGCCGTCCAGTAGCTGTTCGCAAGCTGCAAGAGCACCAGATTGGCTTGAGATCTTTCACCACATCGGGGCGCACAATAGAAACTGTTGCGCCTGTGTCAACTGTAATCGAGGTTGGCCTTTCTTGAACAAATCTGGTAACTACCAAGCTCCCGGTGTTTTTCTGAAGCATAGAAATTGCGTATTCTCTAGGTGCTTCGTTCCTCCAGTTAGTCAGCACACGCCCCGTTGCACCGACTATTGCTCGTGTCCCTGCTGCTGAATTCTAACCCAACAATCTCGTTGTAGATGTCCAGGTTTCCCACATCGATAACACTTCGGTCTTCCATCCTTTCTTATTTTATTCTGTGGCGCCGACCGTCGAGTCTCTGTTCCTTGTTCTTCTTCCTCATCGTCTGTGCCGTCGGGATCTTTTAGCTGGCACACTTTATGACTTGTCCAACCAGACGCTGATTTGGCGGCCTCAAATTGCAAAGCATGTACCAGGGCGTCCGCACTGTTCTGGTGTCTTGCCATTCGTAACACTTGCTGTAGTTCGTTATCTCGGACACCGGCAGTAAATGTCTGCATCGCAAAATGCGTTCGAAAATCTTCTGGCGCTTCAGGATAGGCCAGTCTAATTAGTCTGTCGATACTTGCTTCAAACTCTTGAAGACTTTCCCCGGAATGCTGTCGCCTTGCTCTCAACTGGGTGCAGTACACATCTCGCAAATGTTTATCACCATACCATAATTCCAGAGCTTTTATCAACTCGGTATAGGTGTTCTGGCTGTCAGGTGGCACTTTCTGTAGCAGTTCTGCCGCGGGTCCTTTTATTGCAAGAACAAGTGAAACAGCCTTGTCTTTTTCTGTCCAATTATTTGCGCATGCAGCAGCTTCAAATTGGCGGAGGTACGTTGCCCAGTGAGTGCTTCCGTCAAAGGTTGGAGCTTTGACATGAACTGTCCCTACTGCAGGCAAAGTGACTTTCTCTGTTAACTTATTTTCTGTGTATTTTTCTGTCTTGATCACTGGTACAGTCTGTTCAGAAATTTGTTTTGGTTGAATCTTTGTAATGGTACAATTACCATTTATTACCCTAAATATGGTATAAAAAACCATAAATATTGTATTACTTCATTTGGTCAAAATTAGACAAACATTTAATAACCTTTATGAATATATCGTGAGTGGACTATATAATATTTGCCAGGATTCTGACCGATTCGTAGCAAAAAACGTGAAGCATCACAAAAAACAGTGTCATTTGTTGCAATAAAAGCGACGAGCCCCGATGACGTGAGCGGCCAAGAATTTGTTTTTGTAAACAACATAATATTGTCAACAACTGAACAATGAGGCAGTGACGTAGATTCACCCCACCTCAGAAATATGTAACAAAGACTCGATGTCATTTCATCAGCAACAGTGATCGCAGCCAGCCGGCCGATCGTTCACGAACAGCAGATCGTTCACGCAAAGTGAATTTTAACTTTTGAACCACTAGAAGTGGTTAAATAACTATTCAGATACTGTGCAGAGTGAATCTAGAACTTCAGAAATGTGACCGGTAAAAATCGCCGAACTCGCGGTGCGCGAAGTTCGCAAAACAACAGACGACTATTTGGTGAGAACGTTCCAGCATAACATATATACATTTTATTTTCAAACCAAATCTAATTTCAATCAAAGAAATGACCAACACAAAATTTCCAAAGTAAATTCAAGTCTTTAAAATTTTAATCAGCAAAATGAGCTCGTAAAAGAATTGTACCAGAGAGAGAGAGAGAGAGAGAGAGAGAGAGAGTGAGAGTGAGAGTGACTAATATAAGTGCTGGGTTGTGCGTACATACACATATATATATCTTTACATTACCATTGTTTACTATATGTTTCTTAGATGTTTAGATCAACTAAAAAGTTCAATATTAAATATGTTTGTGTATTTGTGTATTTCATAATACGTCGGACTACGCCCCGAGGCGTGTTTGGCGTATGATCGAGTCTAAAATTATGTAATCTTTTGTTAATAATAAGTTTTGTTTTATTATTTCATTTCAGAGTACAGAGTATTTATTTCAGATAACACTTCCTGTTCAACAACCTCGTTCGCTTAACACGAAACTTGGCCCGTAAAGTAAATAACATCAGCTGTTAGTAATTCCCAATATGGCGCCCGATAGTAAATACAATAATTACTGTTATTGTGTATTGGTAAAATACAATTATATAAATAATAACAGATTTGATTAATAACATCTTCATGCACTGTTCAACTTCAATTTTAATTTGTTCTCTTATATTTGCCATTGAGTTTTCTACTGCAGATATTTTTGTTGACATAACTTCTTCCACAGTCAAGACAGATTTTTCTACTTTAGCTATTTTATTTGACATGGATTCTTCTACATCAGATATTCTGGTAATCTGATTGTTGAGCTCACCTCGTAATTCACCTACGTCACCACGTAGGAGACCTAATTCTGCGGTAGTATGTTCTTGCATCTGCTTTTGTTCATGAATTAATGGTTTGATGTCACCTGCTTCTTGCTTACGTTTTTCATCCTGTCTTTCTTCTGTTTCTAGCATTAGTGCTTTCTGACGTTCCTCAGCTTCTTCTCTTTCTTGTCTTCGTTCTTCTTTTTGTTGTCTTTCTGCTTCTTCCGCCTCCTGTCATCGTCGTTCTTCTGTCTGCAACAACAGCGCCTGGAAATTTTCCATCATCTGACTGGCATCCATTGTTTTTCGATTAATTACGAATTACACTCGTCTTGTACAAACTCGTCTTGTATCCACTGTTTCCACTGTTAACCGTTCTATCCCAGTTCTGACACCACTGTTACGACGGTTTACTCAATCGTCGTAGGTACAGTGGAAACAAAATAAGTACAAGACACCAATTAAGTCACTAATCACACCTTTAATTGTTACAGTAAAAATAGTTCGTAATTAACAACACAGTCTCTACAACAAATCAAATGAAAATTGTACACACATAATAAAATGTCCACAAATATTAAAACTCAACTGTATTACAATTATACCGTCCGAATATAAAACGCAACACTTCACTAATAACTACTTGCACGTACACAGTAATAACCCGAACCGCTCTGTAAATATATCGCACTAATACTCTCGAACCGCACAGTCAAAAATCTCGCATTGAACTGAAAACAAAGGCCGCGACGCGATGTATTTATAGTTACGCTCACACACCAGAAGCTTCCAAACTGCGTCTTATCTCTCGCAAACTACGTAATTGCTACGGCCTTGACACAGTCCGAGCGCCCGAGTGAAGCCTGGCACAGTCGAGAAAATTCTCGCAAAATGCGTCTAGTAGCACGTACACAACACGCATACATCAAGATCTTTCTGGCGCATTCGATAAACGCGTAGATTGTTCTGTGTTGTCGTAGCAATACAATTCTGTCTCTCTCTCAACACACAACTCTCTATCTAAATTTCTCTCATCATAACCCCATCTCGTACTTTTAACATCATTCCACACAGAGGGTATAAACTTATACAAAAAAGGGATATAACTCAAATCTTCCATTAAATAGGGTCTCTTGCCCTCCAATAATAACACTTGTGAACACTCTGGTTCCTCACAAATAAGGGGAAAATTTAACCTCTGCCCCCATTCTACCACTATACTATCTTTCCACTTTCTCTCTGACTCATAAACACACATTAACATTCCATTATTACATTCTACAACTTCATCAGTACTCTCACTATTTATTTTCAACGTATCACTCTCTGATACTACCTTTTCAAATACATTACCATTCTCAATATTATTTTTATCGTTTTCGACATCATCATTATCATTTGTTAACTTATTCTCTAGTACCCCATTTTTATACGTATCATTATAATTTTCATTTGTATTACTCTTGTTTGTATTCATCACATCCACTCCCATTCTCTCAATACTCTGTTCTAATTTATTCAAACTATTTTTTATTATTTCATTAGTATTTTCAAAACGTTTATTAATTTCTTGAATATCATTTTTTAATTCATCACATTTGTTATTAAAATTATGATTCTGTACATCTAATTTTTCATTGACACTACTTTTAAATTCTTGAATTTCGTTTTTCTGTTCGTCAAAATTGCTATTCACTCTACTGAAATTATTTTTCATAAACTCGAATATGTCTTCTAATGACAATTTATTCTCCATTATTTCTTATTTTCGAAAACTTATTACTTTATTTCAATTAATTTACTTCCTCACAACACAAACTCAATTTTGCTTATACAATGCGTAAATTACGTATTTCTCCTTCACTACTTTAACCTTAAAAGCACACTTGCATCTTTTGTAGGTGTGGAATTTTCATTGTTAAATTAATCAAATTCGTCCCTGTATCGGATGCGCCATTGTGAAGTTTATTTTATCTATCATAAATACAAATATATAATTTTATTTATTCCACTCACCTTAAAAATCCCTTTTGCTACAGCCAGAGTTACGTCACACGAACAACTAGGATGCAAACGTGGTTTACGGGTTAATTGAATTATTTACGCAACTCATTTTTGAAGAGAATTAAATTCTTTTAATAAGTAATTCTGTCAATTTTGTACTGTTATTTTTTCTAATAAAAAATTATCAAATTAAATTAAAATTTTCTTACATTTTTGGTAACACATCTTATATTGTCATAATTAAAATATACAACTTATATCTATGAAGACCGCCCAGGCTGCTCTCTCTCTCTCATTCATACTAATTTAGAACATCCCCCTTTAAATAGATATGCACCCCATTATTATTGATATTAAACATATACCCCTTGCCGGCACGAGGCGTCCGCGCAACCTCAATTTACTCCATTTATAACTTCGTAGATGTCCAAAAAAAATAGATTTTTTATGTCCTTACGTTGAACACGATCACCACTGTCACATTATTGTTAATTGAAACTCACTTTTTACTTGAAACTTATAAATTTTGAAAGAGCCTCTTGGGGCAAGTACCTGGCGAGGCACTGTCTGTAGGCGAACTGGGCGAGCGTCTCTCCGCTTACTATCAACTAGATTGCGGTCTCACAAGGTGGAAAACAATGCCTTCTATTTCATAGCCACTGTTGTGCCACATTCAACACACGTGGGTTTTTGTGTGTTTGACGTGGATGACATTTGGTCAGCACTGGTTGACGTCACAAAAGAGGTTGGGCTTAGACTTACATCCGTCGTTCTGGGATCAGGTGCGTCCAAACTTTCGTCTCATAGCCATTTTGAGTTTTACCGCAGTGACGTCGTCTGTGCACCTGCTTGTGTGGTGCGTGCGGGCGTAACTGCCACACACCCGCAAAGTTCTAAGAAATGACGCCCGGTACATTCTTTGGTAAAGGTTGCACAACAGCTATTGCGTATTGCTCCTTTGTTCGCATAATGCTTTATTCAACACGTGGCTGTAACCCAGTTGGAAAATGAATTTATGAATATTTTATAACAAGTCCCCAAAAATTAATAAAATAAAATCCCTCAAAATTCGTCACGTTACAATGGTTATATTAAATTACATTTATTCGGCATTTATGTTTCTTTATAATATTATCTTTTGTACACTGAATGTTCCTTATAGTATCTAGTTATGTTATACTACAAAACATTTTGGTTTAAAATCATCTAGTCACAGTTTTTTACTGTTTTATTGAAAACTAGTTGGCCACATTAGGTTATGTTCTAATTTGGTTCCTCAACAATGGTTGAATGTCAGTTTCTGTTTTCTACATAATGGATGGTTTATTTACTCTTATCTAACACTGATATTTTATTGTTTATAGCTAGATTTCTATTTGGTTATTATCACAATCTTTATTATTGATAATTAGTGGTCTTTGTGACAATTTTAATTCCACTTTACAACTTTTTATTAGTACTTTGGACATTGTCTATTTGTTATGTTTATACATCATTCAATTACACAATTACCATATTGGTACTCTCTCCTTCTTAAACTCTGCTTTCAATAGTTAATTTTATTGAGTTCTGTTTGTACTGTACTGTTATTGAATGTATTTGATTAATAAGTTTATGTCAGTGTCAAGTCACAGCTTAGGGATTTAAATCATGTTGGTTGTCTCACTTTTACTTTCTTTTTCATTAATAATACTTTTATTCTCATATGTTAATTTATTCTCATTTATATTATCTCCCTTTGGCGTTTGACTTGATTAGGTTTTCTCCTTATTTGCACTGATTCCTTCCTCACTCTTAGGAAGTTTCTTCTTGGTGTTGTTGTCATTGGTTTCCTTCTCACTGTTTGATCCATTGGGTAATTAGGTACGTTGTCTTGTCGTTAGTCTTGTCCTCTTTTCTTCAGTTGTACATTTACTTGTAAATCATAGTTTATTTTATTCCCCTATTTTGGTTACAATACCTTCTCTGTTCATGGTTGTAGGTTCAACTTTTGGTAGATACATTTATTCAGAGTGGCTTTTATTCCATTTGTGATATATTGGTGTTGGGTGTGTTATATGTACCATTACACAGCATAATATCGGTTCTATTGAAATAAAAGAATAATGATTTAATAACAAATAAAATACAAGTGCACGAAAGTTTATAAGTTCTTTTAGTGTGAAAAAACAAACATCTTAAATACTAGATTGGATAACCTTCTGCAGGTAAACTTATTTACTTTCGCAAACATGGTTGGCGATTAAGAAAAGGTTTGAAAAATAAAACAAATTAAAAATTCAATAAGGCATAGCGTTCTTCTAATGTCAGTTAAAAATCATTTTATAATATAGGGTTAATAATGTTCAATGATTCTTATTACTACGAAAATTATTAATTATAAACTTCATGAGGTTTAATGCCTCTTCAATGTTCAGTTTAAATTGTCTTAAAGCTACACATGGTAATATTACCGTTCATTTTATAAATTTCTTAAGACTAATTCAAAGTCACTATACTCCCCTTTTTTTTATATTCCCGCGATTGCAAGGGATTGTACACTTTGCAATCGAGTCACACTGTCACTCTATTGATTTACTAGGTTAATTAAAACCTCTAACACCTTTGAAAAAATTGAGTTAGGTTGTTCCCAACATGACGTTTGATACGCGCACAGGTTAGGTTAAATTTCTCTTCTGGCGTCTGGAGCTCTCGTCTTGTCTCCTTCATCGACAGTACAATAATGATGCTTAGCTAGCCGTCGGTTTTGGGCCAAACCTCGTTATAACTATTTTGATTGGTGGAATGATCGACGACATTCCATCAAACATGCCTGCTCCCTTTATAAAATTATTTAATTTTCTAAAAGAGCTTCTGACTTTGGGTTGGAGAGTATGAAAATGACGCTAGTATTTTATCCATATTGATACAAATATTTTTAAACTCAATTAACTTTCTTATGGTACTTGTGAGCTCTAATTTAACCTTGTCAATCGTTTGCAATTGTCCTTTTGGATAGTTAGATACCCTACAAGCCATCATTCTGTTTATGTTTGCCAAAGATCACTGTTATAACTTAGGTCTATTACAATATTTTTTATTAAAATCTATCTTATATTTATTTTATTTACAATCTGATTTTGATAGTACTTGTTTCCACTAATATACAGTCTATTTGTGTTACTGGTTTATATTATAATCCCTTAATGGTGAAAACAACACTAAATTTGGTACTGTCAAACGGGGTGAATAGAGACGAATCCCGGGAAAAAGTTTCAATGTAATTTCTTTCTCTTAGTTTTAAAGTAATTTAAACAAAGTTTATATCATTAGATAAAGCAAAAGCTATTATCATCATGGTATAAGAACCTGTTAGTCTAAAATTTGTTTGTCATGTTGGCAACACCACGTAGTCAGCTGTTCGTTTCTTCTAAAAATTAGAACCTCACAAATGTTGGTTGTCAGGAAGCAGTGATTACGTTTAAGGCCTGAAGTCGTTTCATTCCTGATTTGCTGTCTTTTGGTGAGTAACGCCATATAAAAATAATAGCACTTATATTAAAATTTGTATTTTTTAGAAATATTCAAGTTTTTCATGACGTTAATGGCTTGAAAATGGGGTTATTAGGGACACAGCTTGGAAGCGATTTCAGATCACTTCCCGTACCGGTTTTCTCCTTAGTAACTGTTATTCTTAGGCATATTATATATTTAAACAATATTTCTTGATGCTTGTACATTTCTGAGGCCTACATAATTTACATCTTTTTAGGTTAGACCTACATGAAACAATGCCGAGGCATTACAAAAGAGATCCTCGCAGTAAAGTTCATCGCCCTGTTGATGAAGACACTGTTAAGAAAGCTCTTGATGCTGTGTCTAGAGGAATGACCGTAAGAAAAGCTGGACAACTGTTAAAAATATCTAAATCAGCACTTCATTGCTACGTGAAAAAAAATTCTGGGCACCAAGGTGAAATCAACTTCAAGAAGAAGGGCGGCTAAACTGTTCTTTCCAAAACTACTGAAAATGAAGTTATTAGATGTTTAGCAAAGTGTGGTGAGTGGGGATATCCACTTAGTGCTTTTGACTTAACACTTTGAGTGCTAACTCCGTCAATTGACGGACTAGCGAAACTTCTGTAAAATGCGAAGTCCGTCAATTGACAAAGTCGTGTTTTCAGTGCTTTTATATGGGTTAGTCATTCATATGACGGTTTAGCAGCACCATACAGAGTTGGTAATGCACAAGCAGTTCACATTTTTACCGCTAGATCTCATATGCGGCCACATAATAGTCAACAGTTTGAGTTGTACCCAGTCGTTGTTTGGCGCTCAAAATGTCGGGACGCGGCTTGACCGTAGACGAAATTCTTGCTGAATTGGAACACGATTTTAGTGAAAGTGATGGTGATATTGGTGATTGTGGTTTTTCTGATAATACAGACGATGATCCAGATTATGTTCAAGAAGATTTGTATTCAGGTTAGTATTTATAATCATACAATTTATAACCTTTGCATTTGTTGTGAACGCATTTTTTATAAACGTAATTTTTTTGTGAACGTATTTTATTTTGTTATTTTTTTATAAATACTTATACTATTTTGTTTTTTGTGTTGTAGATACTGAAAATGAAGAATCGCAATCTGAAAATGAAAGTGAGCAACAACATTCTGCTCCTGTTCAAGTGAGAGGAAGGCCAATAAATAGTCGTACAGGCAGAGACAGGGCCAGAAGAAGTGACTCAGCCAATGGTTGGACAGCAACTGATCAGGTACCAACTATTGATGTAATCACAGGACAATCAGGTATAACCGATATTACAGAATTAGACGAAAATAGTTCCACAACAGACTTTTTCTGTTACTTCATTGACAATGAGTTTTTACACCATATCAAGGAACAAACAAATCTGTATGCCCGACAATGTATTAGAAAGATGAGAAGTACAAATTCGTTATCTCCCACGTCTAGAATGGCAAATTGGAAGGGTGTGACGATTTCTGAGTTACGTACATTTTTTGCCATTATTTTTTATATGAGTGTTAGCCAGAAACCACACAGTTCAGATCACTGGTCCAAGAAGGCTGTAATATCATGTAACTTCTGTCCTAATTTGATGAGCCGTGATAGGTTTCTTTTGATTCTTCGCAATTTTCATATAAACGATAATAGTAGCAAAAAAAAGAAAGGGGAACCTGGATATGATCCTTTGCATAAAATTCGCCCTTTAGTTGACAAAGTCCGCTTGCGCTTTCAGCAGACATACCAACCAGCTGAGGACATTACAATCGATGAGGGCATGTGTAAATACAGGGTAGAATTTTTTCAAGCAATACATGCCTCAGAAGCCTAATAAATATGGCATCAAATTATACATGCTTTCAGAGTCAGATTCTGGCTATATATGGAATTTTTCTATTTTTTGTGGGCAGAGTAATGTTGTCACTAATATTGTGAAAGATCTATTAGGAGACTTGCATGGGAAAGGACACACTTTGTTCACTGATAGATACTATACCAGTCCAACTCTTGCAAGTGAGCTGGAAAATGAAAATACTGCACTGGTGGGAACAACAAATAAAAACAGAAAAGATATGCCTTTGGCATTGAAAAATCCAACTCTTCAACGGGGAGAACAAATGTACAGATGAAGAGGCAATACTCTGGCTATTTGTTGGAAAGATAAAAGAAATGTATATATGATCAGTACCAGACACTGTGCTGAGATGGTCAGATATGTAAACAAAAGAAGACAAGTAAAAACCAAACCAGCGTGTGTAATAGATTACAAAAAAAAAAAAAATTGGTGTAGATCTGTCAGACCAAAGATTGTCTTATGGTGTATTTGAACATCGGACAGCAAAATGGTGGAGAAAACTTGCTTTCCACATTTTGCTTATGTGCATTGTAAACTCAAGTATTTTGTATAATAAAGTGAAAGGTCTGAAGATTCCTGTAACACAATTTATGCAGAATTTGAGTGAAGATCTTGTTGCGGTTGAAGATGATCCACCTATGGCAAGTACCAATGGAAACAGTGGAAATCAACTTTCTCGGTTGGCCACAGGAAAACATTTCTTGGAGAAGATACCACCACCACCTGGTAAGAAGAGACTACAGAAATGCTGCAAAGTATGTGGAGATAGAGGGAAAAAAGAAACAGGAAAGTTTGTGAGGAAAGACACAAGTTACCAGTGTTGTGAGTGTAAAGTAGCATTATGTATAAACCCTTGTTTTAAATTATTTCATTCGAAAAAAAAAAACTATATAAAGTGTGAATTTATTACATACTATATACATATCTTTTTAATTAAATTGAATAAAGTGTTAAAACTAAGTGTAATTGATTAATAAAATTGTAAGTTTAACGCAGTCAAGTTTAAAAAATTTTCAAAAACAACTAAATTTGAAATTTGAGAAACAGCTTAAGCTTTTCCTGTACAATATTCACGATACAATCACTATAAAGAAGAAAGTATGACCTTTAAAATAAGGTAGTTATATTTTTCTATCTGTTCTAGTTTATGAGTTACATTAAAATGAAAAGTTCGAAAAATGGGCAGCATTCTTCGCATGTTATGAGTAAAAACACACAGCACTATAAGTGTTAAGATGTTTTGTAAAATACTACCTTGACAGAGACAGTAGAGTTGTAAAACGTTTTAAAAACAATTTGCCGGGCAAGGACTGGGCAGTCTCGTTTAAAACTGTCGCAATGCATGTGCCAAAATATTAAGCGAAGTAGGGCTAGCGTTTCACAAACAACTGTGAACAGTTACTTCGATGAGTTCGAAAAAAGTGTTAATGGCATCTTATCAGATGCAATAATTAATTATGATGAGACGGCTCTTTCGGATGATCCTGGTCGATATAAGCTAATTTTTAAGAAAGGCTGTAAGTACCCAGAACGAATAATGAACCAAAGTAAAAGTAACGTGTCAGTAATGTTTTCTGCTACTGCCTCCGGAAAATTATTACCTCCTTACGTCATTTATAAATCTACACATTTGTACGATTTGTGGTGTGAAGGCGGCCCGACTGTAACTTTCTACAACCGTACTAAGTCTGGTTGGATGGACGGGAGCACTTTTTTAGACTGGTTCCAGAGTTGTAATACACTATTCTCGTAGAATTGAGGGAAAAAAAGTTGTTATAGGTGATAATTTGAGTTCACATTTATCTCCAGCCGTGATAAAACTATGTGAAGAACTCAACATTACTTTTGTGTTCCTTCCAGCAAACTCCACACACCTAACTCAACCATTAGATATTGCACTATTCGCACCAATGAAACGGAGCTGGCATAAGGTGCTAGAAAATGCGAAATGGAAAACCAAAGCTAATGCATTTGATAAAAGGTTTTTTCCATCACATCTGAAAAAAACCCTTCATCTTATGGACACATCTCTAGAACAAGACATAAAATCAGGATTTAATAAGGCAGGCATATTTCCTTTAAACAGAAATAGAGTCTTAGATATGCTGCCTCCTGAAATTGAAGATGAGAATGACAATGAGAAAAATTACCTGAGTGACAGCCTGACCACATTTCTGAAAGAAATGCGTTATGGTCAAGAAGACATTATGGCCGAAAAATCCCGTAAAAAGAAGTTGAATGTTCCTGCTGGCCGAAGTATTACACTTAAAGACTTCGAGAGCAGTGAAGAAGAATATTCAGAGTCTGAAGCGGATGGTAAGGAAAGTGAAGCATCTGGTGTCCATGATGTCACTGATGAAGATACTGAACCAAATGGCGTGAATAACAGTGAACTCTCAGAAGGGAGCTGGGTCAAGGTGAATTTTCATTATAATACAGGGATCAAAACATACATAGGAAAAGTCTTGGGAAAATTGTCAGATGATATGTACAATGGAACTTTTCTTCGAAAAACAGATTCAAATGTTTTTGTTTTCCCAAATGTACCTGATGAGTACGAATTCAAGAAAACAGATGTTGTAGCAGTTCTTCAAAATCCAAAGTGCCACAGAGGGCGTTACATGTTTGGTGAAAACACTTGCTAAAAGTATGTATTTTTTTATAAAATATTTCTAAGTTTTTATTATTTTCTGTAATCTTTATTAGTTGAAATAAAATATTTCATTTATAAATGTTCAATTGTCTTTTAAAAACCTACTTCATGTCCCTATTAACCCCACAAGAGCATTGAAAAGGGATAACAGTGCAATTTACATATGTGTCCCTATTGACCCCTACTCTGGGGTGAATGGGGCAGCGATATAAAAAAATATATAAATTTTGTAGTGAGTAGGAAACAAAAATTGCTATATGTAATGGGTACCTACACAATGTAATGTATAGGATATAAATACTAAATAAATTATTGTTGCTAAGTTATTAGGAAAAAACTTCAAAAACTGTCCCTATTCACCCCGTTTTATGGTACTAAGCTCTACTATGCCAATAGCCTCATGACTTAGATTTAATTATTTTTGTTCAATGGTGTACCCTTTGAGTGGGTTACCTTACACACTTACTCCTAAACACTCAGTACAACTTCTGGTCACTTTAGTTTGGATTTCTATACAGTTATTCTCTAGAATTTTAATCTTTTAATTCACCTATAGTTTAGGCACTATATGGTGTTACATAACTTACCTTCACTCTCCTTTATATACTTAATTTTGGAGTCATCATCCTTTACAAAATACTTACAATGGTTATTCTAAAGTTTTACAATCCTTTGATTGATAATAGGATATACCCCTTTTCTGATAATTCAGTAAAAGTTCTTGCATCTAGTCTCATTATACAAGTATGTTTAAATTACATTATCATGATAGATTTCTACGCTAATTATAATTGTGTCACATCATATAAGTTACTTTGAACATTACTGGTTCTACTGATAACAATCTTTCATCTCTATTATTTATTAATGTTAAGGTTTATTAGTTTGCCTATTAGGTAAATTTAGACTGTCCATTTCAGTATTTGATTTCACACTAATTACAATATATTTTCCATGTTATGATACCTAATTTTATTGTTCGTATTATCCTTATAACATATAAGTTCATTACAGTCCAACAGAAATTGGATTAATACCCATTTCGTTATTTAATTCTGTTATTTTAAGAGCACAATTCACATTGAGTTAGGTTATGGGTCACCTATTTTGGTTGACAACAATGTGTCTCTCATGATGAGTTTTTATGTCTTTCATTTACTAATCTTATAGTACTAACAATGTTAATTACTACTTAAGGTTTAGTATACAATTTTTTGTATTTTATCACTCTTATTATAACTGTACTGATGATTATCGGTTCATAATTGATGTCCCTACATTTACTCTAGTTACATGACTGGCCTACAAGATGCACTTTTGTTATTCTTTCTGATACACAGTTAATTTATATTTAGACTACTTTTATTTCACTCTCCTGACCATCATTTATTATCATTAATTTATATTAGAGTTTTTTGTCAGTCAAGTCGTCTCAATTAGTTTGTCCATGTTTCATTGTTATTAACTGTTCTTCACTCTGGGCTTCTTTTGTTATCACTCATTCATCTTGTATTGATTCTCATCTTGCATAGGGTGTAGGGCATATCTTATTTCTTTCTGCTTTTGTAATATTGTTCTTCAATCCACTTCATTTTTCTTCTCTTTGTCTTGGTTTTTCTCACTTTACCTAATCTATTGGGTTATTTATTAGTCACTTTACGTGTAGTCTATTGTCGTTTTGTCTTCATTTCTTTAACGACACTTTTTGTTTACTAAGGATGTCTTCTTTATTTTATAACATTAATTTATACCTTGATCTCCTCTATCAACTTCAAAGTTTAGGTGTGGTTGTTCAGGTGATAGGTGATCGTCGATTAGTGTTTCTTGGACCCTGGTGTTACCCGTGATATTATGTAAAGTTACAACCTTTGTTAATTTTCTTCCTGACCATATTTTAACTAACACTAAAATTTTAAACGAGGATTACTATTCGTCTTCTTTTTTTGGACATGTCATTTTTTTAAGAGATATAATTTATATCCAGAAAAAAAATAAAAATAATTCTCAAATTGTCAAGTCTGAGAATTTGACAAACTGTTTATACATGGGAAGTCGAAAAAATTTCAACAATGGAAATGTAGATTGTAATTAAACATGTTTAAGAATAGCTGAATTTGTTTTTGTTTGGTATTCCAGCACACACTGCAAATAAAGAGCTATATTTTCACAAAATCATCAAAGGAAACAAAGAAATCTGACACGGATTCTGTTATTGGAATTTTGTTTGTGTAGTAGAATTACAGTAATTTTATATATACTGTTACAACGGTCTAACAGTTTGTCGTATGGTACAGTGGAAAACAAAATACGAGACACCAGTTAAGTAACTAATCACCAGCTTTAATTATTACAATTAAACAGTTTGTAATCAACAAGATAGTCTCTTACAACAAATCAAATAAAAATTGTTCACATGCAATAAAATGTCAACTAATATAAAACACAGTTGTATTACAATTGTCCCGCAAGATTATAAAACGCATAACACTTCGCCACAATACTTCGAACTGCACTGTGTAAATCGCCACTCAAACGCACTGTGTAATCACCCGAGAATAACTAACTTGACCATCCCTGAATGGCTGTATTTATACCCCGCTGATTTCCAGAATAATCTGTCACTTTGGATGACTTGTTGAGGAACAGGCACTCTCGAGAATCCGCTAGAAACAGTGTTCTTGAACACACTTCACTGACCGGTACGGTCATAATTGTCTTTCACCCCAAAGTAGCAGCATTATGTCTGCTGGAACACACACACATTACAGCTGGAATATTCGAGATACTTATAGAACATTCCGTATTACATAACACTTTTTCCTCATTACGTAACACTGCCTTCTCCATAAGCCAGTTCGTTCCAAACTGGCAAACCATCTCTGAAGTAATACTTAGCTAGGCGATCTAGGTGGACGACCTTGAACGTTTGCTGTCCTTCCTGGTGAATCCGATAAACAACATCGTTGATTCTTTTTTTCACGTTGTAGGGTCCTTCCCAGTTAGTCTGAAGCATAGGTGAGTGACCACGATGGCACTTTGGGTTGAACAACCAGACCTGATCTCCTTCTTGGAAACCCACACTATTCCTGCAAATGTCATATCAAGTTTTCATTTTATCACTGGCAATCTTCAGTCGTCCTCTTATCAAGCGATTCATTTCTCGAGTTGGTTTTCTAATTGCAAGGAATAGTTCTATGGCTCTTGGGACTGGGTCTCATGTGATCCGAACATCAAGTCCCCAGGAAGACGAATCTCCCGCCCAAACACCAATTTTGCTGGAGTCATGCCAGTTGTGTCATGTACTGATGACCTATATGCCATGAGGAATACAGGTATACGTTGGTTCCAGTCTGTTTGGTTCTCGTCAACAACCTTCGAAAGATGCTGCTCAAATGTCCTATAGAATCTCTCAACCATCCCGTCTGACTGCGGATGGAGAGGTGTTGCCCTGGTCTTTCAAATTCCGAGTAGACAGCATAATTCTTTGAACACTCCTGACTCGAAATTTCTCCCTTGATCCGTATGGATTTCCATAGAGGCTCCATAATGGCAACAGAAGGTGTGAACTAACTCTTTTGCCACAGTGGTAACCTCCAGATTTGGAATTGCGTAGGCTTCCACCCACTTAGTAAAGTAGTCACCAACATGATGTACCGGTTTCCATCGTCAGTAACTGGGAATGGTCTAGCAATGTCTATGGCAATTCTCTCGAAAGGCAATCAAACGTTATACTGTCTTAATTTTTCCCTGCCTGAATCCTTGAAACACTAGGAAGGAACAGGATCAAACAAGTTTGTCTGTGATAAGGAGCGACAGACTCGAAAAACGTAAGAGATGCCACTACTGTGCATACCAAAAAAAGAGGGCAACCAATTATAAGTGCATCAAGTGCGACACTCCTACATACCTCAAGTGCTCTAAAAAGATTTGAAATGAATGTGTGATACCAAAAAAGTGAAAATATCAGTTACCTGGACTTTTAGGGTAGTTTTTGCTGTGGTTATGTGAACAACAGTTGATTTGATTTTTTTCCCCTAAACAGGGACTAAATTGTTAAAGTTTTTATTCTGGTATTTGTCAACCATAAACGCCTAAAAGTTGTTTTTCTTTTTACTTGAATATTTTGTTTTTGCTAAGTTCTATTGAGCTATTTTCAGAGAGTGAAAAAATAATTCCATAAGCATCTAAAAAAGATAAAATGGCATTGAAATTTGTT
Source organism: Magicicada septendecula (assembly GCA_034769895.1). NCBI lineage: Eukaryota > Metazoa > Arthropoda > Insecta > Hemiptera > Cicadidae > Magicicada > Magicicada septendecula. Next base: position 301,190,439 of record CM068368.1, read on the forward strand.
TCCAAGGGTTTCTTCTTATTTTTAGTTTAGCGGTCAAAAAGCTTACGTTGCTTTCAATTTTTCATTCGATTTGACTTTCATTTTGTTTACTTTGCTGTTCTGAAATTGGAAATGTATTTTTAAAGGATTCATAGAACTAAGTTATAAGACTGCAATAAGTGTACCTACCTGTAATAATGTACCTGTGTGTTATTTTTTTATTTTGCCAAAAAGATAAATTTTTTTTTTTGTCAAAAATGTGTTTCTAAATGGAAAAATAACTAACCGCTGATGTGCTCCAAAAGACTGATTTTCATACATATCTGCCTCACAGGCAATGTTCCTAATAACCATTAAGAAAAAGATGTTCCTACTAGAGGGTTAAGTACTTCTTGCTTTATATTCTGCTATACAATCATTTAAAATTGGTACACTTCTTCTTCTTCTCTGCATGACATCTCAAAACATCCAAACTGTAATGTGGCCCAGGTACAGTTATGAGGAAAGTACCTTTCCCAATATTTAAAATGTTAATATTAAATTCTTGGATTTCGTTGTCCATGACGTGTCCGTTACTTAACTAAATATAATTACTTCACTACCGACTCGGAACGCAAAGTTTTTTATAGGTAAAAATGTAAAAGTTTTACCTTATAGCCTTAACCATTTTCGCTTGTAAAAAGCTTCTTCAGAGGCTGCCATTGGGCGCACTGTCCGTCTTGTTGTTGGCGCTGTATCGACTTTTGAAAGATCGATGTTGTGTGTGTGGGGTGTGATATGTTGTAACGGTACAGAATTGTGTGCCGCCCCAGTTTCAATTTTATTTTATATCAAATCAGTTTTAATTTTCAATTGTTAGCTTTCACCTGTGAGGTGCCTCAGTTTAACCAGCAATACACACTGTTAGTCTAAACAATTGTCTAGACGCATTACGTAACACTTTGCCAGCAGCAGGCTTTGTGAATCACAGTATGCAGATTGTCACCACAGAAGCAACAGCCAACAGTAGTAAGCAGCAGCATACAGTACAGTTCGTTAATTGAAAACAGTGGCCTCGGGCGTGCAAGATAGGCCGTAAAATAAAAACGGCCTATCTAACAAAACAGTAAGAATATTATAAATTATACAACACATTACAATAAAATTATAAACAGTGTACAATATAGCGCAGTCAATTTACTATATAGTGTTTGAGCAAATTTAAGGCCGGCTAGATAAAAAACATACAGTATACATCTTCTAGTGCATAAATTATTAACAACATCTAAACTCGATGTTAATAGTGCCGGAGTGCGAAAAAACGAGTAAAACGGTTATCACGAGACGGCGTAGCAAACCAGAAGAAAACGTAATGGATGGGTAAATGTAATATGTAATGGATATGTAAAACTCAGTTTGGTTAAAAAATATTTACTCACACCTCCCCCCTTTTGGGAATTATGTTAAATTTTAAGGATATTTGAGAAGTATGTTATAATGTGTAGAGAGACATAAATAGTAATAAGTATTTTGGTTGATTTTGTGGTATATTATGTTATTTTTGGTGTAATCTGTGTGTTGCACTTCTGGGGCCCAGCAGCAGTAAAGCGTGCAACAAACATTATCATGTTAAAACTAGGCTGTCTTTTTCCTGAGGCAGCATCCACTATGTAAAACTCAGTTTGGTTAAAAAAATATGATAACTCTATTTCTAAGTAAAATGGTATTTTCAGTTTCAATAATATATAATTATTATACAAATTATAATAATACAGTACTACAATGAATAATTTAATAGTAAAAGTTCAGAATTTTATGCATAGGCTACTACTTACCATCCATGTTCTCAGGAATCCAATGATCTTCACACCCCTCATAATATCCCAGAATCTGGCCTCCCTTTTTAATGATTGTTTGGTGGTTATACCATAAAAGTGTTGTTATCCCGAGTACTACTGCTGTGGTGAATGGCTCAAAACAATATAATAAGTGCCATAATTCAGTGAAGACAAATACAAAAATAATCCTCATTTTTGTTACCTGTTAACATAAGACAAAGTTTTATAAAAACATGACTGCACTAATTCGATACAGATAACAAAATCTTTATGGCATTTTACCGAAATATGTAATAATCAATGCCGAAGAAAGTAACACCTAGATTTACTCTGTATGCAAGTTCTTAAGCTTTCATGGGCAGCTTCAATTTTGTTGAAATTATTATTATCAGCTGAGCTGTTAGGTCGTGCTGGTACAAAAGTTTATAAAAGTGGGACTTCTCAGGCAAAACACATAGTCTCGACATCTCTGAGGTGAATCTTGACACTGATGATGGCCAAAACATTTGTCAATAAAAAGTATGGACCAATACCTAACAGGCCGGCTGATAATAATTTCACACTCTAGATTTACTCTATTTAAATAAATAGCATATGCCTCAATAAACATTCGATCGCTTCTCTTTATTTCCAAAAATAATAATAGTAAACATACAAAACAGGATCAACTGTTAAACGGTAGTTTATATTGTCAGCGGCGTATGTTAGGTTAGCTAGCCTTGCGTTGTACTCTTTATAGCCACCTTCACATGGAAATTGTGATTTAACATAGTGTTTTGTATGCACGCCCGCACTCCCACAATTGTCTGCTTTTTTTAGTCAGTTACATATTCACTTCGACTTGTGAACATGAAAAACAACAAACTTTCACAAGTTTCAAAAGTGCAAATATGCACCGTGCACGTAAGACGTAAGATTTATGATGTGATATGTGATTGTGATGTGAATACTGAATATGTGAAACTCGTTGACTTTTAGCAATTAGGATTTACACTGAAAAATATTTTGATATAATTTAATGTAATTTTATTTGTGGGATATCAGATAGATACAATTCGTAGCCAATAAAATTTTAAACAAATGGGGGGGGTATAGTTAAAATATATCTGAATACATTCACAAATTAAAAAAAAATATAGTAATGATTTAGTTTAATATTGTTATTATTATTATTGTATTGTTTGAGCTGTTTCGGTAATAGTTCTTCGCAAATAATAATCTTGTTCGAGACATTAAAAGTTTGTCACTTGTTATACACTCATCCAGAAGCATTCCTATGTGGTGAGATCATGCACGTAATTGGAATGGAATGGAAATGGGTTACATTTGTGATCAAATGCAGTATGCGGTTGTCCGTTGGTGTGGTGGTTGGTTCCTCGAAGTGAAAATATATTGATTTTCGTTTGCAACGCAGATTCCAGTTACTTATAATAACATATTACGACTTTAATTCGTAGGTAATATATATAGCAAATACAAATCTTGTTTTTGTACTTTAATATTATTAAAATTGTGATTTTCTCTTGCCACACCCAACTACTCTGAAGAACAGCCATTTTGACGTTTAACTCATTATAATTATTCGAAGTGAAATTCTTGTAGTCTTTACCATGTACTGTTCAAATAAGTTATGTTTAAAAAGGCTGTTTACCAAAAGGCTAGCGTATTTAATTTACTCAGCTGTTGAAAGGGAAGAAAAAGGACTTGTAAGCAATACCATATTTATAAGTACAGCTTTTAATTTTTTGGGAAGGTATTAAAATTAACACTTGTATGATAAAGATTAACGCTTTTATATTTATATTGTGGCATTATTCGATTGAGTGTATAGTATAAAATTAACCGCTTACATTTTGTAATGTATTGGTTAGTAGAGTGCGAGTAACCAAACTGTCGGTGATGAAATAAAAAGTTGTGATTTTGAAATCTGTATTGTAATATTATTATTTAAGAAGTTTTAAAGAATGTGTAATATTTAGATTTATCGATCAAAATGTGAGTACAATCATTTTATTTGGTGCAGTAAAAGTTATGGAACAAGTAGATATAGGCTACTCGGTATAACAGTTAATCAGTATTGCCAAACTATTGATTAAAGTGTTACTTTAGGCAGATATTATTAAAATGTTTAATGTTTCATACAAAATAATCATCATACAAGAAAATTTTAGAACAAGAAACAGCAAACCCAACATACATAAATACACAAAAAATTATTTTTATGAAACCCAGTTGTATAGGCCAAAGGTTCTATAGATCTATGAAAGTAGCCCGTAGTGTCAGCATTCATTTTACTACACAGTCTGCAGTAGGTCCTTACTACCTACAGAAACAAGTTAAGTTTATCGTATAACTGTTGTAATTAGTATTACTTATCCAAATTAGATTAAAAAAGTAGTTATTGTTTCTGAAATATTTGAATTAATCGTATGCAATTTGAATAGGCCAAAATAAAAAATTATATTTACTGTCAGTGCATTTATTTTTAAATTAAACATTTGTTATTAAACTCTGTACTAAACCTTCAGTGGAATCCATGTCTTCAATTCCCTGTGGTTAATTTTTCAGTTCAGATTTGTACTGGTCACTTTCAACTTCATGCAAGTTTCAGAATAAATCTTCTACTATATATATGATTATAGTATATGTGTATGCACAACATTTATTGTAGACACACATTGATATTTATGACTTGGTCAGCTGTTTATAAAAAATCCATATTATGTTAATTTTATGCTTTTTATATTCAGTAAATCCAGTGTGACATTGGAAAGTGTTTCGCTTGGTACACTTGCCCCAGGTTGCGGACTCCTGACATAAGGCATTGTACAACACATCCTGTAAATAAGAGAATACCTCATAAATTGTTCTTTTGTGCGGAGCTGTTGTTATCAGCAAATAATTAGCAGCTAATAAATAATTGTTAGACTATGTGATATAATGATTTTGCGACTAACTGGTAGCCAAAGAATTTACAAAATCCACATTTTTTATTTCTGTATGTAACCCCCCCCCCCCAATAAGGGGTGGTTATATATACAAGGTCAAAAAAGTGTATAGAACCTACTCAGGATTTATATATTTTTCATGCATTCCAAAGATACATTTTTTTTGTATCTAGCCACACTAAACTTATCTAATCATTGGTTTTTTGTACAAATTTGTTTTCTTTTTACAAACTACATTTATTCTATAGAGTCTGTCCAAAAACCTGACCTAGGTACAGAACAATTCCATGTCAAGTTGTAAAGGTACCGCCTTTTTACCTTTTTATAATACTACACTCATCATAATACTCACCGCTGCCAGAATTTTACTTACCGTCATAGTCCCCGTAAAACTTACCTTATTAAATTACCCAGGTCGCCAACATGTTTTTTAGTTATACATGTAAACTTTGAACACTCTTGCCCTTATAAAAATCCCGCTATCTGACTGTAATAAAATTTCAGAAAACCCCCGATATCGTTAGACGAGTTGTCAGCACAGAAAACTAGGAAATGGTTATGGCGTAATAACTAGGCTGACACATGTTTATAATAATTCAAATACTATTTTATTTAACATACAAATTTACTTCTTTCTTTTCCTTTTTTTTTTTACTTATAATTTTTATCAATAAGGTTGCAATATCAAAATGTGTAAATTATATATCTACTATACGAACCAGTACTCTCCTTAATGTTTTCTTTCTCCCCCTTTATTACCTTACTCACTCTCTCATTCTTTTTACACTTTGTTTTTAAACCCCACTGTTTGAGATCTCATTATTTATTTGTGTACACTTTATAAAAAAAAAAACAAATGATGGGTTATTATTTGGTGGACTATTTTCACTGCTGCTTATCTACACTTGGTCACGTACTGCGATTACGTCTTTTTACTCCAACAACAAAGTTTGTTTTAAAGCTTTTCGTATAACCGGTACTGTAGTTAGTTTACTGTTGTATTGTGCACTTTACTAGATAGGCCGATTATAGTACTTTCGGCCTATCTTGCACCCGAGGCCACTATTTAACTTACGACCGCCCTGGTTGAAGACTGCTATCTGCTACTGGCTGATGCAACAACTGGTGATAGACTGCATACTGTGTCACAAGGACTGCTGCTTACTGGGCGGTTACGCAATACGTCTGGGCAATTGTTTAGGCTAACTGTGTGCATTGCTGTACTGGGGCTCCTCACAGGTGAAAGTTAACAATTTGATACTGGAACTGAATTAATATAAAGTAAAATTAAAACTGTGGTAGCCTACAATTCTGTACCGTTACAATACCCCCCCCCCCCAATAAGAGGTTGAAGGCCGAAGCGTTCAAACTCTTATTGCCTAAACCTAAGAGGATCAGTGAGGATATGGTGCCAACAACCCCCCATTTGTTCTTATACCTCATGGGTAAACAACCCCCCTAGCTCGGCGACTCTGGACGCATCTGAACGAGATCACTGGACTTCTCTGTGCGAGATCCCAACACCATAAGCTCGGACAGATACACCCGCCCCAGTATAGCCTGACTCTGGAGCATTCAATTAAAATATAATAAACGGCCTTCAATCACTCCCTATCCCACAACTGATTTGTTTCCTCTTAGCCATACAGGCGCATTCTTTGCAAAGTACTGGTTCCGTTTAAACAAAGTACTGGTTTGGTTTAAAAATAATAATGTAAACTTACAACCTACCTACAGTTCAATCATATATAAAATAATTTTTTTTTTTTACCTCCTGTTAATCCCTTAACCCCTGATACCCGTTACATATTAATGTGTTCTGCGCTAGGCTTCTTGGCCTTTTACAGCCTCATCCTAGCCGTAAACCACATCTCCCTCGTGACCTGTAACTGGGTCACCGCCCATCCACACTCACTATTTCCCCCCCTGGACTGTAGCGCCCAGTTGCTTCCACAAGGACTGATGCGGAAGGGGTGGACATTTTTTTCTTTTATTCCACCCCCATCCTTGCTTCGGCGTTACAATAAAATTCGGTATTACACCTACTATTCTTGATTTATACACCCCTAATGGACTACCACCCCTATCTGGGTGAAAATAGACCTGTTCCAAAATTTAGTAGATTCCCCAAAAAATAACCCCCCTACTAAATCTAACAAACCACCGGGTTAACAAAATAAAACAAACCACAAGCCAGTTATATCAAGTGAAATTTATGATTTGCCATAATTAACTATTTTCACGGTCATGATCCGGTGAGGTCATGACTGCACTTAGGTGGAGAATCTACAGTTAAACATAAAACCTAGATTGACATTTATAAAATTTTACATGAACAGTAATATACACATCTTAGTTTCCAGACACTATCTCATCTTAAACGTTCTTTCAATTTTTTAATTTAAATGAATATTTTAATCATTATGTTTTTTATCAATCATTTATTTTACAATCAAAATTCAGATCAAAATAGATTCGAAGTCATTATCAAAAATTATCTTTTTAATTTCTTTAATTACCTTTCATTAAATTTAATTCATATTGTTTTAATTAACAATTTCAAAATTAATTACATTTTTCAAAATGATCCGACATAAAATATTACCTACATTATTCAAAAAATTTATACATTCCTTTCTTCACATATGGTATGTCTTTTTATTTCATAATAGGATTTTCCTACTGGCAATGATTCAGCAGACTACAACAGTTGTCAACTTAACACCTGGCACTAAACATTAGTCAAAACATAAAACACACCTGTTTACTTTAACAATGGTCTGCCAAACTGGTGTTATAAACACAGTTATAAACACTCCCATAGTCTAAACATTCTGGTTACCTCACCTCTAACACCTGTACTGCACTTTTCAATTTTTATAAATCTTTTAGTTAACATATTTATCTCTTAAATTTTTTATTCCAATTCAGATCCAAATCCAAATAAAATTAACCTTTTTAAATTATTTGTGTAACTTGACAATTATTTAATAACCGCCACTCAAAACAATTTAGCTGTAATTATATTATTTAAAACATTTTTATTATACACACATCATACAAAATAGATTTAAATATTATTATGCCATTTGTTCTTATTACAAAGATACGTTACCTGTAAGCTATATTGTACATTGCAGCAAAAGAACATTAACACAATGCATTTATTTACAGATTTTCGTCATATCCAGTTATTATTTGTCACACTTCAATACCTGATTCAGCCAAGTCGTTACCATATACTAAAGTATTTAAAATGTCCATACACTGCTTTTTTAATTCAACCTCCATCGTCATGTATATACCTAACGTATTTATAGCATAAATCATTTTTATTTACATCCAGTTTATTATTATTATTATTATTATAATAAACCATTACCTCTATATCATTCATTATCCCTTTTATTATGTCATAAAACTTGTCAATATCAATTATTTTTGTCCAGTCTCCGTAAGTATTTTTTCTCAACATCAAGTCAGTTATTTTATCATTTATAACAGTTTTATTCAAATATTCCTCTCTCTCTGTTTCATAATGCAATTCACTTTCTTCATCTCTCTCAATATTTAACACCTGCACCAACATTTCATAACCTCTATTAATCTAAAAATTTTTTATTTCTCTCTCTCTCTTTCATTACAACACCTCTCATAACCATACTGAACTCTCCCATTCCATGCAAAGGGCACCATTAAATATTTATTACCTCTACTGGCTTTACCAGTTAAATCACAAAAAATACAGGGACCATCTGAAGACACCTTGTCTTCCATACAAATACAGGAGGAAACTCTGTCCTCATTAAACACCTGTGAAAACTCTGTTTCACCATAAACTTGGGGAACATCTGCCCTTTGCCCATTTAACCTCTCTACACACACTCTTATAACCTCATCAACACTTTCTCTGCTCACAACCTTACACTCTAACACCACATTTTTAATTTCACCACTGTTACCGTATCATTCTTAGATACCCCATTTTCAGCTATATAATTATTATTCTTATTTAATGTTATTTCATCATTATAATTACTTGTATTACTCCCACGTACCTCAGAATTGTAATCACCATCATTATATTCACTAGTCAACACTACCTCTCCCACTATTTTGTCACTGTTATTTATTAATTCATTATTAGAATTATCGTTATCACTCACCTGGTTAATTATTCCCTCACTATCATTAACAACATTATTATCACTCACCTGTTTTGATTCAACTTCTGAGTTCTCCTCTAATTGGTCTGTCTTTAGTTCCCGCAACCATTCATCCAATATTTTATTATTTTCGTCCAACCGTTTATTCATCATTTCCTTTGTTTCATCTAATTTTTTGTCCCACTCGTCAAAACGTTTATTACAAAGGTTAAGTATGTCATTTAACGTATACTCCTTTTCTTCCACCCCTACACTATCGTCAGGTCTATTCTTATCTTGTACTTTGGTCATGTTCAAAATTTATTTATATCATACCCTTTATATAACGCCCACTTAAATCAAAATACCCCACACATAAAACAGTTAGCAATACGTAAAAGTAAACACAATAGCTCTACCCAAACATAACCTTATTTAGCGTAATTATATACTATTTATCTTACAAATACGCCGTTACCAAATCCTACTTTCTGTGCTTTAAAACAGGTCTAGTTTCTATAATATTTATACGAACATCCTGGCAGGGTCGCCATTGTAAAGGTACCGCCTTTTTACCTTTTTATAATACTACACTCATCATAATACTCACCGCTGCCAGAATTTTACTTACCGATATAGTCCCCGTAAAACTTACCTTATTAAATTACCCAGGTCGCCAACATGTTTTTTAGTTATACATGTAAACTTTGAACACTCTTGCCCTTATAAAAATCCCGCTATCTGACTGTAATAAAATTTCAGAAAACCCCCGATTTCGTTAGACGAGTTGTCAGCACAGAAAACTAGGAAATGGTTATGGCGTAATAACTAGGCTAACACATGTTTATAATAATTCAAATACTATTTTATTTAATATAAAAATTTACTTCTTTCTTTTCCTTTTTTTTTTTTTTTTACTTATAATTTTTATCAATAAGGTTGCAATATCAAAATGTGTAAATTATATATCTACTATACGAACCAGTACTCTCCTTAATGTTTTCTTTCTCCCCCTTTATTACCTCACTCACTCTCTCATTCTTTTTACACTTTGTTTTTAAACCCCACTGTTTGAGATCTCATTATTTATTTGTGTACACTTTATAAAAAAAAACAAATGATGGATTATTATTTGATGGACTATTTTCACTGCTGCTTATCTACACTTGGTCACGTACTGCGATTACGTCTTTTTACTCCAACAACAAAGTTTGTTTTAAAGCTTTTCGTATAACCGGTACTGTAGTTAGTTTACTGTTGTATTGCACACTTTACTAGATAGGCTGATTATAGTACTTTCGGCCTATCTTGCACCCGAGGCCACTATTTAACTTACGACCGCTCTGGTTGAAGACTGCTATCTGCTACTGGCTGATGCAACAACTGGTGATAGACTGCATACTGTGTCACAAGGACTGCTGCTTACTGGGCGGTTACGCAATACGTCTGGGCAATTGTTTAGGCTAACTGTGTGCATTGCTGTACTGGGGCTCCTCACGGGTGAAAGTTAATAATTTGATACTGGAACTGAATTAATATAAAGTAAAATTAAAACTGTGGTAGCCTACAATTCTGTACCGTTACAAAGTTAAAGTTCAACAAAAAAATTTATCCTTTCACATAGATAAACAAATGCCAGCAAATGTGTCCCTAATTTATCTAATTTTTATTTTATATGATTTTTATTTTAAAGTTAAGTAAAAATGACATTTTCTGTATAACAAATTCCACTAATCATACATAACATTTTTTATCTCTTTGTACATGTTGCTTTGTGGGAGGGGAAATGTAGCAAACAAGAAATTGTTGGTTGATGTTATTATAACAATACATTTGGTGACCACCAGACTTAACGATTAAATTAATTGTTAAGAGATTGGTTAACTTTTAACTTAATAGTTATGTTAAAATTATAAGATGGTTAAGTTTAATCATTAATTTTTTGCTAATGATTAAAAAATTAACAAGTTAATATTTTGGCCGCCTAAGAGAGAGACTAGCCAAAAACGTTTTTGAAGTCAATGTTGGAGAAAGTTTGTTTCAGGTAATCCTGATCCATTGACAGACAATGGACTGGGTTTATTGTTAGGCCTCCTTTGTCTCCTTGGGAACCTCCAGCTGGTAGGGATGGTTTTCTGTTTACTTTTTAATTATGCACATGACTCAATCTCAGACAAATAGACAACAAAGCTCAGTTAACGTCCATTGTGACCGAGCCCCCTAACACACTATGCCAGCAATCTCACAGTCAGATACTGCAGAATTGAAGCTGGCGAATTCTGCCAATTTCTGAGCAAGTAAACATGTGAATTCCGAATGTCCATATGAGGAAATGCATTTGTGGCCAAAGCATATGCATTTTAATAGTTACCAGTGTCAGAGTTTAACCTGTACAGTCCCATTTACGGGCATGAGTACACACCCACGTGCGCGCATGCGGGCACGCATGTGCACACCATTAAGAAGTGACCGGTCAATAAATCACTCGAAAACAGTTAACAAGAGATAGCATGTTTCAGGAAGCTCTGTTAAAGTTAACAGGCCTTAAAATCATTTGTTAATGGAGAGACTTTTGGTATGTGAAATAACTAACGGCCATTAAAACAGCAGTAGATAAACTTGAAATTTTGTTTGGTGTTGCTTTGATGTATGTTCTTAATTACTCATTAAATAAAATTTACCATATATGCAAAAATTTGGACTGTTTCTGTGTTAAGAAAATTGTTTGAACGTTCAGTATTTCTTGGAAAATAACTATAAAATAGGTTAATTACCTTCTGTCAACGTTTCTTAGAATCCTTTTCGGGATAACTTGAGTTTCGACACCAATGGTGTCATCATCAGATCGGATATGAATAAGGTTAAAACATTATTGATGTATATACATCTCGTAAAATATTAAAAATTAAAAACAACACCTACATTATACAAATAATAAAAAAAACATATTATAACAATATAACAACGAAATATAAAAACATGCGGCCGCAACGAATCTGCACAGGAATGCCCCCACGGAAAGACTCATTTTAACCTTATTCATATCCGATCTGATGATGACACCATTGGTGTCGAAACTCGAGTTATCCCGAAAAGGATTCTAAGAAACGTTGACAGAAGGTAATTAACCTATTTTATAGTCTTAACCGTTTCTGGAGGCAAGAAAAATGTTTAAAATGGAAAATAATGCAAACAAGAAGCCTAATATACGAAAGTACATAAATCCTTTTTTAAGCATTTTCAAAATTTGTTGTAATATTTCTAAACATAAAAAGGAACAAACTACAAAAACCAAACGAAAAGTAAAATAATTTTAATTACAGAAAATAATTACAAAATACACACAACCAGGGGTGCCCATCCCCCCCAAGGCCCAATGCGCAAATCCTCCCCAAAAGTCTCAGCACTCCCCTCAATTGAAAAGCCCCCTCACTAATAATGACCCAGGGGGTGCAAGCCGTTCTGGGGGGTCTGGGGAGTATGGAATACCCCCGGGCCAGTAAAAGGAGAAAATTTGAAAATTAAGACTTCAAAACTCGAGTTTTAGGTATATTTTAGACCTAAATCTCGGGGTTTTTCGTTAAGCCTATACAAATTATTTTAGTTAAAAAAGGCATGAAAAACAAAACAAGATCCTACACTAGTTACGATAATTGATAATTGTTACACTTGTTAAGTTGTTTTAAATTGTATAATTGTTTTAAAAGATAAAGCGCTACACTGGTGTGGGTGTGGATGAGAAGCAAAGACATTTAAGAGATATATTTTAAAACATATCGGTCATATTGGAACGTGGATGGCCAGTTTAAGCTTACAGAATTTTATCATTAGCCCTAATAATATTGTTTAGAAGATTTGTATGTCATTACTTTGAACAAAACACGGTAAAAATTTCCATCAATGTTGGATTTAAAATGTTATTCTTGAAAAAAATCCCACAGAAATCCTTAAAATACACCCAAAAAATCCCCCCCCCCCCGTGGGAACCCATGCACACAACAAATAGTAATACTTAGGATACAACAATTTATGAAACGATGAATTAGAAAGTCACTTTATAGGCCTGATAATTTGTAATTATAGGCATATAATAAACAATTTTTTATAGGCCTACAAACAGAAGCAGTATTGACAATTATCATAACGGAATAGAATGAGGAACTTACTTTTCAGTCATAAAAGTGACAACACTGTATATAAATAAAACTAAATATTTTTAAAATGTTTTTTAGTCTTCAGCAACAGGTTATATTTTTGCTATTTATTGTTTACTATTATTCCCATTTATATTTTTTTGTTAATGTGATCGGTTTCTACAGTTGTTTATTGATTTTGTGAAAAAATCACTTAAGAATTTACATATATAATTTCTGTAATAATTCTACTACACAAATAACATTCCATTAACAGAGTCTGTGTCAAATTTCTTCGTTTCCTTTGATCAAAGCCTTTGATTTCGTGAAAATAAAGCTCTATATTCGCATTGTCTGCAGCTGCAGGAATAGTGAACACAAAATAACTGTTGTTAAACATTTTTAACTGTGTAATTTTAATTGTTTAAATTTTTACAGTCTACTGTGTTTTAATTGTTGAAGTTTTGTCCACTCCCCATGTATAAACAATTTATCATATTCTTGGACTTGACAATTTGACAATTGTTTTCATCGTTTTCCTGGACAGAAATTTTATCTCTTAAAAGGAGGACAGGTCCAGAAAACATAAGATGAATGGTAATCCTCATTAAAAATTGTAATGTTACTTAAAAGATGGTTAATTAGGAAGAAAATTAACAAAGGTTTGTGAAACGGGGAATTAGTTAGCCTATAGAAAGTGCACAGAATTGCTAAAATTTCTCTACTATGTTGGAATGAAATTGACTTGTCTCTGGGCTATTAGGCCACGGTCCACTGCTGCCACTATAAACTGACGTTTCGGCCTCTCCACTGGTGAGTCACTCTCCACTATGAAACAGATGCTTTGGCCAGTTAACCACAGTACTGTGGCAAAAGAATGTGAATAAACCGTGGTTAACAGGTGAAGACGTGTGTCAGTTTCTGAATCGTTCTTACACTGCAGCGGAGAGGCCAAAACATTTGTTGATAGCGGTAGGAGTAGATCAGGCCCCAATAGGCCAGAGACAAGTCAATTACATTCCAACACAGTCGACGCCGGCCGTGAAAGCCTTAACCGTAGTTCTCTACTATGTATCTGTATTGCATTTTAAGTTGCCTACAAAAGTTTTTGTAAAATAAATGTTGGATTATCGGATTTTGTTGTTCATAATATGTTCAAGTATCAGTAGTAGGTAATTCTCTACTTCTGACTATGGAACACTTATTTGTAGATTATATACCAAATAAGCCTTCTGACACACATTGTAATATTGCCTACCAATAAATTCGACAAGGACAGTAAAACAGAGATTTTTGGATAGATTTATCAAATGTGAAATGGTAGTGATGGAAGCAGCTAAAATGGAGCTGAGTTTGTCTGGTATTTTCATGAATCAAAAGAAGTCGGAGACGAAAGTATAACACAAAGTGTGCCCACTACGAAAGACTTCAGTGCTGCTGGACTCATTTTAGGAACAGGCAAGAAAAATGACAAAAAGTCCAACTTTTGTTAAAAATTGAATAAGTTTTTGCAGTAATAATTGTAAGATTAAGAGTAATTAAAATTGTCTATAAACTCGTTAATTACTGATTTCAATCTGATTTTAATTATTTCAGCAACAAAAGTAGTTTGCTCGATAACAGTAATACAAAAAAAGTTTTAACTTTTAATTGGTTAATTTTATTATAACTTTAACTTAATCAGTTAGTTTTTGTAAGCAGTAACATTACTGAGTTAGTTCTTTGGGCATTAACTTTAACTAAATTATAATCAGTTAAAAATTTTTATTAACTTTCCTAAGTCTGATGACCACACCTTGGTTTTAGGTTCCAAGTCGGGTTGTTTATTGGGGGGGGGGGGTTAATTTGGTTAATTAGTACCCTGGTTATGGCTCATCCTCTTGTCTCGAAATTGGATCACCTGTAGTATATAGTATGTTAATGTCAATGGCCTGTGGCTTATTGATTTTGCAGCAAGCAAGAATATGCGAATAAGCTCTACATACGCTACATAAAGGAACTGGGAAGTCACCAGACTAGAAGCATCAATCAAATAGATCATGTATTAATAGAGAACAGAGGTGCATCAAGTATTGTGGATGTAAGATCCTTCCGGGCTGGGTGTTGTGGGACAGATCATTTTCTAGTTAAAGCGATCTTTAGATTGCGGATAAAGGAAACACCAAGAAGTTCAAATACTAGAACAAGGACAAGCTCCCCTGGACAAGCTTCGGGACCCAGAGGTAAAGGAAGTATACCAAAAGGAAATAGCTAGGAAATAAAATATTGTGGGTCCACAAATAACAGATAAGGATGCAAATAGAATTGAAGAACTTTGGCAGAAAATAAAGAGAAAAATAATAGCAATGGCCAAGGAAGTTCTGGGAGAGAGACCAAAGAGAGAAAGGAATCTTGTTCGATGAGGAGTGCATAGAATGCATTAAAAAACAAAATGATGCATATGAATGGTATCTCAGCAGACCAACTAGACAGAGAAGGGAGGAATATGAAGAAGTAAGAAGGAAAGTTAATGAAGTCTGCCAGCCAAAGTCAAATTGTAAATGGGTATGACAGAACCTTTTAATGTCACGAGAGGGTTAAAACGGCGATGGGCTGGCACCAAACCCTGTTCAACTTAGCACTTGAATATGTGATCAGAAAATTGTCAATTGATAGGAATTCAACATTAGAACATAAAATGGTCCAGATTGTAGGATATGCAGACGATATTATGGCAAGATCCCAAGGAAGAGCAAAAGAGATCTTCCAGGAACTCAAAAGTGAAGCAGAAGAGATAGGATTACAGGTTAGTACAGATAAACCAAAGGTTATGATGACCACTCGATGAAACCAGGAAACCTGAACAGTTTGAAATCAGATCACTAAACCAGGAAATAGTTAATCAGTTTAAATATTTGGGATGTTGGATGGCAGAAGATAATGAAGAAATAAACGAAATATGGGAAAGGATACAGACCGCAAATAGAAAATATTCTTCGTTGACAACTATATTCAAGACAAGGAATATCCACCATCAGTCCAAGGTCACATTATATAAAGTTATGATTAGACCGGTGATATCATATGGCAGCGAGACTTGGACTCCGAACAAACAAGCAGCTAACATAGTCAATACCCGTGAAAGGAGAATTTTGAGGAGATTATACGGATCAATCCAAGTCATTGGGGTATGGAGAATGCGTCACAATGAGGAACTATACAAGCTATATAAAGACAATGATATGGCCACCACCATCCGACTGCATGGATTGCAATGGGCAGCACACATAATTAGGATGGAAGGCAACCGAATACCTAGGAAGATACTGTTTAGTCAAATCGAGGGTAGAAGACCTGTCGGAATACCCAAGCATTGGTGGATTGATGCAGTGGCGAGGGATGCTGATACTTTACTTAAAATAAAACGATGGACATCGATCGCCAAGGGCAGGGAAAAATGGAGGCAGATGATTATGGAGGCTAAGGTTCGACTCCGAACTGTGACGCCATCGAAGAAGAATGTCAAAGTACGTAGTGGGAAGTGTCGTAGAGATACTAGTTTTATATTAATTAGATGTTATCAGATTACTAAGAATTTAACCTTATCAACAAAAAATGAATTCTTTAAAATAATAGAAACTTTATTCATCAGATGGCAAAACAGATGTAATTAATGCCTGCGTTGAAACAAAACAGACTATTGGTGAACAAGACTACTGACATTTTGAAACTGTTAATTTTGCATGCTGTAATGTGATGTAACGTGATACCGTGTTCTGAGCCACATCCTATTGTTGTGTGTTTATAATCATGATATAGTTTGGTATTGTTTGCTGTTTTTGAAATTAATTATTTTTAGTATACTCAGTTTAGTACTAAACTAAAATTTATACTATACTGTATAATAATTTCTTTGTAAGTAACTCATTGAGTTTCCTACAGGTCTCCTATGTAATATCTTCAAATAAATACACTCCAAGTAGGTTTATTTTCACTTAACACACGTTTCACAGAAATTATTCTGTATCTTCAGTTGTTTCTGTTCAGCTGTACAGTAATGTTTGTTTCAATTGTAATTGAATATTTCGCTTACAATGATATTGGGTGTTTGAACAGTGTTAGAGAGCAGTGGTAGTTGATGACTGCACATATTTTTGTCAGCTACCATGTTTGAGCAAAAGTTCTGTACAATTCTTTGTTTAATTTTCATAGGTCTTGTTTGTTAGATTAGGCGTGTAGATTCCTTTGTATTTGGTAATATAGCGATAGACTGAAAAATAAACTTCAGTAGTTCTTTTTTGTCATCAGTTCATTTTATTTCTAGACTGTTATTTAATTTTTTTACAGTTAATCTTTGTATATGAACTAAAACATTCAATTTTTAAATTTAAAAAATGATGACTTTCATTGATGTGAAAATGTTATTGCTGTATCAGTGATAGTTTGGCTATCACATATTTCTCCCTCAGCCAAAAGGATGACATTCGGCAACAAAGCAGCTGTTGTGAGTGATAAATAATTTTTTATCTCATATGAGTGTAGTTACATTAACATATTTCAGCACATATGAAAGTCTTGAAGATCAGTTTATTGAAAGGGGTAAGCTGTGGTCGATGAATACTAATTGTATTTATAGCAATACTTTTTTCATTTGACAATCATGTTTTATTGGTATCATTGTGAACACCATTTTACCCATATTATGAGTGGCATCGTCAATGATAAAGCTGAGAATGAAGGACAGTCAGACATGCCTTGTTATTTATACATCCCTCTAGTGAGCGGGTCTGTTTTACAATACACATAAATGCATTATAACAAAGAATATAAAATATAAAAATATACAGTAATATAATATAAAATGAATATATAACAAATTAACATAATAATAAAATGTTAGTGTATGACAAAAGAAATCCAATAGCCTAATAACATAATAACAAACTTAATAAGAAAACATAATAAAAAATTGTGTTATTTGTCTGATATGTTTATTCCATATTATATTCTAACTGCCCTTTTCCATACATTAGGCAGTTTATGTCCATTGCATGTGTTGAAAAGTTATTAAGGTTTCTTAATAACGTCTGCTGCCTCTACAATGATCCTCAGAAAATAACTGTTAACTTGCAGACCTGTATCTCATCAAATAAGATAGAATTATTTGACATATAGCTATGCTCAGCGTAGCTAATTTCTCCAGTTTATAGTTTCTTATGTCGTTTTATTCCATCTTATTCGACTAAATGTGGGTTGCAGCGAGGTAAGATAGTTATTTTCCAAGGATAGAGAGGCAGTAGACATTATTACGAACCCTAACAACTTTAACAAAGACATTGAATGTAAACTGCCTAATGTGTGGAAACGTGATATAGTAGACAAATAACAGAATTGTTTATTTTGTCTTATTGGGTTTGTTTTTATTTAATATGGGGTTTCTTTTCTTATGTATGGGTTCAACCAGGCCATCTCACCCACCATCTCAGATTTTGATGAAACTTGGCTTGTTTGTTCCTCCCTATAGAGGTAAGTAACCACACCAAATTTTAACCCTCTCCGTTTTCATTTTATAGGCTTTCAAAGTTTTGAAATTTTGGCGTTTTTAAGTATCGGATGTTGCGAAACGAGGCTTGCTAACCTTTTGAAAATAATTTGTAACTTTTTTACTTACCACCCAATCTTAGTGAAATTTTGTAGTTATATACTCCAAAGTATAAGGATTCTACAAAAGAATACACAATACCTTTAATTAAAACTACTTAGGTGGAAAAATGTTTTATTTGCATCTTTGTAGTTTTTGTGTGTGTAAAAAACATGGTTTAGCATTAAATCAAATATCACAAAGGGAAAGGGATAATCACAATTTTTTTTTTGTTTCAAAATAATCCTCAATACATGGGCTATCATATGAAAAAATAAAATGGATGGGGTTTTCTATCCTTTGTTGTTGTTTTTTTCTGTTAAATGTACGAATTTCAGGCAAGTTTTTATTGAGTTGTTTTACTAATGTATTGTTACGACGGTCTACTTGATCGTCGTAGGTACAGTGGAAAACAAAATAAGTACAAGACACCAGTTAAGTCACTAATCACACCTTTAATTTTTACTGTTAAACAATTCGTAATTAACAACGCAGTCTCTACAACAAATCAAATGAAAATTGTTCACACACAATAAAATGTCCACTAAAATTAAACACAATTGTATTACAATTATACCGTCCGATTATAAAACACAACACTTAACTAATAACCACTTGAACGTGCACTTTAAGCTCGCCCGGCCCAAGTCGGGCCCTGGCCTCCACCAATCTCTGCCTCCAATCCACTCTATCCACTGCAACCCTCCAGTTTCTTATCCCCATGTCCCTCGCATCCTCTGCAACGCCAAATAACTCGAACCGCTCTGTAAATATATCGCAGCTATACTGAAACTTAAGGCCGCTGCCGCCATGTATTTATACCTGCGCTCACAGACCAGAATGTTCCTAATTGCGTCTTAGCGCTCGTGTGAACTACATAATTAACTGCGGCCTTGACACAGTCCGCGCAGCTGGCGCCTTCGAGAAACCTCTCGAAAATGCGTCGACAAGCACGTACGCCACACGCGTTACATCGAGATTCTTCTGGCACATTCGACAAACACGTAGATTGTTCTGTGATGTTGTAACACTGCCCCCTCCTTAAGCCTGTTCGTCCCGAACTGGCAAACCGTCTCTGAAGTAGTACTTAGCCAGGCGATCTAGGTGGACGACCTTGAACTTTCACTGTTGAATCCGATAAACAACATCGTTGATTCTTTTTTTCACAGTGTAGGGTCCTTCCCAGTTAGACTGAAGCTTAGGTGAGCGACCACGACGGTGCTTTGGATTGAACAACCAGACCTGATCTCCTTCTTAGAAACCCAGGTCTGCGAATGTCATACCGAGTTTTCATTTTATCACTGGCTATCTTCAGCCATCCTCTTATCAGGCGATTGATTTCTCGCAGTTGGTTTTCTAATTGCGAGGAATAGTTCTTTGGCTCTTGGGATTGAGTATCAGGTGATCCAAACATCAAGTCCCCAGGAAGACGAATCTCCCGCCCAAACACCAATTTTACTGGTGTCATGCCAGTTGTGTCGTGTACTGATGACCTATACGCCATAAGGAATAGTGGTATACGATGATCCCAGTCTATTTGGTTCTCGTCAGCAACTTTCGAAAGATGCTGCTCAAGTGTCCTGTTGAATCTCTCAACCATCCCGTCCGACTGAGGATGCAGAGGTGTTGTCCTGGTCTTTCGAATTCCGAGTAGACGGCATCATTCTTTAAACACTCCTGATTCGAAATTTCTCCCTTGATCCATATGGATTTCCATAGGGGCTCCATAACGGCAACAGAAGTTGTGAACTAACTGCTTTCCCACAGTGGTAACCTCCTGATTTGGAATTGCGTAGTCTTCCACCCACTTAGTAGTCACCTACAACCATGATGTACCGGTTTCCATTGTCAGTAACTGGGAATGATCCAGCAATGTCTATGGCAATTCTCTCGAAAGGCAATCCAACGTTATACTGTCTCATTTTTCCCCTGCTTCTGGTTTGTGGGCCCTTGCAGCACATATTTCACACGTCCGAACTGATTCCTCTACGTCGTGGCGACCATGAAGCCAGTAGAATCGCTTCCATATTTTGTCAAGGGTTTTGTTAACGCCAAGATGGCCTCCAGATGTTCCATCATGCATCTCCTTCAAAACAGACTGCACTTTACTTCGGTAACTATCAACTGCATGGCCACGTCTCGTCCATCTGCACTTTCCCAAGCCCTTTTCGGCAATCCGTTTTCTAAGGTGAGAGATTCCCATTGTGCCCAGTAGCCCTTCAGCACTTCGGAACCATGGCAGATATCTTGCCAAACCGGGTGGTGACCTTCCTCTTTTGCTGTCAAGATCGGTCCAATGTCTTCATCAGTCATCTGTTCTTGTCGACAGTCTTGTGTTGTCCAGCCATCTGCCAGGAAATCTACAGTGATGACTTGAACATGTTCACTTGAGTTTTGTTCTTCCTTACTGTGGCAACGTCGGCAGTCTTCCGGGCACAGTCTTCGTGATAAGCCATCTGCATTACAATGCAGGCGCCCCCGTCGATGTTGTACCTTGAAGTTGTACTCTTGCAGACGTTCAAGCCACCTTGCCAACTGTCTTTGCAGATTTTTAAATCTCAAGAGCCATGCAAGCGCAGCATGGTCGGTACGTAGTGAAACCTCTCTTCCATAGAGGTATTTATGGAAGTGCTCCAATGCTTGGACGATTGCCAGCAACTCTCTCCTTGTAACGCAATAATTTCTCTCCGGTTTAGAAAGTGCCTGGCTGTAATACACTATTACTCGTTCTTCACCATTTTGCACTTGAGACAAAACTGCTCTTAGACCAGTATTGCTTGCGTCTGTGTCCTCAATGTACTTCCCTTCGGAAGCTGGGAAAGCAAGAATTGGCTGCGAACATAATGCAATTTTCAAAGTCTTAAATGCTTGATCACACTCCCTCGACCATTGGAAGTTTTGTTTATTTTCCATTAGCTCATGTAGCGGTTTAGAAATAGTAGCGAAGCCTTTCACAAAACGTCTGTAATGTGAGCATAACCCCAGGAAACACCGAACTTCGTGTTTACTCTTCGGCACTGGCCAGTCTCTTATGGTGTCTACCTTATTAGGATCCATGCTAGCACCCGCTGCCGAAACCAGATGGCCCAGATACTGTACTTCCTTCTGGAATAGAGAACACTTCTTCGGGCTCAGCTTCAGTTGGGCACCGTGAATTCTAGTTAGAACCTACTTAAGGTTTTCAAAATGGTCTTTGAAAGTCTTCCCAATGACTATGACATCGTCTAAATAAACAAGGCTAGTTTTCCACATCAGGCCTCAGAGTACCAGGTCCATCAATCTCTCAGATGTTGCCGGTGCATTACAGAGTCCAAATGGCATGACGTTAAATTGGAATAAGCCACTTGGGGTCGAGAAAGCGGTCTTTTCCTTGTCTTCTTGATGAGGACCCACTTGCCAATATCCACTCTTCAGGTCCAATGTGGAAAACCACTGTGCTCCGGACAACGTGTCGAGTGTATCGTCAATGCGAGGTAATGGATAGCAGTCTTTCTTTGTAACGTCATTTAACCTCCGGTAGTCTATGCAGAAATGCAATCTACAATCCTTCTTCCTTACCAGCACTACAAGAGAAGACCAAGCACTTGACGAAGGTTCGATTACTCCCTCTGTCAACATGTCCTGTACTAACCGAGACATTTCCTCTTGTTTAGATAATGGAGGCCTTCGAGGAGGTTGGCGTATCGGTGTTGTGTCCCCGGTATTGATGCGATGTTGCACAAGAGTGCAACAATACAGTCTCTACAACAAATCAAATGAAAATTGTTTACACGCAATAAAATGTCCACCAAAATTAAACACAATTGTATTACAATTATACCGTCCGATTATAAAACACAACACTTAACTAATAACCACTTGAACGCGCACAGTAATCTCGCCCGATAATAACTCGAACCCCTCTGTAAATATATCGCAGCTATACTGAAACTTAAGGCCGCCACCGCCATGTATTTATACCTGCACTCACAGACCAGAATGTCCCTAATTGCGTCTTGGCGCTCGTGAGAACTATGTAATTAACTGTGGCCTTGACACAGTCCACGCGGCTGGTGCCTTCGAGAAACCTCTCGAAAATGGGTCGACAAGCACGTACGCCACACGCGTTTCATCGAGATTCTTCTGGCACATTCGACAAACACGTAGATTGTTCTGTGAAGTCATAACAGTATTATTGTTAAACGTTTTTAAAAATAAGTCAAATTTCTGATTATTATAATGCTAATTAATATATTTAAAGACAATAAAAATAAAACTAATATAGGCCTAAATAAATTAAGTTAATATGGGGTGTAATATAGCAAATATGTATTAATAATGATGTAAGCTGTGTATATATAAGTTATAAGAAATTAAAAATTATTAGTAACTATTTTTCCATTCATTGTAGCCTTTGTCAGAGCCTGCTGAGCAAGTAGCAACAGGCTTGTTTCAAGTCTGAACAGGCAGCTCTATAGTAGCTAGATATCTTTGCACTAGCGTCTACTGGTACTCGCTTCTGCGCAGGCCGGCACACTATAGTGGCCGGCAGTCAGACTAAGATAACCAAACAGTTACCGCGCGAATAGTTTTGTTTGTGGTAAAAGCGTGTCCACTGTACATTAAGGTAAGATTAAGTTGCTTTATTAGTGTGTTAATACATGAAATTTGTTTAATGTTTATTGTGTAAATTAAATGTAATTGCCAAATACAATAGGACTTCGATTTATGTGTTAAAGTGATTTATTTTACTCATAAAATATCTGGCTCAGACTAGTAAAAATACTGAACAGTATGAATAGGACACATTAGGTTATATTGTACAAGATAATTCACACATTTTTCTGATAAATCTTATTAAATTTTTTTTCTGAGTAGTCTCACAAGAACGTAACTGTTCGTCTAAAAGCTCATATAGGCTAGGCCTACTAAGTTTCTGTGCAGACTACAGTAATTCAATAATAGTTCTTTTTTGACGCATCCAGGTGTTAAATTTTGTTTTGTTTTGTTAGTGTGGAAATGGTTTTGTGAATTTTTAATGTTGATTGCAGTTTATGTGCACCTTTTGATCTATAAGCCTTCTCTGTATAAAACGCTGTTCATAATTAAAAACAAAGTTTAAATTTATTTTAACACAATTTGTAGTTAACATGTAAGGTGTTATTATAAAGATCAAAGTACTTGCTTCTGTTTTTTAAAAACAGCGGTGACAGTTAAATAATTTTTAAGTTTCTTTTTATTACTACTTTGTATATACAGATTAAATTCACAAAGTCAACTCACAGACTTGCTCCGATATATATTGTAACAATTATTAACAGGGTGTGTATTTTTCCTTAAAGCCCCTCGTTGGGTTCGTCAATATGTAACAATTATTAGGGGTCGTACCTGTTAAAATGTATCACACTTGTTTATTTAGTGTATTAGTGTGATTGTAGTGTGTTTGCCTCACACTGGTTGTTACATAAATCGACGTCACTACTGGAGTCCGTAGCGTTGTCAATGTCACCAGTACAACCTACCTGTTAATTCATAGGGATTACGATTCCCGGGTGGTGCCAAATTGTTTTTGTTAAAACAATTAAAACATTTAGTTTTTAAAGTAATATGTGGTATTCGCATGGACAGCTGTGGCGTTCGAATTATTCCCGCTGCTACACAGGTTGTCGACTCGGCCACTCGTGACAAGCGCTAGTTGGCTACGACTTAAACTTCGCTAACACACATATATTTACAACAAAAAATCCTATGAAATAACAAGATAGTATTGTTCTGTACTGCGCTTTTTAATACACATTTAATTATTAATAAACATGACAATTGAATAATAAACAAATTTATAATATTATGCTCCGGCTTAGAGCTTGAAACACAAATATCTCAAGGTTGGCAAAATGGTTTCAAAACATTATCGTTCATTTACTTTTAACAAAATTACTATGTTTTTAAAACCTGGGGTTCTTTTGATCATGAAAATAGACATAAACGTTGATTACATGAAAAGAAAGTATACTATTATACCTTATAGGTACTTAGGATTTATAATGTGTTTGTACAATTTGTTCTGTAGTGTCGTATTTCTGTTACCGTAGTTATGTTCACAAATAAGGTTATCTTTATAAATGTTTTTTAATATAAGTAAATTATGCCTTTACCTTTGAAAGAAAATACTACTTTTAAATAGTGAGAAATTTCATCATTTGCAAATAATTTGAGTGATTTGGGGTTTTAGGAGTAAGAAATTATTCGGTACTTATCAGTTCGTCTCACGTTGAAAGGTTGTCATCAATATAGGCGTTTATTTTCCGAATTTGGTCTGGTTGAAGGCTTCCAGCATCTTCTTCAAACTGGTCTGAGTTTTTTCGTTAATTAATTCATTTAATTTCGTTCTTGGTCATCATTAATTCTGTATAGATCGACGTCTCTTCATATTGGATCATCTGAATTCACTAGTTGACTTGTTATAACTGTTTAAATTAAAGTTTTAGTTTGTCCAATTTCTTGTGTGGCTTACCCACGCTTCATTTCTTGGCGTCTCTTATTTTTAACGGAAAAATAAGCCTCAAAAAACTCGTCATAGTAACTAATAATTCAATGCTGGTTTAATTACTCTATACTTACATTGTTAGAGATATTTGAATTTTTATTCAAATTTATTAAGTATTTTCCCAATGATTTTACTCCCTTATAAATCCCTTGGGATAATAAATGACATCACTATTATTTTTCTTTCCTTTCAAAGTTTACAATGATACCTCATAAGGTCATATTTTGTTACACTTTAACTATAGTCTAATTATTTGACATTTAATAAATAACATATCTTTCTTGAATTAAATTATTACAATATTATTTCTGTTTTAAAATAACTGATATATTAATACTGTCCCTTCACTGTTCTTAGATTAGTAAGATTTTTTGTGAAATTGATACGATTTGCATCTGAAAGTTCTTGGCAGTTAACTGTTTTCATAGTTACAAACAGCCATGATTGTTTTTTGTGTATCTCCTTTTTAAATTACATTCTGAATTCAGCCTGATGGGCTTCACTTATTTGTTTGTGTTTTAATTATTATTCAACATAAATTTTCATTACTTTTCATTTAAAATATAATAGTTAGGTTTATGGACTGTAAGTCCCTTTTCAGTCATATTCCTTCTTTAACATTGAATCAACTATTCTTTGCAAATTATAAATTATTCTTAGTACTAACATTGATTTCTATCTTGTCTTATAAAGTATGGTGGTAAACATTGTCACTTTCTCTAATATTATTAAGGTTGATTCCCCTTTCAACATGGGGTGTTGTATTCTTTATAAATGTAATCTTTAATAACAAACTTTACTTCTATCCTATCATGCCATGTTAACACAAGTTATGGTACTGGGCTTTCTCCCTGATATGTCACATGCTTTCCTTATATTAATTTTAAATACTATTTTTAATTACTTCTAGTTATACAATTAATTATAATTCCACTCCAATCATTGGTAATTTATCAATGTTTTCAAGAGTGTCTACTTCCTTAGCATTCTAACTTGAATGTTTCACATTCACTTTCACTATTTTATAGGGCATTAACACTTCACTAAAACACTTCACTTTGGTTCACTGTTTTGTACTTAGTGTTATTTAATGGGTAACCCCTATACTTTTTCCTACCATTTCTCACTATTTTGTTCTAGTATTATGTTTACTATAAACAACATTAGGCTAGTTGAGTTTTGGTTGAATCTAACCTTTCTGACAGGGTTAGTGTACTCTTCCTACACTACTTTGCTTTATAATTGTATTGTCTCAAAAATGGTTACATGTGTTAAATCAATAATAATAATAACATTGGTTTTATTAATATATAATTATTTAAGGTTTATTGACCGTATTCTATCTTTAACATACAGTCTCTCCCTTTTATATATGTGTGTTAGTTTCCCCTTGGGTTTTATCTGTCTCCTCTTCATTCTTCCTCTTCTTCTTCTTCAATAATCCTCATCTTCATTCTTCATCTTCTTCTTTAGTTCT
Source organism: Magicicada septendecula (assembly GCA_034769895.1). NCBI lineage: Eukaryota > Metazoa > Arthropoda > Insecta > Hemiptera > Cicadidae > Magicicada > Magicicada septendecula. The sequence continues at coordinate 301,217,084 of CM068368.1, forward strand.
GTGTCCATCATTGTTTTGTCAATCACATTTTCTTAAGTATGTTTGGGTTGTCGGCTTAATCATGTCAAAATATTTACATTTTAATAAGTATGTTATGTGGTTCCCTTCTTTATGTTTGTGTTTTTTGGCTCAATCACTTGGGTTGGGTAGTATCGTTGTACGTCATGTCAAAGTATTTACATTTTAATCATTTTTTACACATTTTATTTCATATGAAGTAACTTTTATATTAAGAATTATCTTTTTTATTACTGGTACGAGATTTGGCTTAATTGTATCGTTACAATATTAACAAATAACAATATCTGAGCAAAAGTAAATGTAAATAAATAATTGTAATAGGCTTTTATATAATTGTGTATTTTTTATCTGTGTGTGTGTGTGTGTGTGTGTGTGTGTGTGTGTGTGTGTGTGTGTGTGTGCACGCACACGCTTGTATGTATCTATATTTTTTATTTTAATAATAAACCATTTTACAAGAATATATTTTTTTATTTGTAAATTTACATATGTGTCGATAGTAATCCAACTATCATCATCACATATAAATTAATAAATTCAGAAATTTTTCATATCAATTGTTCAAAACAGCTGTTTTATATGTAGACTAAATTCAATGTTTTTATGTGTGTATATAAAATATGTTGTATAATTAATTTATGGTATATAAAATTTACTATAGAACTTGAAACTAATAATAAATTATCCCTACGTAAACAAACTTTCTTCTTGAATGTATAAAAGTTATATTATTTGTATGTTGTTATTGTATATTTATATATTTGAAATTAATATAAGAAAAATTGCAAATAAAGTATAAAATAATAAATAATATCTAGCATTCACTTGTTCAGGTTTATAACCTTGCCCTATAAACAATAATTATTGTAGAAATTAATCTTGATTAAAAAAATATATAAAACAATAGTATATGAACAAATTGATAAAATTAATACGATTATTAATCATAAAACTATAAAGAAAAATATATTCACATTTTTATATTTATATATAGGTCTAGAATCAGTTATAAAAAATGAAATCCAGATTGTAAAAATAATGTTACGACATCACAGAACAATCTACGTGTTTGTCGAATGTGCCAGAAAATCTCGCTCTAATGTGTGTGGCATACGTGACTTTAGACGAATTCGCGAGAGTTTTCTCGAAGCCGCCAGCCACGCGGACTGTGTCAAGGCCGCAATTAATTACGTAGTTCACACGCGCTAAGATGCGGTTTGGAACGTTCTGGTCTGTGAGCGGAGGTATAAATACATGGCGGCAGCAGCCTTAGTTTTCAGTATAGCTGCGATACATTTACAGTGCTGTTCAAGTTATTATCGAGTGATATTACTGTGTACGTTCAAGTGGTTATTAGTGAAGTGTTGCGTTTTATAATCGGATGTTATAATTGTAATACAATTGTGTTTAATATTAGTTAACATTTTATTGTGTGTGAACAATTTTTATTTGAGTTGTATGAGACTGTGTTGTTAATTACGAACTGTTTAACTGTAAAAATTAAAGGTGGTGATTAGTGACTTAATTGGTGTCTTATATTTTGTTTCCACTGTACCTACGACGATCAAGTAGACCGTCATAACAGTGGTGTCAGAACTGGGATAGAATGGTTAACAGTGGAAACAGTGGACAGTTTATACAAGACGAGTGTAATTCGTAATTAATCGGTAAACATGGATGCCAGTCAGATGATGGAAGCTTTACAAACACTGCTGCGGCAGACACAGGAAGAAGCAGAAAAACGACAGGATGAGAAACGCAGACAGGAGGCGGAAGAAGCAGAAAAACGACAGAATAAAATACGTAAGCAGCAAACTGAAGACATCAAAGCATTAATACAGGAGCAGAAACATGTAAGAACACAGTACCGCAGAATTGGGTCTCCTACGAGGTGAGCTTAATAAGCAAGTTACTAAAATATCGGAGGTACAAGAATCAATGACATTAAAAATAGCTGAAGTAGAAAAATCTGTCTCGATTGTTGAAGAATCGATGTCTACAAAAATATCTGTCATAGAAGAATCAATGTCTACAAAAATGTCTGTCATAGAAGAATCCGTGTCAAATAAAATATCTGCAGTAGAAAACTGAATGGCAAACATAAGAGAACAAATTAAAAGGGAAGTTGTGCAGTGCCTGAAGATACAACAAAACAACTTTGCGAACAGAGTGTAGCAATAATAAAGACAGAAAAAGACGCAGAAAATAAGTTAATAGAGAAAGTCACTTTGCCTGCAGTAGGGACAGTTCATGTCAAAGCTCCAACCTTTGACGGAAGCAGTCACTGGGCAGTACCTCCGCCAATTTGAAGCTGCTGCATGCGCAAATAATTGGACTGAGAAAGACAAGGCAGCTTCACTCATTCTTGCATTAAAAGGACCTGCGGCAGAATTAATACAGAAAGTGCCACCTGACAGCCAGAACATCTATGCCGAGTTGATAAAAGTTCTAGAATTATGCTACGGTGATAAACATTTGCGAGATGTGTACTACTGTCAGTTGAGAACAAGACGACAACGTTCCGGGGAGAGTCTTCAAGAGTTTGAAGCAAGTATCGACAGATTGATTAGATTGGCCTATCCTGAAGCACCAGAAGATTTTTGAATAAGGTTTGCGGTGCAGACATTTATTGATGGCATCGGAGATTGTGAACTTTAGCAAGTGTTACGAATGGCAAGGCACCGAAATAGCTCAGAAGCTCTTGTTCACGCTCTAGAGATTGAAGCTGCCAAGTCAGCGTCCCGCTACATTAATGGGTTTGCACCATCACATTGCAGTCAGAAGATCCCTGTATCACATTGCCGTTACGATGGGTGCAGATAAACAATGTTGTTGGACAAGCAATTCAGAAATTGAAGAGAGTCGCAACGATTTGAACGATGGGATAAAGACAGAAGACTGAACTGTTACAAATGTGGAAAACGTGGTCATCTACAGGTAGACTGTTGGGAGAAGATACCGAGAGAAGAGAGTGGTCGCACCAATTGGAGAAGTAAAGCCTCAGAACAGCACACAGTTTCCACGCTATATAAGACCAGTGGAAACTTGATTGTTAATGGGTTTGCGGAAGGTAAATCAACATCATTTACAGTTGACACGGGTGCAACAGTGTCTATTGTGCGCCCTGACTTAGCAACCGCCAGCCTCTAATTAGCTCTTGTACAATACAGACTGTGACTGGAAGGCCCGTCAAGGTGCTAGGAAACATAGACGTACGTGTACGCCTGGGTCTTCTCGAGTTTAGCCACCAAATGCTCATCGAAGACATTGTCGATGAAGTGATTCTTGGCACGGACATTATGAATGCCTACGGATTTGTTGTGGACTTAAGAGAGAAAGTCTTGAAGGTTGACCGAGAGAAGATAAAGCTTTGCATGGCTAAAGTGACAGGGTCTACCAACCATTCGATTAAGCGAGTGGCATTAGTCGAAGAAAAAGTCAATCGGTCGGGTGAAGAGGAACCCTCCCTATTGCAAGCGGAAATGGAGGAAGAACTAGCAGAGGAAATACAAATAAGTGTAACGACAAAAGAAGTGATTGGAAAGCCAACTATGGGTGTCGAGACTCTTGCTTGTTCCTGAGCTGATAGAAGCGCCCGAGGGCAAAGTGGCTGAAGATGAGATTACACAAGAGGTTGTTGACTAGAACCAAACAAACTTGGATCAGCCAGTGGTGTTTAGGTCATCAGTACATGACGCAATAGGAGTGATTCCAGCAAAACTAGTGGTTGAGCGGAAGACTCGCATTCCTGGGAACGTGATGTTTGGATCACACGAGACTGCATTCGAAGAACCGGAGAATTATCTTTCGCAAGGACATCACCTAGATTGCCTGGTCAAGTACAACTTCAGAGATGGTTGCCGGGACGAACAGGCTTTAGGAGGGGAAGTGTTACAACATCACAGAACAATCTACGTGTTATTGAATGTGCCAGAAGAATCTCGCTCTAATGTGTGTGGCATACGTGACTTTAGGCGCATTCGCGAGAGTTTTCTCGAAGCCGCCAGTCATGCGGACTGTGTCAAGGCTGCAATTAATTACGTAGTTTATACGGGCACTAAGATGCTTTTTGGATTTAATTAATATAGATAAACCTATAACTCTCTCACAAACTATATATATATATATATATATATATATATATATATTGTAACGCGTAGACTCGGTCGTATCTGTAAAATGTACACCAGTTTTATATGTGTATAAAGTGTTAGTGCGTTCGTCTCGCACTGGGGTCATTACATCAATGGTTGTTGCTAACGATGTCCGTAGCATTGCGGTAATCACCAGTATAACACGGCAGTAACCTTACCTGTTTATAATTATAGGGGTGTGTTAATCCCGGGTGGCGCCAAATTGTTTATTAAAACAATGAAAATTACTGAATAAAGTGTTTTCAGCGGTGACGGTCGGACAGTGTAGACAGTTCTGCAAATGACGACTTGAACGCTGCTCATCAAACCTAGTCTTCATAAATAAACACACGTAATATAATGCACTCCCTATGAAATAGTTATTTTTAATGGGTGATAATTAAAATATTCAATCTGACAATTATATTATAATAAATTTGCACCGATTTTTTACATGAAACACTTGCTCTCACGGCTGACGAAAATCGATTCTGTAACCATATATCCGTATCAGCAAGGCAGCTGAATGTTTGGATATTACTATGTTTTTTGTTCCAAAAAAGAATCGGTGGATTCTTGTGATTATGAGCTAAAGAATTCCTATGGTTACAATAAAAATATTTTACCTTACTCTAAGTGTACATAAATAATAATGTGTGATGTTACAATCTGTTTTGTAGTGTCGTTAAACGTGTTTTGAAAGTTCGTGTTTAAACAATAGGTTAGATTTTATGTTAACAAATTTTCAGTGTATTTATTTTACTTAAATAATCTTTGAAAGAGAAATATTCGGTTTATAGTGAGATCAATTTACTTGTAGTAAAATTTAGAGTGATTTGGTTTTGGAAATAAGGTAATTTAATGGTACTTAACACATGGCGTTTTCATTCATTGGTTCGGAATAAGATTGGGCTGCAATAAGTTCTAATTTCTTTAATTTTTTGGACTTCATTAGGTCGGGCGTCCTTTTCATAGAGTATCTGGTCATAATTTTCTGTTAATTTTCAGTTTTATCCTGGATCTTGAATGGACTGCTCTAATAGGTCGTCTGCTTCTTATACAGTCATGGTTATGAACTTCGTTTACTGTTTCACATTATTTTATTGAAAAATTGGTCTTCCAAACTTTGGCTTCTGTACTGCTTGACTGACGCTTTTCAAGTAATGGTATTCAACCGTAATTTTGCCATAAACGGTCGTTTCTGTGGTAACTGAATAATTCTGATTGGCTGATTTTGATATAAATCCATTGTTATCAAAATTTGAATTCTTTTCAAACCCCTTGTATATCTTCTGACTACTGTTATTCCTCTATATTCCTTCCTGATTATTAAATATTGTGACTATAGTATGTATTTCCTTTCATAGATTATTTTGATACCCCACAAGTTTGGTTTATTCAGGTTTTTATGTTTTTACAATTATGTTAATACGTGTTAATTACATTTCTTTTTGTATTCATATGCTTATTATAATATTTTGTTTTACAAATGATTTACAATTTATTCTTGATGAGTCCTTCACCTCGGATTTGCTAATTTCTATGTTAATTTGTTATAATTTGTATTTGTGTGTTTCTGACAGTTAGGCATTTTCATAGGCCTAAGTAGCCATTATGGTATTTGACTTATTTCATTTAAATTACATTTCATTTCAGCCTAGTGGGCTTTATTTTGTTATTATAATTGGTTGTGTTGTGTTTTGGGTCTGTTTATGTGTACTTGTCACTATTATTTTGTACCTAATGGTTTACTATTTAGGTTTCCTCGTTTTCTAGTCACATATTTCTGAACGTTTTTATTTATTTCCTTTGCCAATAATAACAATGTGGCTATTATTTACTACTTTTTTATCATATTACATATAATAATTAGGCCTGTGGTCTGTATAATTCTCACAGCCATATCCAATTCATAAACTTGATTGAATAATTTAACTATTATTTGCTAACCTTTGTTTACAATTTATCTTATTTTATATTATTTTTTAGTGTGATAAACAACATCACTTTTATGAAACTTATAACTATCCCTTATAACATGGGTGTTTTTTGATTTGTTCGTAACTCCTTAACTTTTTAAACAATCTTTACTTTCCCTCCATGTTAACACTATCTGGTCTTCTTCCCTTCAATTATAATTGCATTTACTTAAATTATATAACAACATTCTTTCTTAACTACTTACTGTCTTATCAGTTTATACTGCTATTCTTAATTACTAATATTTTTCACCTTTAATTATTTAGTGTTTCATTAGGATTTATTAATTGTTAATGATTTTATCATTCACTATTTTTCACTATATTTCCATTCTATATTTTACACTATTTTCACTCAATCATCACCTTCACTTTTAAATTATTTATAGTTAATTATAATTTAATTAGTGTACCTTCTTTATTACTACACTTTGGGGTTTTTACACTTTCATTTTGCACTTCACAAATGTTTTTGTTTTTTAAGTGTTTCTGAATGGGTAATCCCTCTAATTGCTATCTCACTACCATACTATCTCTTTCATTACAATATTTCCTTAATACTATTAACAATTTTATGTCCTTACATTTCTATTATTACATCTAACTCTAAATTGTGGGTTAATTTGCTTTTTTATATTTATCTTTAACATAGTTTAATAGGGTTTCTTCCCTAGATTATTATTGTCCATTAATGGATAATAACATTTACTTTTTCCTTTCTCATAGGTTAATTATTGGTCTTGGTTCCAATATTACTTTTGAGTGCATTATTTCTCCTGCTCGTATTCTTTATTACTTGTTTGTGCATCATTATTGGTTTCATTTTTATTTATTTCCCTTTCTTCTTCATTTTCATTGTATTTGGTTAATACTTTGTTTTTCCACCTTCTCCTTTGGGTTCATTTTCACGTGTTACATTGAGTCATTTAATTCCATGAACTTGTTTTATTTTTGTTTAGTTTTGGTTTTTTCCCTTCTTCTTTTGGTTTGGTTAATCACTTTCTTCTCTTCTTTGTTTTTATTCTTGTTTGTTTCTTGTGGTTCCCTTCTTTTTTGTTTCCTTTTGTTGGGTCAATCACTTGGGTTGGGGCATGTCGTCGTTTGTCGAGTCATTGTCCATATATTTTATTTAAATTAAGCATTTTATTTAGTATGAAGTATTATTTTATATTCAAAATTATCTTTTTCATCCCTGGTACTGGGGTGGCTTATTTGTGTTGTAACATAATGCCTCTCCTTCAAAATTGATCATTTTGATAAAACACTAGCATAGTTTTTTATGAAATTATCAGTTATATATAATCTTTTTCCTCTTCTTTCTTGTTTGTTTCTTCATTCTTATTTCTCTTCTTACTTGATTCATTCCATTTTGTTTGGATCTGTTTTTATTTTATTTCCATTGGTGCGTTCTCCCTTTTATACAATTTTTTTCCTAACTTTTTAGTAGCTGGTTTCTCCCATTACTACTAATTTTTTCTGAGACCAGAGCAACATCATCTCTGCTCAGTTTATTTTGATTGCTGGACTTTTCAACAGTCAATCTTAAATACCTTTTTTGTCAACTTGTGACTTAAATTAATAATAATAATATATTTTGGGTTCGTCCACCTTGTGGTTTGTTTTCAGATCACTTTGGCCTTTTACTCATTCTTCCTTCCGCTGTACCTTTGCTATTTACTGTCATCTACTCATACAGTTGATTGTTTTTTATTTATTCATATGTTAATTTCATCATATCTAACTTTTCATTAGTTTGTTTTTCTATTCTTGTGATCATTTTAATTGTTTTAGACATCCTTTTTCTTCGTTGTTTAGCAATATTCTGCTTTAGCCATTTTCTGTATATTTGTTTTATACGTAACTTCTCTTTTTCCTTGTACCAGTTCAGATTTTTTTTTTCTTTGAATACATTAAATTCATTATTATTTCAGGTATTTATCTTAGCAGTTTTTGCTTGATTTTATTTTTGTTTATTTTATTTTGTATTAATCATTATTTTAAATAATTTTTTGTAAGTTAGTTTTTCTTATTTTATAGGAAATTTTGTAACGTATTCCTTTCTTGGTACTTTTTGTTTAAATATTATCGTAAGTTTGTGGTTCTTACTTTTTTATAGGAATTTTTGTAACTTATTCCTTATTTTAATTTTTTATTTTATACTTCATATATCAACTTTATTTGACTGTAAGTTGATCTTACTTTTATAGGAATGTGTGTAACTTATTCCTTTTTTAACCCTTTATACTAGGCCTCATAAGTCATCTAAATATTGTTGTAAGTTGTGCTGACATAATTTTTGAATTTTGGCATTTGTTTGTTTTATTTATTGTAATTTATTTTTCTTCATAAAACTTTTTGATTGAAGCTTGATTGTAAACTCCTTTTATTTTCTTGGTGGTTATATTACTTATCTCATAAGTATTGTTTCCATTATCCTTCGTGATGACATAGGGTGATACATATTATTATACATAAGTTTATACATATTACTATATATAGGACCTTGTTATTTATACTTTCTTGTAATGTGTTCTTCTCCTTTCCTTTCATTATTATTGCCTTCTCTAGTATATTACACTCTTTGTTGTCTTTCTTCTCTACTCCTTCAAATGTTAGATGTTTGAACATTTATTCTGGATAAAACATCTGTGGCAACATTCTTACGTCCTGGAATGTACTCCCACGTTATATGGTACTCTTGTAATGCGAGTATCCATCGTGTAAGTCTCCCATGACTTAATTTACACTGTTTCAAGAATGAAATGGACTTATGGTCGCTTCGGACGGTGATTGGATATCCCAGGATGTACGTTCTAAACTTTCCACATGCGAATACAATACTGAGTATTTCCTTTTCAGTAACGTTGCAGTTACGTTCGCAGCTGTTTAGTATTCTGCTGGCAAAGCTGATAACCAGGTGGTGTCCATCCTTATCCTCTTGATATAATTCGGCGGCTAGGCTCACATCACTGGTGTCACAATTTAGGTAAAAGGGTTGTTCGAAATTGGGGTGGTGTAGCATTACTGTTTCAAGAAATTTTAGTTTGATTAATTTTAACACTTCTTCTTGTTCATTCCCCCCAAGTCCATTTTTCCTTAGCTGATAGTTGTTTAGAGAACTTTGCTGTTAGGTATGAATAATTTGTTTGAAACTTTCTATAGTAGTTACAAATACCTAAGAAGGATTGTAGCTGCTTCTTATTCTTTGGTGTGGGGAATTTCTGAATAGCTTCCACCTTCTCTTGGGATAGTGATATTCCCCGTTCTGTTAAGTTGAAACCTAAGAATTTGACTTGGTTTGCTATAAATTTGGACTTATGCGAATTTTCTTATATTGGCTGTCGTTTTCGTGGTCTTCTAGTAAATTGGTCATTCCCTGTATGGTCTTAATTTGTCCCTGTCTCCTGGCCCTCTGAATAGCGTCTTCATAATGACATCCTAGTTGTATCTTTGGTTCGAGGTTTCGAGCTAGGCAGACCTTTCCTAAGAAGTACGAAGTTAATGTATGTCCTGCCTGTGGCTCATATCTTCCGTTACTGATGTCATTTCTCACCACATTTTGAGTCGATTCTGACCGGTATTTTTCACTAAACAGTGCTTTGAATTCTTGTGTACAGCTGATTTCTGGTCGAGTGGCTGTCCACCAATTGTCATTCGTATCCCGAAACATCTCATCGATAAGACTCCTCACTGTCGTCCATCTGGTTTCTCGGTTATTCTCTATGAGCTCCTCCACCCTCTTCAGGAATTCAATGGGGTTTCTTCGGTAACTCTTAAAGTTTATTACCTCCCTATTTTCACTTGTAATGATGTGGGTGTTATTGCAAGGCTTCTCCCTCAACGCGTCTAGTTCCTCCTGCATCTGTTTCTCCCTCTGACTGATTTCTATGATTTTCTCTTTATTTTCTTGCGTTTTTTCGTCGATCTTATTGATAGTGGTATACACTCTTTCGACACGTTCGCTGACATCAGTCTGTATTTCCTTGTGCCTCTCCTTCAACTTCTGAAGCACCTACTGTTTATTTTTTATGCACTCTTCGGTGGTGGTTTTCTGCAGTTCTTGGACTCTGATAATTCCTTCCTCCTTGACGTGATTTAATTTATCGGTCAGCTCTTCCTGGACATGTATTACTGTTTCGTTCGTCTCGGTTATGGTCTGTTTAATTTCTTCTCTGCATTCCACCAACTGTTGCCTCAATTCATCCTTCATCTTCTCGCTTTCTTCCTTCAACTGTCTTTGGAGTGTTTCACTATTATTTTCAATCTTGTTATTTAATATTTCAAGATCCTTTTTTATCTGCCTCTTCAGCTCCTCACTCTTCTTTTCTAATATTTCCTGGCTTCTCTTCAGGGCTTCATGATTGCTCTCCATTTTATTATTTAGAAATTCTATGTTCTCCTTGATTTGCTTCTTCAATTCTTCACTGTTTCGGTTCAGTTTTTCATTCAAGAATTCCCTGTAATTTCTTCTATGGTGTCCTCGTCTTCGTTTAAGCTCCACGTTGGGCGCCAATCTGTAACGATTTGTTTGAGTCGTCTCTGTAAAAGACGTGTATATGGTATTGTATGTGTACAAAGTGTTAGTGCGTTCGTCTCGCACTGGGGTCGTTACATCAATGGTTGTTGCTAACGATGTCCGTAGCGTTGCGGTAACACCAGTATAACACGGCAGTAACCTTACCTGTTTATAATTATAGGGGTGTGTTAATCCCGGGTGGCACCAAATTGTTTATTCAAACAATTAAAATTACTGAATAAAGTGTTTTCAGCGGTGACGGTCGGGGCATTCAAATAATTCCCACTCGTGCCGCCTTCTAGATCGTATAGACAGTTGTGCAAATGACGACTTGAACGCTGCTCATCAAACCTAGTCGTCGTAAATAAACACACGTAATACAATGCACTCCCTATGAAATAATAACAACGGTTACTCCCTGTAATAGTTATTTTTAATGGGTGATAATTAAAATATTCAATCTGACAATTATATTATAATAAATTTGCACCGACTTTTTACATGAAACACTTGCTCTCAAGGCTGAAGAAAATCGATTCTGTAACCATATATCCGTATCAGCAAGGCAGCTGAATGTGTGGATATTACTATGTTTTTTGTTCCAAAATCGGTGGATTCTTGTGATTATGAGCTAAAGAATTCCTATGGCTACAATAAAAATATTTTACCTTACTCTAAGTGTACATAAATAATAATGTGTGATGTTACAATCTGTTTTGTAGTGTTGTTAAACGTGTTTTGAAAGTTCGTGTATAAACAATAGGTTAGATTTTATGTTAAAAAATTTTCAGTGTATTTATTTTACTTAAATAATCTTTGAAAGAGAAATATTCAGTTTATAGTGAGATCAATTTACTTGTAGTAAAATTTAGAGTGATTTGGTTTTGGAAATAAGGTAACTTAATGGTACTTAACACATGGCGTTTTCATTCATTAGTTCGGAATAAGATTGGGCTGCAATAAGTTCTAATTTCTTTAATTTTTTGGACTTCATTAGGTCGGGCGTCCTTTTCATAGAGTATCTGGTCATAGTTTTCTGTTAATTTTCAGTTTTATTATCCTGGATCTTGAATGGACTGCTCTAATAGGTCGTCTGCTTCTTATACAGTCATGGTTATGAACTTCGTTTACTGTTTCACATTATTTTATTGAAAAATTGGTCTTCCAAACTTTGGCTTCTGTACTGCTTGACTGATGCTTTTCGAGTAACGGTATTCAACCGTAATTTTGCCATAAACGGTCGTTTCTATGGTAACTGAATAATTCTGATTGGCTGATTTTGATATAAATCCATTGTTATCAAAATTTGAATTCTTTTCAAAATCCTCGTATATCTTCTGACTGCTGTTATTCCTCTATCTTCCTTCCTGATTATTAAATATTGTCACTATAGTATGTATTTCCTTTCATAGATTATTTTGATACCCCACAAGTTTGGGTTATTCAGGTTTTTATGTTTTTACAATTATGTTAATACTTGTTAATTACATTTCTTTTTGAATTCACATGCTTATTATAATATTTTGTTTTACAAATGATTTACAATTTATTCTTGGTGAATCCTTCACTTCGGATTTGCTAATTTCTTTGTTAATTTGTTATAATTTGTAGTTGTTTGTTTCTGACAGTTAGGCATTTTCATAGGCCTAAGTAGCCATTATGGTATTTGACTTATTTCATTTAAATTACATTTCATTTCAGCCTAATGGGCTTTATTTTGTTATTATAATTGGTTGTGTTGTGTTTTGGGTCTGTTTATGTGTTATTATCTTGTCACTATTATTTTGTACATAATGGTTTACTATTTGGGTTTCCTAACGTTTTTATTTATTTCCTTTGCCAATAATAACAATGTGGCTATTATTTACTACTTTTTTATCTTATTACATATAATAATTAGGCCTATGGTCTGTATAATTCTCACAGTCATATCCAATTCATAAACTTGATTGAATAATTTAACTATTATTTGCTAACCTTTGTTTACAATTTATCTTATTCTATATTATTTTTTAGTGTGATAAACAACATCACTTTTATGAAACTTATAACTATCCCTTATAACATGGGTGTTTTTTGATTTGTTCCTAACTCCTTAACTTTTTAAACAATCTTTACTTTCCCTCCATGTTAACACTATCTGGTCTTCTTCCCTTCAATTATAATTGCATTTACTTAAATTATATAACAACATTCTTTCTGAACTACTTACTGTCTTATCAGTTTATACTGCTATTCTTAATTACTAATGCTATTCTTAATTACTAATATTTTTCACCTTTAATTATTTAGTGTTTCATTAGGATTTATTAATTGTTAATGATTTTATCATTCACTATTTTTCACTATATTTCCATTCTATATTTTACACTATTTTCACTCAGTCATCACCTTCACTTTTAAATTATTTATAGTTAATTATAATTTAATTAGTGTACCTTCTTTATTACTACACTTTGGGGTTTTTACACTTTCATTTTGCACTTCACAAATGTTTTTGTTTTTTAAGTGTTTCTGAATGGGTAATCCCTCTAATTGCTATCTCACTACCGTACTATCTCTTTCATTACAATATTTCCTTAATACTATTAACGATTTTATGTCCTTACATTTCTATTATTACATCTAACTCTAAATTGTGGGTCAATTTGCTTTTTGATATTTATCTTTAACATAGTTTGATAGGGTTTCTTCCCTAGATTATTATTGTCCATTAATGGATAATGACATTTACTTTTTCCTTTCTCATAGGTTAATTATTGGTCTTGGTTCCAATATTACTTTTGAGTGCATTATTTCTCCTGCTCATATTCTTTATTACTTGTTTGTGTATCATTATTGGTTTTCATTTTTATTTATTTCCCTTTCTTCTTTTGGTTTGGTTAATCACTGTCTTCTCTTCTTTGGTTTTATTCTTGATTGTTTTTTTGTGGTTCCCTTCGTTTTTGATTCCTTTTGTTGGGTCAATCACTTGGGTTAGGTCATGTCGTCGTTTGTCGTGTCATAGTTTTTATATTTTATTTAAATAAAGCATTTTATTTAATATGAAGTATTATTTTAGATTCAATATTATCTTGTTCATCCCTGGTATTGGGTTGGCTTATTTGTGTTGTAACTATATATATTGTAACGCAACAGAAATGCTAGCATTCATGTTACATAAAAGACGGTTCACAGAATAATAAACAAATTGATATTTAAACCCATAATAGAACAGAGATCCAATAATTACAATTATAATCATAGACAAAATTAAATAAGGATGCAAGGTAGTGTTGACTAGAATAAACGAACCTGTAAGATAAATAATAGCTAATGATATATGTTTAATGAAAAGCAAAACAAAAAAATGAAACAATGACTTAATTTATGGTAATAACAAATAAGAATTTTGTGTTAAGAAGTATTATTTTATGACAAAAATGTTATGATAAAGTTTATGTGATGTTATATCAAATATGTGTTGAGTTAATGAAAAATAATGAAACAAGTTGTATTATTCAATGACTGTCGTAGAATGAAGTGTGAGGCAGTTAATCAATGTTCATAAATTCGAATTTTGTTGTATGTGATCAAGAGATCAAGATAAAATTGTTATTAGATATAGAAAAATAATTGTTTATATAAGTGCTAATAATTAAGATTTGATTGTATGTATGAATTTATATAAAAGGGACTATAGATGCCTAACAGACATAACCACAGGTAGATCAGTTTACAATAAAAGGCCTAACAGGCAAAACTACTATATAAACACTCATAACATAAAGATTAGGTGCATCAATTAATAATAATTAATAAATACGCTATGAAGAGCTAGAAAAAAAAAACATTAAATTAATAATAATATTTAATAAAATTTATACAAATTATAATAATACCATAATGCCATAATATCGATTGGTAAAATATAATATCGAAGGTGGATTAAATATAATAAATATCGGTATGGAGAACCATACATGACTTCCATATTCTAAGATTTATATTTAAAATCATTTTCAGCCAAACAGCCAGGCTGTGTCTTACCTGCCTTTTTATTGCTGTATTAAATGAAAAATATTATATTACATTAAAATGAAAAAATTATAATTTTATTGCCTGGCAACAAAATTATTTTATTTTTAACAATTACCATTGTTTCAAAAAGTTTAAATACAATTTTCAAGTACTTTACTCTTGTTAAGACGTAAAAGGTTGCAGGTAAACTACCCCTTCCCCTTAACCGATCTTCACCAAAATCGAAAGTCATTGAGACCTCTACAATTCAGGGACGTACGCAAAACATTATTTGATTCTGTTTGAATTTGCGGCTGTTATCGTTTGCCATAGAAAATACCCTTATTAAAAAAACGTTGCAGGTAAACTACCCCTTTCCCTCAACCGATCTTCACCAAACACAATAGGCCTTGAGAACTCTACAATTTAGGGCTGTATGCAAATAATCTTTTGATTCTGTTTGAATTTGCGGCTGTTATTGTTTGCCATAGGAAATACCCTTGTTAAAACATAAAACGTTACAGGTAAACTACCCCTTTCCCTTAACCGATCTTCACCAAAAACAATAGGTCTTGAGTACTCTACAAATCAGGGCTGTATGCAAAACATTATTTGATTCTGTTTGAATTTGCGGCTGTTATCGTTTGCCATAGCCAATACCCTTGTTAAAAAAACGTTGCAGGTAAACTACCCCTTTCCCTCAACCGATCTTCACCAAAAACAATAGGTCTTGAGAACTCTGAAATTTAGGGCTGTATGCAAATCATCTTTTGATTCTGTTTGAATTTGCGGCTGTTATCGTTTGCCATAGGAAATACCCTTGTTAAAACATACAACGTTACAGGTAAACTACCCCTTTCCCTTACCCGATCTTCACCAAAAACAATAGGTCTTGAGAACTCTGTAATTTAGGGCTGTATGCAAATAATCTTTTGATTCTGTTTGAATTTGCGGCTGTTATCGTTTGCCATAGGAAATACCCTTGTTAAAACATAAAACGTTACAGGTAAACTACCCCTTTCCCTTAACCGATCTTCACCAAAAACAATAGGTCTTAAGTACTCTACAAATCAGGGCTGTATGCAAAACATTATTTGATTCTGTTTGAATTTGCGGCTGTTATCGTTTGCCATAGAAAATACCCTTGTTAATAAAACGTTGCTGGTAAACTACCCCTTTCCCTCAACCGAACTTCACCAAAAACAATAGGTCTTGAGAACTCTACAATCTAGGGCTGTATGCAAATAATCTTTTGATTCTGTTTGAATTTGCGGCTGTTATCGTTTGCCATAGGAAATACCCTTGTTAAAACATAAAACGTTACAGGTAAACTACCCCTTTCCCTTAACCGATCTTCACCAAAATCAACAGATCTTGAGAACTCTACAATTCAGGGCTGTATGCGAAACATTATTTGATTCTGTTTGAATTTGCGGCTGTTATCGTTTGCCAAACAAACAAAATTACGCTTGCTAAAAAAAAACCGTTGCAGGTAAACTACCCCTTTCCCTCAACCGATCTTCACCAAAAACAATAGGTCGTGAGTACTCTGCAAATCAGGGCTGTATGCAAAAAATTATTTGATTCTGTTTGAATTTGCGGCAGTTATCGTTTGCCATAGAAAAAAAATCTACAGACAGACACACAGACAGACAGACACACAGACAGACAGACACACACACAGACACTTTTCGGAAAACGACTTTTTTCATGTTTTGAGTGTAGTACAATCAGAATCTGCAATAATCTCGAACACGATTTTTTTTGCCATCACCATACTTCCATTCCTTAAGGAATATGGAAGTAAAAAAAAAAAAACGGACTTATATCAAAAAACCAGTAGAATATGTGTATAAAATAATAAACCAACTATCGGTAAAGTTACATTCCGATAGGACAGCAAATTGATAAAGAATAGATAAAAAATATATGAAAGAAACACTATATAGTCAAAACATGTGGAAGGCAGAAATTATTATATGTTGCTAGGGACGACAAATAAGAAAAAGAAGTTGTTGATTTTTAGACAAGAGAAGAATTGATTTGAATGAACTAAAAGTGATGAGATTAAAAACCCAAGAATAATCTATTTAATCGTAATATTCGAAATTACCAGATACGATTATAAAAATACAAAATTCTAATGACAATATTTACGTCTACTACCAATACAGATAAACAAAATAACACTACAATATGAAATGATAATAGAGAGTAAATAACTGAAGTCTACAAGAAAGAACTTGGACTGTCCCATATCCGAAGGGAATTGATGAGATATTAATCAAATAGAAAGAATTAACAGTAACACAACTCATAATATTCACAACACCAGAAATTATAACCTTGCAAATACACGGAACAACACTAATTGCTTCAACCGAAGGAAGAACTTATTTGGATCCTGGCGGTGCAGAAGAAACATCAACCGGGCTGTAGATCAATCCAGAAGCTGTATTCCGACGTGGACAGGACAAGAATTACTTTTATTAAACCGAAGACAGAAAACCGTACTGCATAACCATTCAAAACAGTAAATTTAGCGATCAACCGCCTACACGATTTGCTTCGTTCGAGTCTGGTAAATTATATTATATTAATCATACTAAATACACAACACATAAATTTTGTAAATCTTGCATTCTTATCTATGTATTTTTAGTCTTCCCCACAGTTACAAGAACCTTCACACCCTGAAATAAATTAAATACAAATCAAAACATAATATATAACCAAATATAAATAAAGGATTAAAATAATCAACAATCAATACCTGAAGTCTATAGTCCAAGCATATGTTAATTAGAACATATCTTATTTAATGTGAATTAAGTAAACAAATAAAGAAACTTTATATATTTGTCAAATCTTGTTATTTGGAGTATGGTTTAGTGAACTGGGAACAAAAAGTAACTGAATAAGTATAGAATAAATGGTTAATATAAACATCGAAATAACCTATGAGTTTCGTTGAGCCGATACTGCAGCGCTTATAGCGGAATTATCTGACACCAAAGAGGGAGCGTAAAATTACGAAATTAGACAGATCTCTCTTCAAGGTATAATAGGGTTGGATGAAATTGTAGAATAACGATTAAGTTGTTTAAGTTCTAGGCACACTAACACTGATAATTATTAAAGAGTTAAGTTAATATTAATTAATTACATCCATATATTCCACAACTCCAAATATCTCCGAGATTTATATAATTAAAGTAATACAAAACAAATTGACAAATACAATAGTGGGGTTTTAAGGAGAGGAAACCCGTTTAGATACAAATTGGCTTCCATCGCGGGGCTTGAACAGTAGCGACCCCACCACGGTTTAGATACAATATATATATATATTTTTTTTAAATAAAATTATATCACTCAATTGTATTTATAAAACGCATGAAAAAGAACAGAATAGTCCCGAAATCATTCATTCTAATCTTAGTAAACTTATTAGTATTTATAAAACGCATGAAAAAGAACAGAATAGTCCCGAAATCATTCATTCTAATCTTAGTAAACTTATTATAGCTTTGACCTTACGTCATGTCTTCTTCTTTAAAGTTATATTTTATAGTTAAAGTTTTTTTATTAAAGTGTGAAAAATTCCACTTTAAAAGATTAAGCAAAATTTATTTTACTAAAAAAACAGAAGACGTGTTATCAATTGAGGTTAGGATGCGACTCTCTCTGACAAGGTGTTGTGTTGTGTGTTCAGTTATCTTAGTCTGACTGCCGGCCACTATAGAGTGCCGGCCTGCGCAGAAGCGAGTACCAGTAGACGCTAATCTTTGCTTATTTGGTCAGTCTGTTTCTGGTTCTTGTTGATAAAACAGTGGTTGGTATGTTCTACTTATAGTATTACTTCCTATATAAGCCTGTGTATGTGTGTTGTTTTTTATTATTTTTTTCATTTATTAAAATAGCACTGTAAACGTTTACCTAAATATATTTGAACATTAAACATTAAAAATGTCAGAAGATATTTCATGTTTTTATTTATATTACTTAAATGGGCATGGAAGATAAGTGGAGCATAGGGGAATTAACATTGACTGAATGTCACCAAACAAGTTATGTCAAATTTTATAAAGCTACAGAAAATTTAAGTAATTTATCTAAGAAATTAATTAAATTAAATTAAGAACTGAAAAAGAGGGTGATGTTGGCACAATTTGTCTTCATCATAAATGTTTATTTAAAAAAAAAATATGAATTTCTACAATTTTATATTTTAGAAGGATGATGGTATAGGAGGCACCGTTAAAAGGCTAGCACGAAAGGAAAGTCTACAAAGACCTCTTAAGACATCAGATATTATCTCCAGCATATTTGTTTCAGTTTTGTAAAGTCAACATCAACAAAGGTAATTTTCATTTTATTTCTAAAGACTCTGTAAATCAGATACGTTCTGACCTTGCGGAACGCTTTGAAGATGTACAAACGCTTCCAGGAATCAGTAGTTTCTATAACTTTAAGCCATTAGATTGTTTAGGGAACTTGGAAGCAAGGAGGATCAGTAGTGATGAGAAATCCAGCCTTACGTATAATTTAAGGAATAAATTGAGAGAAGAAAATTGATAACTTGTGAGAGAAGAAAATTTGAACCCATCATGCTACGTAGCTTGTAAATATGACAATCAGTGATACTTTGGAATCATCACTGAAGTAAATAAAGAAGAAAGTGATGTGACTGTTCAATTTTTGCATCCTACAGGACCATCACCGTCATTTTATTGGCTCAAACAAGAGGACATTTGCTCGGTGCCAATTCCTCATGTGCTTGCAATTGTTGAGCCTCCTCACACATCAACTTGAAGAACCTACCGATTCTCATAGGAATGTATGAGTTCAGTTCAGAAAAAATGTTACTCCATTAAATTTCTTTGAATGTACGTACTGTAATAACAAATATTGGAATGCAATTTTGGTAAATTTCCAGACTTTATCATTTCTTTATTAAATGTACATAATGTTAAAAAATATTTAATCTTTTGTGTCAGCATTAAAAAAAATTCTTAAACAAGCCTATTTAGGTTAAAATGGAATATTTCCTATGGAGGAAAATTTTTATTAATTATTTATTCTCCAATTATATCAACGTAGGGCTATACCGCGAAATTCAAAAGTCTCGAGAAAATGCAATGAGGGATTATTTTGATTGATTTCTTGAGAAGTTGTTGATATTGTTCTAACTTATATTTGTTTTAATATAGGGTCTGCTTGTTTTATAATCACTTAACATTTTAGCTTTATTAAAAAAAAAATACTTAGACCCTTTTAAATTTCTATGGCTTAGTAAAACGCTCAAAATTTTTTTTTTTAAACTTACCTTTAACAGAAAACAACAACAAAGTAATGAAAACCCCATCAATTTCATTTTTTCATATGATAGCCCATGTATTGAGGATTATTTTGAGAAAAAGTTTTTGTGATTATCGGTTTCCCTTTCTGTAATATTCAATTTAACGCTAAACCATGTAAATAAAACATTTTTTCAGGCTTAGTAGTTTTACTTAGAGGTGTTGTGTATTTTTTCTAGAATCCTTATACTTTGGAGTATATAACTACAAAATTTCACAAAGATTGGATCATAAATAAAAAAGTTACAAATTATTTTCAGAAAATTAGCAAGTCTCATTTCGCAACATCCGATTGTTAAAAAAACTAAAATTTAAAAACTTTGAAAGCCTATACAATGAAAACGGAGAGAGATAGAGGGTTAAAATTTAGCATGGTTACTTATCTCTGTAGGGAGAAGAAATCAGCCAAGTTTCATCAAAATCTGAGATGATGGGTGAGAAAGTGATTTTTTTTGGTTGAATTGATATGGAATGACCCGTATGTATATTTAATAATGATTATTATGTTAATTTAATTATTATTTTTTTATATTACTTTACTGTGTATCTTTATTTTATGTTTTATATTCTTTGTTGTAATGGATTTATGTGTATTGTAACATAGTCCCCCCTGCCCACTGGAGGGATGTATAAATAACGAGACATGACAGACTGTTTCATTCAGCTTTATTACTGAGGATGGCATATTATAATATGCGTGAAATATTTGGTGTTCACAGTTATACTAATAAAATGTGGTTGTCAACCAAAAACTGTTGTTATTAGAAGTTCAGATCGTACAGTCTCATGTCTTAATAATGAAAGTAAATGTTAGACCTGAAATTAATAGATACAAAAATTCAAAATTAAGAGATCTGAAATTAATAGCTATGTATGGGATATCTATAATTGTAAGAGACTAAAAACTTAAAACACACACGTGTATGTATGTATTCCTTATTGTAAATCTTAAGTGCACCATTATAATCACCATTATAATATGTTTTGCTTTTTAATAGATCAAAATGGATCAGATTACACCTAAAGAGGTGAAGATATTAGAAACAGCTGAAGATATTCAAGATAGAAGAGAACAAGTATTGCATCGATATGGAGATTTCAAAGCTGCAGCACGTGCAAAGAGGGAGAGACTTGAAGATTCACGTAGATTTCAGGTAGGTATATACATATTGTAACGTAACAGAACGTTCCATACTCTTAAAACAATTTACAAACACAGACAAACTGACTAAAACGTTTACAATACCCAATACCCCTTAGATTGAGATAGTGAATAACTGTCAAAAATGACCATAATGTGTAACAGAATGGGGGAACTAAATAAATGTAAAAACCCAACATAAAAACCCATAAAAATAAATATAAACAAAAGCATAATAATAGACCATGAAGTACAATGCATTCAGTAAATGAACAAATGTACTATATTTTATAAGAAAATAATGTATATAAGATTAAATAATAAGAGTGAAATTGATGAGAGAAAATAGCAGTGATAAAAAGTGTAAACCAGTGAATGTAAACAAGTATTAGTCACTCAGACAGGACTGGGAAGATTAGTGACAGTGTTCAAGTGAGATGAATAATCATTACCATGAAAAAACAACAAATATGTAGTAAAACCTAATAAACTAAGTGTCGGGATTAATTATAGGCTCTGATAAACACTGGTTCTTTAGAAAGCTAGAATTGGTTGTTAACCCCAACTGAACTTGGTCGATTGCTGGAATTGTTGTGGGAGTTGTAAAGTCCCTCCCAGCAATTGCCATTTACACTGATGAAATACAAATTACTTACAGTACCTGTGATTTGATGGGAAGCACTCATGTAGGTTGTAAGACCGCATGTAGCGGAAGCTGCTTGTTGTGGTAGTTGATGTAGTGGAAACTGCGGTGTTGATGAACAGTTCGCACATACGCGATTTTTCGAACTTTTGCGTGAGTTTTATACCGTTTACCGTATTTGCGGAAAACGTTACATACGAAAAAGAGACAGGCCTGCGAAAGCAACGCGAACACGTGTTACTATGAAGCGAACAACAGAACAGAGTTCAGCGCACGCGCGAGAGATCGATTTGTGGTTGGTCTTGCATAAAACGACACGCACTCGCGCACTATTTGAACTTACCAAATCGTGCGTGAAATTAAAGTTACGAGGAAAGACAAACACAGGATACTTACACAATGAAAATTAATTACAACTGAAAATTAGCTAAACACTACATCTAACACACCACCCGCCAAAAACCTATGGTTTTTCAAATAGTGACGGGGGTGACCACGTGCATTTACAAAACTGGAAAGGGTGCAACCTTATTGACGGGTCGCACTACGGTACCATTTGCGGTACGTATGGTCAAAACTCGGGTAACGGAATCAGGAGCGGGATGAAGGGAGAGGATTCGTCCGACAGGCCAGTGCAGTGGTGCTGACTCTCCGTCTTGTAATAGTACAAGTTGTCCTTCATGGAGTGACGCCGAGTTCTTGTTCCACTTGGAGCGTTGAAGTTGACTGTGAAGATAGCTCTTACTCCACCGTTTCCAAAACGATTGAACTATTTGACGTAGATGAGTCCATCACTGACGTGGATGGGCGACATTATCTTGAGGCTCTTCTGGAGCTGATAACAAGGATCTTCCAACGAGGAAATGTTCAGGGGTAAGAAAATCAAGTTCCTCAGATGGATCTGGTGACATGTTGCATAGAGGACGACTGTTCAATATCGCGTCAATGCGAGTGAATATGGTACAATATTCTTCAAATGTAAATATTACATCACCAAGAGTGCGGTACAAATGACCTTTCGCGGATTTGATGGCGGCTCCCCAAATTCCACCGAAATTCGGCGCATACGGCGGATTGAAGTGCCATTGAATTTTGCATTTCGCTAATTGAGCAGCTATTTCATCGGTATGAGTTTCCAACATAGAACATAGATCACGAAGGTGGTGGGAGGCGCCGACGAAGTTACGACCATTGTCAGAATAAAGATCTGAAGGAAGTCCACGACGAGCGATGAAACGATCCAGCGTGGCGAGGAAAGCCTCAGTAGACAAATCTGAGACAACTTCTAGGTGTACTGCACGGGTAACCATACACACAAATACGCAAAGATAACTTTTACAGGTGCGTGGTTTTCGAAGGCGAGAGTCTTTAGTTGAGAACGGTCCAGCATAATCAATGCCGGTGGACAAGAATGCAGGTTGTGGTGTTACTCGAGACATAGGCAACGAAGCCATGATAGGTTGCGAGGGCCTTGCAGACATTTTAAAGCACTTGACACATTTACGCAGCCGAGCTCTCAAGGTGGAACGAAGGCAAGGAATCCAAAAGGTTTGGTTGATCAATCCTTGAGTAGTACGTGGTCCAGAATGCAAACCTAAAGTATGAAAGTGATCAATGGCGAGATCAGTTAGATGTGATTTCTTTGGCAGAAGCATAGGAAACTTGGATCTGTCCGGCAACACGGAGTGACATAGTCTACCACCAGCACGAAGGATACCATCGATGGAGATAAACGGAGACAGTGAACGTAACGAGTCAGGAATCTTTCCCTTCTTCGTACAGGCAATCTCTTGATCAAAGTAGTCTTGTTGCGTTAGACGTACTACGGTGAGTTCAGCGACTTTGAGTTCTTTGACAGACAAAACAGTAGATTTTGACGCCATATGCTTACGAGTGATTTACGAACCGATGAATGTAAGCAAATACACGTATGAGTTTTTGAAAACTCGACATTCTTTGGTAGAAGTCAGTGAATCTTTCTGGAGAAGTGACCACAAGAGTTGTGGCCGGAACAGGTTTCAATTCAGGAATCTCCAAGTGGACCTTTCTACTGTAGACAAGCAGAGGCCAAGACTTAGATGACACGTGAAATTGCGGTGGTCCCTTCCACCACAGTCCTGAGTTTTGAAGCGTGGCAGCAGTGCATCCACGGGAACCCACATCAGCTGGATTACTGTGCGTAGGAATGTGAGCCCAACATTTAAGTGCGGTGAGTTCCAGGATGGTCACCACTCGATTAGCAACATATGTTTTGAGTTTGTAAGATGGCGTATTAAGCCAATCCAATACAGTACTAGCATCAGTGTACAGTCGAATTTCCTGTATAGGAAGAGTGGATAGGACCTGTTGAGTTGATGCTATCAATCGTGACAATAGCACTGCGGCATTGAGCTCTAGTCGAGGGATGGAGACAGTTTTTAGCGGGGCGACACGGCTTTTGGCTACAAGCAGTTGCATGTTGACTCGGTTGTCATTACTTTCTGAATGCAGATAAACGGCGGCGGCAAAGTCATGCTGTGACGCATCACAAAAACCGATGAGACGATAATGAGCGTTGTCAATAGTGGTGCGACGTGGAAATGATATTTCACTTACAGCTGATAATCCAACAACGAATTTTTTCCAATCCTCTTCGGATTCAGAGCATAACGGGTCATCCCAATCCAATGAAGCAGTCCAAAGACGTTGCATGAAACATTTGGCCCAAAAAACGACAGGCGAAAGCCAACCAAGAGGATCGAAAAATTGGGAGATGTAGGACAAGATACTGCGTTTGGTGATTTTCCCTTTGAACGGAATATAGTTATACGAAAAGGTATCAGAAGATGGACACCAACGAATACCAAGAATTTTTACTGTTTGGTTTTCATCAGAAAAAATGAAAGGATTTTCCAGGTGTTCTGGAGGAAATTGGGCTATCAGTGCTGGGTTGTTTGACGTCCACTTTCTTAGCTCAAATCCCGAAAGTGACAACATTGAATTCAGCTCCTTTATGAGATGAACAGCTTCCTCGTAGGTGTCAGTACCTGTGACTAGGTCGTCTACAAAGGTATGATGTTCGAGTGCATACGCGGCGCGTGGGAAAGATGAGCCTTCATCTGAAATCAGTAGTTTTAAAGAACGTTGAGCTAAATACGCTGACGGTTTTAGTCCATATGTTACAGTGGCTAACTCATATTCTTGGAGAGGTTGAGATGAATCGCTATGCCAAAAGATATGTTGGAGATGTCGATCTTCCGGACGAAGTATAATTTGACGATACATCTGATGACAGTCTGCGGTGATGACAAATTTGTGAGTACTGAATGATATCAATATGTGTTGAAGGTCACTTTGAAGCTTGGGACCTGCAAGAAGACGTTCGTTGAGTGACACACCAGTGTGATCTGGAGAACTGGCATTAAACACGACCCGGATTTTTGCGTGGGGATCGTGCCTTTTGAATATACAATGGTTTGGAATTATATACGAAGACGGAGTGTGCGCAACAGACATGTGGCCCAGGTCCAAGTATTCCTGCATGAAATTGTTATACTTGTCCTGCACTTCGGGGTTTTTTGAAAGGCGATGTTCCAAGTTAAGAAAGGAACCAACAGCGGCTGGACGATTCGATCCAATTTCAGTAGCTTCAGGAGCAACTGGCAGTGAAACCATGTATAGCCCACCCTGTACTCTCGTCGTGGTTTGAACAAACAGGTCTTCACAATATTGGTCTTGAGGAGATATAGATTTGGGTGTTTCGACTTCCTCTATTTCCCAAAACCGTTTAAGTTGGCGATCAACCCTATCGTTCAGAGTTGAGAACAAGGTGGTGGACGTCGCTTGACGTGACGAGAATGATTGGCGATTGACTACAGTGCCAACTAGGACATATCCGAACATGGTAGATATAGCAGAAGGATTGCCTTTTATTACGGAGCGTGGGCCGTCTGACAGGCAATATGGATACACATCGCTTCCAATGAGTAGGTCGACCTTGGCAGGGCGATAAAAATCAGGGTCAGCAAGTTGCAGGCCTGAGAATTGGGCAGCTACATCCTTGTGGAGATTAATGGAAGGCAATTCACTAGTGATGCGATCCATGACTACAGACTGTACATGAATTGGACGTTGACGAGCGTCTCGAGACCGAAGACTGAGATCTACGGTGAAAGTAGCCTTGTTCACTTGAGAATTTATACCAGTGAGTGTGAAGTCAACAGGGCATTGTTTAAGAGCAAGACGTGCAGCGCAATCTGCGGTGATTATACTGCGTTGACTGCCAGAATCGAGAACAGCTCGAATTTCCTGGCACTGACCATATGCATCCTTTAATAATACTTTTGCTGTGCCGAGTAACACAATCTTCGAAACAGTATCGACGGTTGAGGCGTGACAAGAGAAAGTTGCATTCTGACTGTTTGCACAGCTTGATGGTGATAAAACAGGTCCGAGTGCGCCCGTTTGCACACTACTCGGCGTTGAATTGACAGACGAGCTTTGAACATTTGTCTGACAAAGCATAGTGTTGTGGCTTTTGCTGTTACATGTTCGACAACTTTTGTTTGAAGTACAATTTGCACGAGGATGAGTGGAAAAACAAGCAAAGCACCGTTTGTGCTGACGAAATACATTGTAACGAGAGTCAACAGGCAGTTGTTGAAACTTTTCACAATTGAATATTTTGTGATTGCCATTGCAATGAAAACAGGTAGTGTTGGGTCGAGCTTCCTGAGAGGTTTGAACTAACAGTCTTTGCAGATTTATTTACAAATTTTGCCTGGTTAGGTGTGCCTTTGAAACCACTTGTGCTGGGAAACGATCGCCTATTGACAGGTGGTGTACTGGGAGGCGAACTAGGAGGCGATTCAGCCAGAATGATTTCGTATGACCTTTCTAAGTTGGTGATAAATTTTATCAAATCCTGAAAGGTAGGAATTTTATTATCATCCTCCGTTTGTTTTTGTTCGTACAGCATACGGACGTCAGAAGGCAATTTGTGTAAAGCAAGCTGCAACAGGAGAAAATCTTGCATGTTTATGTCAAGGGTGAGCAAGGCATTGACGGATGACTGAAAGGTTGACAGGTAATGTTTTAAGTTGTCATGGCTATTTTCTTTTATTTGATAATTTTTCATCAAAGCATAATAATGATTTGCAGCAGACCTCTTATTACTGTATGTATTACATAAAATGTCATACGTTGTTTGGTAATTTACATCAGTAATTGGTAATGTTTCAACTAAGGACAATGCATGACCTGACACGTGCGTACGCAAACATTGAAGTTTTTGACATGGTGTGAAGACAGATGAATTGTGAACAGATGAATCAAACAAATTTTTAAAATTAATCCATTGATTAGGTTCACCAGAGAAAACAGGCAGTGAAATTTTGGGCACCTTAAAGGAAGCATGTGCCTGTATGACAGGCTTTTGTTCAGTTGAATTGTCCAGTGTGAGGAGACTGAACAGTTCATCACATTCTTTTGAAATGTCAAGTACATCAGTTGAATCCTTTTCTTGTAAGGAAATATTATTTATTTCAATTTTTCCGATTGCATCTGAAACGTCGTTGTATAATTTAAGTGCGATTTCGTACGTTTTCCCATCTAAATTATGCCCCTTTAAAGTTGCAAAGGTCTGTAGCGTATTTAGGGTACGTTTGCATTTTGCAAAATAAACTACATTTGCGCGTAGTAATGCGTCCTTTTTACCGGTCATGTTGAATGATTGTTGAACAATTGATTGCGGAGAAGACTAGACGAGATGACTTTTTTCAGTATAATGTGCACGATGCATTTAAAGTATGCGATGTATAATGTGCGTGTACAGTAGCACTGACTGCTGAATGTATTTTTGCGTGTGGACTGGCTGCCGGGTACGTGAGTTATGCATAAACACGGGGGGTTCGGAGTCATAGGTGACGTCCTGGGAATGTCGCAATAGTTTTTAGCCAACAAAACAAGGAAAAAAACAGTTATGAAATGTACCTTATGAAATAACAGTTACTTGACACTAATAACAATTACTGTACACCGTTTACATGGAGACATACGAGAGTAGTTGCACAACATTACCACCGTTACTGGTAACCGACGAAATTAGCGGTAGTAACAGTTCGCCCGACCACGTTTCACAAGTTTTTATGATTTCACAAAAACGACACTGCGAATTTGAACAATCCACTATTTGAACAATCCGGCACGGAGGACCATTTGTCGGGATTAATTATAGGCTCTGATAAACACTGGTTCTTTAGAAAGCTAGAATTGGTTGTTAACCCCAACTGAACTTGGTCGATTGCTGGAATTGTTGTGGGAGTTGTAAAGTCCCTCCCAGCAATTGCCATTTACACTGATGAAATACAAATTACTTACAGTACCTGTGATTTGATGGGAAGCACTCATGTAGGTTGTAAGACCGCATGTAGCGGAAGCTGCTTGTTGTGGTAGTTGATGTAGTGGAAACTGCGGTGTTGATGAACAGTTCGCACATACGCGATTTTTCGAACTTTTGCGTGAGTTTTATACCGTTTACCGTATTTGCGGAAAACGTTACATACGAAAAAGAGACAGGCCTGCGAAAGCAACGCGAACACGTGTTACTATGAAGCGAACAACAGAACAGAGTTCAGCGTACGCGCGAGAGATCGATTTGTGGTTGGTCTTGCATAAAACGACACGCACTCACGCACTATTTGAACTTACCAAATCGTGCGTGAAATTAAAGTTACGAGGAAAGACAAACACAGGATACTTACACAATGAAAATTAATTACAACTGAAAATTAGCTAAACACTACATCTAACACTAAGTGTTTTATAAACAAAGATCACAAGTCAAGTTGTAATACTAAGTAGGCCTATATGGTTAACAATGTTAATAATACTTGTTTAAGTTCCCAATTCCTTAGACTTATTGAAATATGACTATATTCAAGGGAAAGGGCAACCATTAAATTATAATACAAACAATGATCAATTAATTAAACACAGCAAAATGGGCTGGAAGGAAATATTATTACTATGTGTCAAACCGTAGTATAGTTTAAATGAAAAGTAGTTTTGAAAATAAGCCAATATAATGGTATATCTTTTATTTTGTTAAAATAATGTTACAAAGATGCAGTAAAGTGTAAACTTAGGTAATTAATCAGAAGGTATCAAAATAACAAAACCAATACTATTGGCAAAGTTAAAACAGTGTACCAAGTAATAGGCCAAAACTAGTATTTTATGGTTGATTAAATAACTAATGATGTTAAACTGAGAAAGAAAAAAAAAAGAATTAATGTTATGATATGTTAAACAGTTTTTTATGTTTGTTAAAAGTTAATTTAACTATTGAAGGTTTATTAGAATGTCAATCATGGAAACATGACATTAAGTTAAATTGTTTATAAAGTTTGTAAGGAAGTACAAGAATAAGGGTATAATAAGCATTTTAATCCAATGTAATAAAATAACAGATAAAATTTGTAATTAAATGTAAGGTATTAAACCAACAGGACAAATAATAATTGTAAAAGAATAACACAAGGTACTAAAGAAACGATATGACCTAGGAAAATGTTAAACATTAAAATTATTGTCAATCATAGTTAACAAAAGGTCAAACCACTGTAAATTAGTAATGATAAGCTGGAATTGTTAAATAGATTTTCTTTTTATAGTAATCACAATGTATTAAATAGTTTAAGGAATTATAACATGATTTTGTGAAGGCCAAATGACTAAAATGGCCTATAAAACATGATGTTGTAAATCACCAAAAATATCTATTAAATTATGTCCAGTCCCGGAAGGAGGCTAGAGGATTAGGAGATCCTTGGCTCATGCATGCACACTGCCAGGCCGCCTAACAATAGACATGGGCCGGCACTTGACCTGCGCTGCTGTCTTTTTAAATACAGTTTACTATAATAAATTAAATTTTGTTATTCTGCTTAATCTTATAGTTTTGGTTGTTCCATTTAATTCAGACTGATTTCATTTGAAATAAGTCCAAACACGAAGTTTGTACAATGATTTTCAAATGTTTTACTCTTATTTGTTTATTTTGAAATATTGTGATTGCCAAACTTCTGAGAATTATTTACGCGAACGTTATTAAAAAAATGTTATTATTAAAAACTAAGATTCTGATCATTTAATTTACTTTTCAACTATTTTTCTGAGACACTCCCTTTGGATGCCAGAAGCCGGTTAAATGGCCATATGGTTCATTGTTTGAACTGCTAGCGGCCGATTTTAAATCGGCCCGTCAAATGACACTGAGAACTGCCAGCGGCCGATCTCGCTGGCTTTTTGTATATTCATCGTAGCGGATGCATTACTTGTAGTATCTTTTTATACTACACATCAAATTAATGCTAAATAGGCTACTTTACTTTTTTGTACAAGGCTTTAAACTCTAGCTCAAAATTCAACTAAGTATATTCTCGGAATTTCAAAATTAACTTTCCCTCTGCGTTCAAAGCTCTGATGCTTATTTTGCAGGCTTGAGACTGCCGATGGCCGCATTAAAAGTTATATACAAGTTTTTCAATATTTACAAATTTACAACAATTAAAAATTAAAATTCTAATAAAATATTTACAAAATGTAACAATTTTGTTTTGCTAAATGTAGCTTGGGTTGAGTGCAACTTTACACTATAGGCGCACAACCAAAATCGTCTTCATCAGTGGTGTCGTCATATTCATCCTCATCGGAGTCATCAGGTGCTAAGTTTACAATCAGTTCCTGAACACTTGCTTCATTTAACCCCTCGTTCCTCCAGTCTTCATCAATCAACTTCTCTACATGGTCGACATATTTAGTTCACATGTCGGAAGTAAAGTTGACAACAGATTCTCTAAATAGGTTTTCAATATCTGCCGGTTTAAAGGTTGTATTCCTAACCTTTACGTAATTTTTTAGATTCGCCCAAACCATTTCAATAGGGTTGTAATGACAGTGATTGGGTGGTAGACGAATTACTTTGAAACCCAACTCAGATGCTTTTTTATCGATCACATAGGTAGGCGTTGGTGGCTTATGTAACCGAACTAACGCATATAGTTCCACCTTTAGAAGGTTATCTGGGAAAGGGACGCCTTGAGCTTTCAACCAGCTGATCATTTCCGCTTTTGTTGATGACGATGTCGGTGGTTTGTTTAGAATCCTGGAATGATACGGAGCATTGTCCATAACAATAGTTGCTCCTTGAGGAATGGATGGCAGTAATGTAACGAAGAACCATGATTCAAAAACAGTCGCATTCATGTCTTCATGGTAATCTCCTGTCTTCTTAGATTGGAACACAAAAGGCGGAGCGCTAATCCATCCGTTGGAGCCACCAGCATGACAGATGATCAATCGTTTGCCTTTACCCAGAGGGCCACCGAGAGTTCCTTGGATAGTGCCATCAGTCCAACCAGTGTCCTTTCTCGTGTTTTCATTGATCCAGGTCTCGTCCAAAAATATAGTGTTTTTAATATTTACTTCACGCACCTTTCTTAAGGAACGACACCTTAACAGGGCCACTGAAAGCTTTTCCATGAGGATTTTTCTGCTGCCAAATATCTGGTACTGAAATCCCATGTCTGATAATAGCGAGCTCAGTGAAGATTTTCCTCCCATATACAGTCCAGCTTCTTGAAGTAACACACAAAGTTGTCTGAGGGTAGGCGCTGCTTTTCGAGCATAGTAGCTCAATATGTGACGTCGAATAGCTCCTTTGTCGAAGTCATCCATGTCTGTTACTGGCCGCTTTCTCTTCAAACTTTTCTTCCGAGGAGTATGAATAATAATATTTTCCCTCTTGGTGCTGTTTAAGGTGTTATCTTGTTGATCGTCCTCAGCTGTGATTAAATCAATATCTTCAACTACACAGGGATCTTCTTGATTTTCCAAAATTTTTTTTTCTCTGCGTTGATACGTTGTATTGTTCTCAATGAAATGCCACAAGCATCTGCTGTTCTCTGCATTACTTTCTTAGTATCAAGTAAAGGACCTCCGTTATTCTTCTCTTTCTCAAAATAGAACAGAACAGAAGCAGTCACTGTTCTGCATTGAGTATGTAAAACTTGGTGTTTTTTACAAGAACTCATAATCACAAATCAACTATACACTAACCACAAATGAACTGATTCACTCAAAATATACGCGACAGATCTGCTTGCTCTCTGACAAGACTGGCTGGTCTCACTACCCCGTGCAAGCTATTTAACGACTAATCAGCAGGTAATCAGTGACTCACTCGGGGTACCCGGTACACGAGCAATGACCTCTACTGTTTGTTGGTTTGAGGGTGAATCACCCTCTCTACCTGGAAAAATGTCTGTAGTGACCAAGTATAAACCAAGTAAGGAAGGGACGTCTGTCTTGCATATTACTGAAATCTGTTATACCGGTAATTATTTTCCAAATTATGTGATACAATAATACACATTTAATTCCTGACGCGCTACCTCGTCCTCTCAAGTTATAGTTAAAGTTTACTAACATGGACAGTAAATTTTTAATATATTAACATAGATACATATCACATTTCATTTTGTGTGTCTGTAAAACAATAATATATAATATTTTTATAATAAACAACATTTTTAAAAGTTCGTGCTAGTAAAAAGACAAACAATTATTTCGATTACGTATAACAACTATTATTTCATATATTGTTTATTTGAAATAAAAATATGAGGTTTGAAAATAATCTTTATATCTATATATTAAAATCTGTTACATATGTTGATTAATTTTTTCAGTATTATAACAATAAAGAGGTGGGTCGTCAATCTGCTCTTTATCGAGTATCACAATCGGTGAATCGGAACAGTTAAAAAAAAAAAATGGCCAAGGCCGACGCCAGGGATTTTAAGATTCTCGTAATTTCAAGGTCAAGTTGTAAAATCAAAAATCAGTTTGTAAAAATATTACATATTAAAGGGAGTGTCACAGAAAAATAGTTGAAAAATAAATAATATGAGATCAGTAACTTAGTTTTTAATAATCATCATTTTTAATAATAGTCGCTTAGATGGTGTTCTACAGTTTAACAATAACAATAGTTCAAAATAAACAAATAAATGTAAAACATTTGAATATCGCCATAAAAACTTCGTGTTTGGACTTATTTTAAATGAAATTACAGTCTGAATTCAATGGAACAATCAAAATTAAAAGTTTAAGCATGACAATAAAATTTAATTTATTGTAGTGGACTAAAAAGACAGCAGCGCAGGTCAAAGGCCTGTCCCTGTCTATTGTTAGGTCGCCTCTGTGTGTGTGTGTGTGTGTGTGTGTGTGTGTGTGTGTGTGTGTGTGTGTGTGTGTGTGAGAGAGAGAGAGAGAGAGAGAGAGAGAGAGAGAGAGAGAGAGAGAGAGAGAGAGAGAGAGAGAGAGAGAGAGAGAGAGAGAGAGAGAGAGGATCTCCTAATCCTCTAGCCACCTTCCGGGACTAGACATAGTTTAGTTCACACACACAGGTCATGTTGGGTATCAAATTGTTTGTAATTTTACCAGGAAAAACAAGATGTAAATGAAGTTAAGCATAATTAAGTAACAGTCAGAGAGTAATTAGTAGTGGAAATTGAAAAAACCAAATAATTTAAATAATGATGGTCATGAACTCAAATCTATTGACCAATGAGAAATCAGCAAAATTTGGTCAAGACCGTTGAAGGAGTAAGAAATTCAATTATTTTATTGTTAGGCAGAAGAACGTACAGGTCAGCTCTGTGAAGCCGGGAGCCAAAGTTTAACAAAGTATCAATTCTGAGTGGGGAAAAAATAAGAAAATTATATATAAAACAAAACAAAATGAAAATAATGTAAATTTAATAAGTATAAATCTAGAAAAGAATAAGTAAAAAGTAAAACTAAAAGAAATGATAAAGTGAAAAAAAGTATTCCTACTAGACATGGTGAGATCTTAACCTTATATTAAAAAGCACTGTACTACTACACAACACCAAGAATAACTTCACCAACACTTCTTAACAACACAATAGTGAAAGAAAACATAGAATTAATTATAATTACAGTGAACACTACAAATAAAATCATTTATTTTAAAAGAAACAGTGACATAAAACATTCACATTATTTGAGGTGGAACACAAGCGGCCATGTTTGTTGACTTTGGTCATTTGAATTAAATAATTATTGTTCAATACTCAAACAAAATTAACTTTATATGTAATAGTAAGTAAGATTTTTAAATATTTGTAAGTATTGTACTTCCTAAAAGCATTTCTGACCTTTTAATAGTAGTTAAAAAGAATCCTATAATTAATATTATGAAATAGAAAAACTTAATTTTGTTACAATTGACCCGAGGTAAAGAGTTGATCCGGGAAACAAACATTTTCAACCTATGAGTCGTAGAACTGAATAAGAAAGAAATAAAAGCTAATAAATATAATCAATTGATTTTAAAAGGTGTTTTATTTATTAAGTAAAGTTAGAATAGAAGATTTTTAAGTAGGAAAGGAAGGAACACACCTTGGCAATTGGAACGTCATCGAAAGGGAGTGAATAAGCAGATAACCTCAATTCGCCAAGATCAAAAACTAATTAAATAGTTTATACTGTATCACAGGATTTCCTCTCTGACTGAAGGCTTTTTTAAAGTATTCTTATACTCAATTTCGCTTGTAAACTTTCATGGTTGTTGGTAATAACAACACTGTTTTTCGGTTTAACAGACATCAGTTCTGTTTCCCTTAAAACGAACGTTTCACCTATACTACGATGAGGTGTCCTCAGTGGCTAGACTGAGACATGATCTCAGTCAGTGAGACATGTCTAGACCGAGTCTTATACTCATGAACAATGGCATCTTGGCAATCATCCTTAACACTCTGTTTTGAAAATATAAGACTTTGATGTTGCTGCACATGCCCCTATTTGGATGCTGTATGTCCAAGCAGGCTTTAAGATTGTTCTATAGACCAGGATCTTCTTTCCTAACAAGTCGTATGTGCAGCTCAGTTCATTTACATTTGTATGTGTTCTCTTTCCATGTGCGATTTTGTTGAGGTGTACACCCAAGGATTTAATGCCTGACTTCTCCAAAAGTATGTTATTGTTGAGTGATATGGCTTGAGAGTTTTCGCACAGTGGGGACATGATGTGAGTTGATATAGTTATATTAGGTTTCATTTTCCATTTAATAAGCCTGTTCTGAATTTTATTTAGTTGTTCGTGAAATAACTATGAATCAAGAGCTGAGTGTTTTGCTTGCTAGAATGGCAGAGTCATCAGCAAATGTCTTTGTCATTGTATTAGTGGTTTGTGGGAGATCAGAATAGACAGTTGGTACAGGACTACAGTATGGATTTTGTAGAAGGACAAGAACTTTTCATTATGTTTGGCTTGAAATAGTCTGTTCTCAAAGCGTGTTTTTAAAAGTAAGTACACTCAATGGGGAGACACATCAAATGCCTTCTGGATCTCTAGCAGTGCTGCTGAACCATATTCTTCTTCTGTGTTCAGTTGTTCTTGTCCATGTCAGAAGCAAAATTGGTGATCAGGTATCTCTTTTACTAACGGAAGTAGTAATTTTTATAACACAATTTTATAAAATAATTTACACATCACCAGGAGGCTAGTGGGTCAGTAGGAAGACATTTCATTGGCTGGTTTCCTCATTTTGGAATGTAATAATCCAAAACACTGGGTAGGAAAGTGGAGTTTGTATTATACCAACAGACCTATCAGAAATATTACAGCTTTTCTGGGTAGCTCTTTTGAAACCCACTGGGGGTTTTTTAACTTCAAGTTGTTTGTTAATGTTTTGAATTTCTGTATGTGTTACATTTTGTTCTGGCCAACTCATTTGCATTGGAATTTCTAGACAGCTGTCTGTTTCTTCCATGCTGCTAAACATACTATTGGGTTTGGTTTAAATACTTGATGTTTGGCAGATAAGTCTGCCTTTTCTGTGTCATGTCTTGTCCATTTTCATTTGGATCCCATTTGGGTGGAACTGTGGCCATTTCAGATGTTTAGTAGCTTTACAAAGTTTCATCCTTCCGTTTGGGAGACAAACTTTCTAGGCATTGCTTGAATGTTTAATTCTTGATTTCAAGTAGTTTGTTTTCTAACAAACATGTTGTTTTGTTAAACGCAGTCACATCTGCAGGATGCTGCTGGTTTGGCAGATTCATTTAAGTCATCACTTTTCAATGATTTTTACGTTGACATCACTTTAATAGTAGTTAGTTTTCCTGGCATATTACCTTTTTACATGTAGGTGTGGACCAGTAGGCTGCTTCTTGTATGAGGTTCATAATGTATTTTGTTGCTTCTTCAATGTCATCATCAGTTTTTAGTTTGATTTTTAAGGTTAAGTTGGTTTCAGATCCAGTGTTTAAAAAAGTTCCAATCAGTTCTCCTTACTATTAAAGTATGGTCCTGGTTCTTTCTCAATAATTGGCAGCAATAGTTGGTTAGTTATTGGATGTACTATCAAGACAGATGTCAGTTTTAATGTAATACAGTAAACCCTCGATTTAACGGACTAATTGGGGCTGAGGGGTGTCCGTTAAATCGAAAGTCCGTTAAATCCCAAATTTTGTTTTTTGAGGATATATTTAAATCAAATAGGCCTATAACACTTGAAATTTTAATACTATTAATATTATGCAAATACCGTATTGTTCCGAATACAAGCCGCACTTTTTCTCCTAAAAACATGGTCGCTAATTTGGCCTGCGGCTTGCATTCGCGCCCTAACGAAATTCGAAGTTATACCTGACTTCTGGCTGGACGAACGCTTTTGGTATCTATGAGTTGTTTACTGCGTAAGCAACAGCAATTTGCCTGGCTGTTGTTAACGCTGGCATTATGATTTATGACTGCAACCGTACGTTTTAACAGCAAAGTGAACAATGAATAGGAAGAAAAGTGTACGTACCTGCGCATGCGTGCGTGCTCGGACCCTTCCGTAGGCGGCAAGACAAAGGATGAGCAGAGGGGGTGTGAGTAACATGTTTCTAAATAACGGGTAAACTGCCAGTGTGGTTTTCTATTGTAACAGCGACAACATCGCTTATCTGTATTTTAATACGTACTATTAATATCATGCAAATACAATGTTATGTATACACCTTATGTAATAAATAAAGTTATTCTGGATAAAAGCATCAAGAGTCAGTTGTTTTCCACTAGAATATTGCTTCTTTATTATTAAAGATCTAAACTGTCTAAAATGGTCATAATAAGCACACACTTCCGGATCTGAAGACTCCCCAATGTACGCGATAATTTCGTCCATGCTGTTTCTTATCGCTGATAATTTAGGGCCTCCTGTAACAGATGTTTCTTCATCGTCATCATCTCCATCTTCTTGATCGTCGTGTAGAACAGATTCCGCGATCTCTTCCTGACTCAGGATTTGGTAGCCTGGATCACCCTCGTCCAAGTTTAGCCACTGTTCTATGTCATTCTCGTTTACGTCTTCACCAGCCTTCTTTACGGTTTCACAGAAATCGGATGTTTCAAATCCTCTGAAATTGTACTCCGGTTCAGTCCCATTCAGTAACTGTGTCCACCCATTAGCCAATGTTGTTTCCTTCATCTCCTTCCATGCGGCAGCAAAATTAAAGATGGCGGACTTGATGTTGTATGCACGCAGATTTTGCAGCGTTCTAGCTCCTCTTGTGTCGTTTTCATAGTCTTGTTCGTCCTCCAAGACAACCATCACCTCTTCAAGAAACTTCTTCTTGTTCAGACTTTTGCAGGCAACAATGACTCCTTGGTCCATTGGCTGTAAAATTGAAGTGGTGTTCGGAGGGAGGAAGACGCATTTTATTTTTCCGTCGTTGCTAACTAACTTCTCGGAGTTGCGATGGGCCGGCGCATTGTCCAGTAGTAAGACGGCTTTCACTGCATGCGATGGAATTTTCATAGTCTCTTCTTGAAAACGTCGCACTTCTGGCACAAAATGATTAAAAAACCAGTCTGAAAAAATACTGAAGGTAAACCAAGCATTTTTTGAACTTTCATAAATGACTGGCAACTGGTTCATTATGTTCTTTATCGCACGAGGTTTCTTTGCGTTTCCGACTATGACTGGAGTAAGTCGATGCAAACCATCAGCATTCGCACACAGTAGGGGAGAAAGCCGCTCCTTGTTGAGTTTACGGCCTGGTGTGCTAGTTTCATGTTTGTGTGCCAGAGTATTTTCAGGCACAGCACGAAAGTAGAGACCAGTCTCATCAGCATTGTAGACCTGAGACAAAATGAGACCCTCAGATTCGATCGTTTTCTTTATATGTTGACGAAAAGCCTCAACTTGTTCAGTGTCTGCACTCAGCGCTTCACCACATGTTGATCTATTTGTGATGCCATGCCGTTTACGAAAACGCCAAAGCAACCCATCACTCGCCTGAAATTGGATACCAATATGTTTCGCCAGTTTATCAGCAGCAGCCCGCAACTCGACACTACGAACAACGACGCCACTAGAACGTTGTTGAATAAACCACTTGTACACAGCATCCTCTAATTGTTTGTGTTTGGCTAATTTAATGTGTTTTCTTTCTCCCTCATTCTTCGAACTATCAACACTGTACTTTAGCGAAAACTGAATAAGTTTATCTTTATTCTTTCGAATGTCTGAAATGGTTTGTTTCTTTACACCGTACACTTCACAAACATGTGCAACAGACGCGCCATCTTCAAGTTTACTTATTAGTTCAAGCTTTTGCTTTATACTCAAGTTCACACGTTTTTTTGTAACGCCAGACATACTTATGCTGTAATTCACTAATAAAGTAATGGACCTTGCTGTAACAACGCAAGTATAAACTCGTTAAGACTCTCTATTTAACACGTGCAAGGTTCGTACTATAGAAACACATGTAGCGTACACGCTGTGTTCTCTGAATAAACTGATGCGACGCTGTACGAATGTGAACTGCGCGTGCATACGAATTATCACGAAAATAGCCGAATATTCAAGAGTGAAAATGCGTTGCTATAGTTATGAACTACCACCAAATTTAAATCACAACCATGGACTTCAAAAACTTAATCGTGATTTTTTCGTGTCAAAATTTTTTTTAACATGATAATGTTTTTAGCCTGGGGGTCATTCCATAAAATGCGTGATGCAAAATGTGTAACGTCATCGAAAAATGTAACGCTCCAGGTGATGTTAGTAATAAATAAATTTGGTCACAGTGAAATAAGATGCATATCAGTGTATATTGTTCAGTGTTAGTCGTCGTGATGTCTTCCACTGAACGTGTGTGACGCCTGCGTCAACGACAACGCAAAGACGGGGATCGTGAAGAATTAAATGAATTCTTATCTCCGTTCTCATCAAATACAATTGGAGATGAGAAAACGAGTTTCAAAACAAGAAACGAAAGAATGCTGCGATAGCCAAGCAACATCGCCAGAACAGGAGAGTCTGCAGTCTGCAGTTTATGCACATTATACGTTTCAGAAGCCTAAAAAACATTTTCATCCCTTTTTTTTTTTTTTTTTTTTTTTTTTTTTTTTTTTTTTTTTTTTTGGTCCGTTAAATCGAGGGTTTACTGTAATTGAAAATTCCTGTAGTAATGAAGAAATCGAACAGATTGGAAATTTTTTCTGCATTTCTTGGGTAATACCTTAGTTGGCCAGTAGATAGGCACAAAGATTATATCAGTTAGTACTTTTCTTTCACGATATTAATTGATGACTCGTTGGGCACTTGGTGAAACATATTAATACAAAGGTTTTTAAAAATATATAAACACTTGGTACGCACAGTTTTTATTTAACTCTTGACAGCTGTTTCGACTTGTTAAGCCATTGTCAAAGAGATGAGTGAACAGTTAAATAGTTAAGTGATCAGATGACCGTCAGAGTTAAATAAAAACTGTGAAACTTACCAAGTGTTTATATATTTTTAAAAAACTTTTCTTTTAGCTCACATCCTCGTGATAATATTATCTGAGAGCCCTATTGGTGATGTTTGGCATTCCAGACTCCAACAGCTAATGAAGTAGGTGCCTGGTCATAAGAAATAAATAATAAACATATCTTAGTTGATTCTATGTAAAGAAGGGCAGTACACCACAGACACAATGAGAAAAGTCCTATGCCAAGCATTAGGAGTTGTATATATAATATGATGCAAGTACAGTTTGTTCAAACAATAATGTAAGGTACTTAAAAAACTTAGAACATGGTGTGTGTGTGTGTGTGTGTGTGTGTGTGTGTGTGTGTGTGTGTGTGTGTGTGTGTGTGTGTGTGTGTTCGTGTTCGTGTTCATTATAACAGTATAGTAATTTATAAGGAATACTATTAAAACATATGGTTAATTTATTTTTATAGCTAAATCTGATTTTTGTGTAGTACTTTAAACGAGACGCTGATGAATTGGAATGCTGGATTTATGAAAAACTGCAAGCTGCCTCTGATGAAAGCTACAAGGACCCAACAAACTTGCAGGTGATTTTATTTTATTGATCATGCATTGTGTTGAGATTTGTTATACAAAATAAACTCTTACTCATAGTGAAGTGCATTTTTTTGTATAATTTAATACGCACAGTGAAATTGTTGTACACATATTTGATAATACAGGTATACCGAATAAATTACACACAGCCATTCTTGTGCATATTAGGATAAAGAGCCGGTCATAAGGGCTATTAAATTCCACTGTTATCTGAAATATGAATACATTTGTAAAGTTCTTAACCCTTTTTCAAATATACCCGCCCAAACTCTTACCTACCTTCTCGATGTATTCTCACACCTACCTTACTTCAATAGCACTTTCAGGATTGCCAACATATTTTTTGGTTAATATGTAAACCGTGACACTCTACCCCTTGAAAAAACTCTCGACTATTTTAACACTTTGTTCCCTGGTCTCAGAAGATTCTAAGCTTGTTAGGCGAGAATTTAATGATGGAAATAAATTAAGGTGGCAGCGCAATAATTATTCAACACGTGGTCATTGTGAAATAGAAATTACTTTTTATTTTCATTTTTTCGTTGAAATTCCAACGGGCTTTACCCCGATATATAAGGTGATTATTAAATCATCCAACATGGAACATCCATGATCATTAATTAGACAAGATTACATTACTTAACTCTATCAAAGCAAACCAGTACTTCTTTCACGGTCTCACTCACTCTCGTAAAACCCCCCTTAGTTTCAAGCTCTCATTGCATTCTGAATTTATTGTTTAATACTGGGTATATGGTTGTTGCTAGCTGTCTGGTCAATTTAAGCACTTATCTGGGTACGTTAAGCCACATGTGGAGTCATCTCTTGTAGTTCACTTTTGTTGCACTCACTAAACTGTTAACTGTCAGCTAAATTTGGACGATTACTTTTGATACTTGAAACTTATTTCACACTGTTCTGTATGCATTTTTCACTGATTTAAGGCCTAAATTGATTTTGTCCACGGACTTGGGTTAACACACCCGTACGGGTTGAATATTTTGTTCGAACAGGAAGATGGCGACGTCTGTTTGTAATATATAAAGGCTGGTCACGTGGTACCCCCTATTTGCTGTCACGTCATATCGAAATGTTCTAGAACATCATCGAAGCTAGGATTTTGTTTCCGTATTAAAAACACGTTCATCTTTTGATATTCTTCTGACGTTAATCGAATCGCTGAAAATTTGTACCCATATATGGTTAGGTTTATATATTCTGTGACGTCAATGACTATGTCATACTGTCTGATTCATTCCATTCCACTCTCGAAGTCATATTTTATTTAGTTTTACCCAGATCTGATTATTACACCATGTGAAATAATTATGTCCCCCTTTTGTACTGTCACACATTGTTATCTTGCTTATCAAGCAGTTATTTATTGCAGATTTTTTCTACAATTACAGACAGTTTAATTAGTCATTATATGTGTAACGGTACAAACCGATGTGGGTTTGTAATTTTAAGGCTTTTCATTATATTTAACCAAAACGTAATAATGGGTCGCCGACTATAGCTCCGTGTGAGGTACGAAATGGTACAGGAATGTAAAAGTTATCAACAAGGGTGCGCATTCACGCATACGCGCGCACAGGTCGGCCAGCTTTCCCATGAAAGTGTCACGTTTTTATACATTCCTTCTCGCTTAGTGCGCAGAGAACAAACTCTGTTGTCCTACAACTGTGGAACTGCGCGGTTCAACGTAAAAGGCTCGCGAGCCAAAATATAGTAAGATTGTTAAAAATGTGAATAAAGTCTAAATTAAAATGTTATAAAGTGATCCAACAATGATTAAACGTGAAACAACAGCGAGTGAGCAAAAGTGAACAACACGTGTATCAACTTGCAGATGGACACAGAAGGAACGTAATTATGTTTCAATTTACAAAAATAAAAGTTATGTAATGGGGAAAAAGAGATCTCTAATTATAAAAGGGGTTAAAAAGTATGAATGGCAGGTATAAATGAGCAAATGCTGGGTTGCCTTATTTAAACTAGTTGTTAAGTTACGCTCTTTTTGATACATTTAATAATAATATATCTGATAATTATGTATTTGTATTTTATCGTATTTGTATAATATACTCCACACATCCGGTGGAAACATGTGCTCGGTTCATTTACATACATTAGGCTTTTCAGGTCCAGAGTTGCGTTAAGCGAAAAAGGCAGAGGTATTCGGGGTTTTGAAATAACCATTCACACAACATGTGGATAACAAATTAGATTTTATTTTGTTATTAGTGTTTAAAGGTTACAAACAATTGGAGTCAATTAACAATTGATAAAATTCAAAATGGAGGCTTCATGATTTCCGCCTTCTCGCCATGCTTTCATTGCTACCTAGCCTAGTTTTCATTGGAATTAATTCCTTTATCAAATTCATTTACTGCAGTTAAACCTTCAAGAGAAATGTTATTAGTTTTCTTTGATAGTAATAATTAATCTAGACTTGATCACAAACCAACGCCTCAGATA
Source organism: Magicicada septendecula (assembly GCA_034769895.1). NCBI lineage: Eukaryota > Metazoa > Arthropoda > Insecta > Hemiptera > Cicadidae > Magicicada > Magicicada septendecula. Next base: position 301,259,781 of record CM068368.1, read on the forward strand.
TGTTTATTTAAAGCTGGCCAACTCTCGCTTTCACACTCTCACTCGCAACATTCATATTCTGACACTGAATACATTTTACTTTTTATATTTAGAGCTCATGTTTTAAATTTAGAAAAGAATTTTAAAAAGGGCTTTCCTGAAACTGATGCGGCGTAGACTGTCCTCAGAAGACTCCCATGTTGGCTGGCAGGTGTTCGGCCGAACCTCTCTCTGTCTTTTTTAATCAAATATATTGGAACTTACCGTCTGCGGCTTTTAGAAACAGCGTCTTTACAAAATTGACATGTTTCGGGACACTTGTCCCATCATCAGAATTTAAAACAATCGCGTATCATTTAAAGTTGATACACTTGTCAATCACTTAAAACATTAAAATCCAATATGAAACAATATGATACTAAAATGTTAAAAGCGAGTGCGAAGGTTTACCGATGTACATCGTATGGAGACCGACCGTGCACTAATTTACGTCTCGCTCCCACCACGACAATAGCGCAAGGCAGTGTTGTACAATACATTTGACTTGAAAACCAATTTATCATTTAAAACATGCGGCTTGGTATCAGTACTGTTGTATGCTTTATAAATTTCGTACTCTTCAAGAGCGTTCAAATATCGCCCTTTCTTACATATGTGAAGGGGTATCAAATTAGTTTTAAAATTAGTGTAGTTATGATTCTCGGAAATGAGGTGTTCTGCAAATTTTGACTTGATATTGTCCAAACTGTGAAAGTGTGTAGGCGGCCTATGTTCTGTAAATCTTTTTAAAAAACCACGTCCTGTCTGGCCCACATAAAAGGCGTCACAATCATCACATATCAATTTGTAAACACCAGTTTTGTGTTCAAGGCTGGTAGTTCTGCGGACACGAAGATTATTCATAATACTATTAGTGGTCTTATAAGTGACCTTGATATTACCGGTTTTACTAAAAATTGACCCAAAAATCTGAGGCATAAGGTATGTGTACGGTGTTGCAATGTATTTGCGTGTTGTATTTTCGCGTGTTTTATGTCCGTTAATGTTACTATGCTCCTTCTTATGTTTTCGAAGGATGTTGTTCACCATATTGACATCATAACCATTAGCAACTGCATTGTGTTTAATGGTGTCTAATTCCTCACGGTATCCTTTATCACCGAGGGGCAAAGATAAAAGTCTATAAATCATACTGTGGAAGGCAGCTAATTTCTGTGATAAAGGATGAAAAGACTTAGCATGTATTACAATATCAGTCGTTGTGGGTTTTCTATAGATGTCAAATTGTAACTTTTTATTATTGTCCTTAGCAACAGTTAAATCTAGAAAATTCAGTTTACCATTGTCTTCACTTTCAAGTGTGAACTGCATTTTGTCATTGATATTATTCAAATAATTATGTAAATTATCAATTTGCCTTTGCGTACCTTTTTATATTAAAAAGGTATCATCAACATACCTGCCGTAAAATATTATGTTATTCTTGTGTTTGTCATTAGTGAGAATGAATGAATTTTCGAAATTATTTAGGTATATATCTGCAAGAAGACCTGAAAGTGGAGAACCCATTGCTAACCAATTTTGTTGGCTGAAAAATTGATTATTGTGGGTAAAATAATTTTGATCAAGAACTAACTCCAAAATGTGCATCAATTCATTTATACTATTAATATCCAATTTATTAGTATTAATAAGGTTAATCCTAAGTATACGCAAGGTCTCAGCTACTGGTATATTCGTATACAAGTCCACAATATCAAAGGAAATAAGTTTGTAAGCCGGTTCAACTATTAAATTTTTAACCTTATTCACAAAGTCAACACTATTAATTAGACTATGATCATTAAATATTTGTATATTGTGTTTTATTATGGTGACTAGTTTTTTAGCCGTTTTATACCCTGGAGCAGTGGTGAAATTTACTAATGGTCTCAAGGGGATAGCATCCTTGTGGAGTTTGGGTAATCCTGTCAAAACGGGTGCTTTTGAATTTATAGGTTTCAAAGATCATCTTGTTTGTTCATCAAACAAATGGGTGCATCTGTTTATACATTGATTTAATTGTTTTACATAATTTTCAGTTGGGTCAGAATTTAGTAAACCAATGTTGTTGTTAATAATGAAATTTTGTATTTTATTGTTATAATCTTCTCTGTCCATAATAACCACAGTGTTACCTTTGTCAGCTTTAGTGACGAGAGCTTTATTGTCAGATAATTTTTGTTTTAATCCTATTAAAATTTTCCGTTCTTTATTATAATTATTATTTGTTAAAGGAATAGAGGAATGAACATTATTATACCGATTTTTAATGATTTTATTGAATTTTTCGTTTATTAAGAAACGTGTCTGGTATTTCAGAATTTAACGTCCCTTGTTTTAAATACTGATGAAACTGATTTATTGAGTAAAGGTTTGAAATATAATCTTCCCGTACACAAATCGAGTCTTGATCGTAAGCAAATTATTGCAGAAATTGTCAATGCAGAGACTGTTGTTAAGGCAATGGTTGACCAAAAAGATCAAGACCAGACACGTTTCTTAATAAACGAAAAATTCAATAAAATCATTAAAAATCGGTATAATAATGTTCATTCCTCTATTCCTTTAACAAATAATAATTATAATAAAGAACGGAAAATTTTAATAGGATTAAAACAAAAATTATCTGACAATAAAGCTCTCGTCACTAAAGCTGACAAAGGTAACACTGTGGTTATTATGGACAGAGAAGATTATAACAATAAAATACAAAATTTCATTTGTTTGATGAACAAACAAGAAGATCTTTGAAACCTATAAATTCAAAAGCACCCGTTTTGACAGGATTACCCAAACTCCACAAGGATGCTATCCCCTTGAGACCATTAGTAAATTTCGCCACTGCTCCGGGGTATAAAACGGCTAAAAAACTAGTCACCATAATAAAACACAATATACAAATAATTAATGATCATAGTCTAATTAATAGTGTTGACTTTGTGAATAAGGTTAAAAATTTAATAGTTGAACCGGCTTACAAACTTATTTCCTTTGATATTGTGGACTTGTATACGAATATACCAGTAGCTGAGACCTTGCGTATACTTAGGATTAACCTTATTAATACTAATAAATTGGATATTAATAGTATAAATGAATTGATGCACATTTTGGAGTTAGTTCTTGATCAAAATTATTTTACCCACAATAATCAATTTTTCAGCCAACAAAATTGGTTAGCAATGGGTTCTCCACTTTCAGGTCTTCTTGCAGATATATACCTAAATAATTTCGAAAATTCATTCATTCTCACTAATAACAAACACAAGAATAACATAATATTTTACGGCAGGTATGTTGATGATACCTTTTTAATATACAAAGGTACACAAAGGCAAATTGATAATTTACATAATTATTTGAATAATATCAATGACAAAATGCAGTTCACACTTGAAAGTGAAGACAATGGTAAACTGAATTTTCTAGATTTAACTGTTGCTAAGGACAATAATAAAAAGTTACAATTTGACATCTATAGAAAACCCACAACGACTGATATTGTAATACATGCTAAGTCTTTTCATCCTTTATCACAGAAATTAGCTGCCTTCCACAGTATGATTTATAGACTTTTATCTTTGCCCCTCGGTGATAAAGAATACCGTGAGGAATTAGACACCATTAAACACATTGCAGTTGCTAATGGTTATGATGTCAATATGGTGAACAACATCCTTCGAAAACATAAGAAGGAGCATAGTAACATTAACGGACATAAAACACGCGAAAATACAACACGCAAATACATTGCAACACCGTACACATACCTTATGCCTCAGATTTTTGGGTCAATTTTTAGTAAAACCGGTAATATCAAGGTCACTTATAAGACCACTAATAGTATTATGAATAATCTTCGTGTCCGCAGAACTACCAGCCTTGAACACAAAACTGGTGTTTACAAATTGATATGTGACGATTGTGACGCCTTTTATGTGGGCCAGACAGGACGTGGTTTTTTAAAAAGATTTACAGAACACAGGCCGCCTACACACTTTCACAGTTTGGACAATATCAAGTCAAAATTTGCAGAACACCTCATTTCCGAGAATCATAACTACACTAATTTTAAAACTAATTTGATACCCCTTCACATATGTAAGAAAGGGCGATATTTGAACGCTCTTGAAGAGTACGAAATTTATAAGGCATACAACAGTACTGATACCAAGCCGCATGTTTTAAATGATAAATTGGTTTTCAAGTCAAATGTATTGTACAACACTGCCTTGCGCTATTGTCGTGGTGGGAGCGAGACGTAAATTAGTGCGCGGTCGGTCTTCATACGATGTGCATCGGTAAACCTCCGCACTCGCTTTTAACATTTTAGTATCATATTGTTTCATATTGGATTTTAATGTTTTAAGTGATTGACAAGTGTATCAACTTTAAATGATACGCGATTGTTTTAAATTCTGATGATGGGACAAGTGTCCCGAAACATGTCAATTTTGTAAAGACGCTGTTTCTAAAAGCCGCAGACGGTAAGTTCCAATATATTTGATTGAACAACACGTGGCTTGGTACTAAACATTTGGAATTTATTCCTTTTAAACATGTCTTTTTTAGTGCACTGAATTTACTAAACTTTTACATTGGTTGTCCACTGATGCTACATTATTTTTGGTGATTACATTTTTAAAACAATTATTGCATTTTTACGGCAAAACTGCCCACTACACTGTTTGAGCGTGTGCGCTCTCTGAGTTGTTACTGACGACTGGGGCTGAGTTAGACGTAATTGTTATGTAAGTGGTCGTGTACGTGACGTCACCGTCTATAGTTTTTCCAGCCACCGCCCTGGTTAATATGTATTTGATTGTATGTCGTCAGCGTTTATTAATGACGATATGGCTTTGTGGACCAATGAAAGTTCGTATTGTTAGTTCGTTTCACTTATGCCGCCATTACACATATTAAACTCTGCTCGTACAACGGTGACCTTGAATTCACTCCTCTCTTGTCGAATATGCGTATTTATTGGGACTTGGGCAAAACTAACCGAGCCCTGGTTAATATTCATGATTAGAATAAAAATACAATGTAAGATCCCTTAATCCCATTACTATGGTACTAGGTATTTCTGTACTGTCACAAAACCCCCTCAATGAAAGGTTTGGTGTCGAGACACAAAAACTTTCATTGACTCATTCACACATTTCTAAAAGGATCAGTCCAGATATGTTGCCACAACCCCTTGTAGTTTTAATATAAAAGAATTTCAATCACTTGCCCTTGGTCCTATAGTGCTGATCGTACCTGTCTGACCTTACTGGACTTCTCCGGAGAGATCCCTACACCATAAGGCCATGAGGCACTGAACGCTCCTGCTCTGACGCTCTGGCCAGCTCAGGACCACGGTCACAACACCACAAAACTCTGAAACATGTAATACAAAACTTTATAATAGTGGCCTTATTTATCCACATATCCGCAACTGATATGTCTCCCCTTAGATGCATTGGTTTGTGTTTTGAGGCGTTGGTTTTCTTAACTCATAAGTTGTCAAATAACACACAAAAAAAAAACAAGATTTAAGATAGATAAATCCTTCCACCTTTCAACACTACTGCATATTTTTTATCAACTTCTCTGACTCCAGTCAACATCAACTCACTCCTCTCACCACAAGAAAACATACTCTTATACTAAACATAAAACAAATTCAACTCTCAAACAACAACTACTATCTCTACTAATTTATTTCAAATAACCTCAGCATATGTAACTATTATGGCAAACACTTCAAACTATTTAATTTTCTTTACTCAACTTTCTTTACGTTTAATTTTCTTTATAACAGAATCATTACTATAGACTTGATAACCAACATCAATCTCGCTACTAATTCTTTAAAATTTCATCTTATGTTATCGTTACTGCCCTGTAGTAACCTACTGACCTATTGTACCATCAACATAATAAAACGTAATAAAACATAGTACATTAAACATTAAACACTAACATTGAACAATTCACATTAAACAATTTTATATTTACACAACTTGTACCAAAACTTTAATAAGACATTACGGTTTCAACTTTCTATTAACTTTTATTATTTAACATTCATTAGATTCTATACAAAAAAAAATTTCAAATTTATCATTACCTTTCCAGTTACATTACCTTCCTACCATGAATTTTCCTTTTTCTCTAACCCTTTTCACCCTTATCTAGTTTGGGTGACTCTCTATTATTCATTATTCTCGCTATATCTTATTTTGGCATTTGTCAATCTAACCTTACTCAACTTTTTTCTACTAACAACCGCTACTAACCATTAACATATTATGACACCAATATCTCTATAATAACCCCCTTCACTAATCCCATTTAAAACCTCTGGCACCGCTCATTTTTTGTACAAGGATGTATGTTCCCTACCTGGCCATATCCATCCCTAACCATTTGCCCTCCACCAAATATCGGCAAACACTCTAACCCAAAATTGCTCCGCCTGCCACAACGCTGCACGCTGGTCCCTTGCCACGTCGCACGCTGATCACTCCTTACACCGGATCCTTACTACAAAATATCATCATCAACAAAATATATAATTACCATTCACATTACTCCCCTCTACATATAATCACTAACTACTGTGTCCCTAAAATATCTAACACCTCTTTATATATTGTCAGTATCTCAACACTTTATTTTCACTAACTCCCATTAACTCTATTTAACTAACTCCAATGCCCTTATTTATCATTATCCCCAAACCTCTTTACAACATTTCACTTTAATATACCACTAGAAAATTCATCACTTATCTTACAATCCTAAGACAACTCAATATCCAAATATATCATATGCGTAATCATTTACTAACCATTAGAATCTGAATCTCGTAATATCATTTAAAATCATTATCAACTTCCTTAAATTATTTAAAATTCTACAACACATGGTTTACATAAAAAATACATAAAATACACAGCAACAAAGATACACAAATACATTGACATTAATATACACAAAAATATACAATCCACATTATCATTAAATCGTTTACCATAAATCAGTCATAAACAGTCCATTTCAAAACACTGTTCACATAATTAAATGTTCATAATACAATAAAATAATTAACCTCCATCGTCAAATAATAGTCGAATCTTAAAACTATATACATTGTTTAATATTGAATATCTTATCTTATCATTATAAATACATATACCATTTGAATTTTTATCATTATTCTCAAACTCATTTAACCTGTCATGATTGGTCATTGTCCTGTCACCTCCTGTATAATCAGTCACAATTAGGTAATTTGTAAAGTCATTATTCTCATTATCTCTTACTCCTTCGGTTTTGTTACAAGGTAAGTTCTTATTATATTTATTATATATCATCTCTCCTCCTAACCTTTCCATATACTCTTCATAATCTCTACTTATCTTAAAAATTTCTACCTCCCTCTTTCTCTCACAATATCTCTCACTTTCAAAACATCTCTCTCTTTTAAAATATCTCTAATAATAACTCTCCCAACAACACTTCTTTCTCTCAATATATCTCTCTTTACACACACTCTTTAACCCCTCAACACACACTATCATTCCATTATTATTATTATATTCTATTCCCCATAAAACCTCATTATTACTACCAACCTCCACACTATTATCTCCTATTACTATATTTTTATTTATTTTATCATTTCCACTACTACTTACCTTGTCATCTTTGTTCAATTCTAATTTGTCTATTACTTTTTTATTTTCTAATTCTATTTTGTCTAACCGTGTCTCTATTTCACTTAATCTTTTATCATAATTACAACCTTGTTTCTTAATTTCTTTTTTAATATCACTAAATTGTTCATCAAATTGGTTTAATTTGTTATTGAAATTATCTAATTTTATATCGAATTTAATGCTCTGCTCTTTTAACTCATTGTTCTGTATCTTCATTAACTGAAAAAGATCTTCTAACGACACCTTATTATTTATAATAGGCGTTGAGTTAGCCTGTGGTTCGTTTAACAACAGCGATTCTGTTGCTGTCTTTTCTATATTAATACTTTCGTTGTTATCTGCCATTTTTATTATACTGATAGTAATAAATTCTGTCTTAGTTGTCGTATAGTTCTATTCATACCATACCTAACCTACATAGATAACCTCTACTGTTACGTATATTTCGCTACCCGTCTACCTCTGCTTTTGGCTTATTTATGTAATTTAATTTTATATAAAGTCCACAGTTCGGGGGCCATCTGTCATGTTACGTTTATTTGTAATAATTAATAAAGGTATATCTGATAATTATGTATTTGTATTCTCTGGTACTTAAATACTGCACACCAGACATCCGGTGTAACCATGTGCTCAGTTTATCAATGTACATTAGGCTTTTCGGGTCCAAGGTTGCGTTAAGCGAAAAATCAGAGGCAGTAAGGGTTTCGAAATAACCATTCACACAACATGTGGATAACAAATTAGATTTTATTTTGTTATTAGTGTTTAAAGGTTACAAACAATTGGAGTCAATTAACAATTGATAAAATTCAAAATGGCGGCTTCATGATTTCCGCCTTCTCGCCATGCTTTCATTGCTACCTAGCCTAGTTTTCTTTGGAATTAATTCCTTTATCAAATTCATTTACTGCAGTTAAACCTTCAAGAGAAATGTTATTAGTTTTATTTGATAGTAATAATTAATCTAGACTTGATCACAAACCAACACCTCAGATATGTTTATTTAAAGCTGGCCAACTCTCACTTTCACACTCTCACTCACAACATTCATATTCTGACACTGAATACATTTTACTTTTTATGTTTAGAGCTCATGTTGTAAATTTAGAAAAGAATTTTAAAAAGGGCTTTCCTGAAACTTATGCGGCGTAGACTGTCCTCAGAAGACTCCCATGTTGGCTGGCAGGTGTTTGGCTGAACCTCTCTCTGTCTTTTTTAGTGCACTGAATTTACTAAACTTTTACATTGGTTGTCCACTGATGCTACATTATGTTTGGTGATTACATTTTTAAAACAATTATTGCATTTTTACGGCAAAACTGCCCACTACACTGTTTGAGCGTGTGCGCTCTCTGAGTTGTTACTGACGACTGGGGATGAGTTAGACGCAATTGTTATGTAAGTGGTCGTGTACGTGACATCACCGACTATTGTTTTTCCAGCCACTGCCCTGGTTAATATGTATTTGATTGTATGTCGTCAGCGTTTATTAATGACGATATGGCTTTGTGGACCAATGAAAGTTCGTATTGTTAGTTCGTTTCACTTATGCCGCCATTACACATGTTAAACTCTGCGAGATGTTTTTCTCTATTTTAAAATATATTAAATATATTAATATATTAACTTCCACCTACCTTGAAAGTTTCGTTTCTCTAAGGCCAGGATTCTTTCGTGCGAACGCTAGATACAAACATGTGTTTCATGGGTTATCGAAATAACTAACGCTACACATCTTTAGGAAGAGCAATAATTAATTTTAATGATCAGTTATTGAACTTATTGTTTATCAAATACATTCTTATGTCGTCAAATGTTGTGCAACTTTGTTCCCTACATATTACTTTTACATCTATTACTTATACTACTTACTTACGCAAGATAGCCCAGCCTGCCTTTCACTCACTACTCACTCAAACACACAGAACATTACCCCGCCCTTAACATTTTATAAGAATACCCCTCACGGCCGGCACGCGGTGATGATTCGAGCTCGTTTCATTTATGTTAATAATTTCGTAGCGGTAGGATATAACTGATGTGATTACTCTCCCATGCTCACTACTAACGCTGACTCCTGTTGGTTACTTTGAAACTACTTTTTGATTAACAAAGTTATAAAATTTGGCCAAATTCACTTGGCTCCGTGTCGGCGCCGACACAATCAGTGACGAACTGGGCAGCGTGCTTGTTTGAGCGGGAGGAAGCGACGATTCACTGCCACCAGGTTTTAGTCGCCGTTCAATGTTGATTTGCAGTGACTTATGAGTTTTATGCGTGGCACATAGTCATTATATTCGCCGCATGTGTAGCCGATATTTGCATGTGCCACACTGATGTCACTAGTAGTAGGCGTGGCTTAGCGACATTTCCTGTAGTAGGCTGGTCGCTGCTACAGACTGTTCGTTCCATCGCCATTTTTTCATAGCATTGGTTGTTTCGCTTCGCGTCCCCCGCGCACATACCTGTGTTACTGCGTACAGGCACACGACCACACACAAGCAGAGTTCGTGGAATTAAAGGGTGGCTGCATATTTCAACGAATTTCGCAACGTAATATTGCGTCTCGCTTTTGTTCTAACTGTTTCAGTCTCCACGTGTTCTGTTATAATGAAAATAACGTTACACAATAATTTTACACAATCCCGCACAAACATGAAATAAATAAAAATGTAAATCCCACATACCGTAAAAAATACAATAACCCAAAATTGGACGCGTTACAATACCCCCTCGATGAGAATTCTGCTGTCCACAACAGAAGAAATCTCATCGATAAACCCCGAAGAGGACCGGTGAGGAACTGGTGCCGACAACCCCCTCTTGTTCTTAATCCGCATGGGTACATGACCCCCCTGGCTCGGCGACTATGGACTCATCTGAATGAGATCACTGGACTTCTCTGTAAGAGACCCCAACACCGAGAAATCGAACCGACAAGTACCACAGCACACCTCACCTTCTAACATGCTTCCCCCTAAAATCCTCAATCCCTGCCTTAGATTACGCCAGGTCCTCCACCGATATGTTTCCCCTTTTATGCAAGCTGGGCTGCCTTTAGCAGATACTGGGCTCACACACACTCACATTACATATTACACATTGAAAAAATCCTTTAAAATTTACAAAAAATTAACAAAATTCAAAATACTATACTTGATCCAAAAAATTCTCTTCCTTGTTTTCTGTTTTTTACTTGAAATAAGTGAAATTAAACATCTCTTATAGTTAAACATATCCTTACCCTAACATGTGAATACTTTGAGTCTAACAATACAATGCAATACCAAATAAATCAATAAAAATAAACATGGTTAATACACACATAATAACATAATCAATACTTAAATTATTCATTCGCTAGCAGGCGAAAAATCAGGATTTTTTTTTTCAAAATTAAAATTTCCAAAAAATTTTAAAATTCAAAAAAAAAAATTTAATTTCATTTAAATGTTTCCTTTCTATATGTAGAAATTATTTAAAATTTGGTTTAAATTGATAAAATAAATTAAATTGACTTCCTACTATACAAGCTTAGTATGTATATGACCTCATCAGCTGATCGAAACTAGGTCAAGTCCAAGACCCTTGACCTACATATATTATGTATACTTTCTGAAAATACATTCAACATCTGTAACAATCTAACTTGAAACACAAAACATGATAAAATAAAATATTTAAAATTAACAAAATATTATTATAAACAATAGGCAAATTGACATTTAACTTATTCAAAATAAACAATTCTTCATTTTACATTATTTCCAAATTTTATCAAAATTCTGTCACTGGTTTCAAGAAATAAGTTTTTTATCTTTATTATAAATCTCTTTCTTTCTTTAACAATCGTATTCTCCATTACCGCGGGTGATTTGAACTATTTATTATCATTTAATGTACTAGATCTGTATACATATACAATCTTTATCTCTCCCTGACTCTAATACTAACAACTTTTAGTAACATGACACCCATCTCTATCAAAATCTCTACTAATCAAGACACTCTCTAACTCCAACTTATCATTAAACTCAATTCGCCACCTTCTCTATATATATAAAAAAAATACTCTCTAACCCTTTGTACATAGGATATGTGTCCCCCCCCAGAAAACTCAATTCCCTTATTTGGCCCCTGGATTCTACCTAAGGCGGCCCCTCCTGACTAAAATCGGTACTAATCCCGTCCCAACTTATCATTATGTTGGACTCCCACATTACACTACCCCCTACTACAAAATTGCCATCCCCAAAATCTCAATCTCATTACCTTACTACAAATACAACAAAATAACATCATTAATTATAAACATCAATATATCACTCAAGACTCCACATAGATTCTCCATTACTACTGTCAACGTCAATACTTCTCAAAACTCTATAACGTATATTAATTCAAAACAACATTACATTACTTTCATCTCTACTATTTCTTCAACTTTGACTTCAACTTGGACAGATCTACATGTCCCACAAAATATTTATCACCCAAAACTATCTCTTGTTAACTTTCACAAATTGTTACTTTATTTCTCATTTTAGCAAATTATTTTTCCCATTATTTTAAAACATCTGCAATACAGTAAAAACATTACCTTGAACATTAATTACTTGAAACATTTATAAACCATTATACCAGTGCCATGTTATTGCTGATCAGCTGATCTCCTAACACACAATGAAAACACATCTCAAAATTGAACAAATTACATGAAATATACATATTTATTTCTACTCACTTCTATTACGTTAACTGCCTGCCAGTCAGTTTAATTATCTGCTTAGTTGACAAAATACACACATAATGAAAACATATTTCTATCAATACCGATATCTAACGTACAACAATAAAATAATACATTTAAAAGCATGTAATGAACACCTTATATTAAATGTCCGAGCAGCTAGTTATTTAATAGAGCACAAGCAGTTTTATTGGATCAAAATTTGAATTAGCAAAATATTTTTATGTTGTAAAATTTAAATTCGTAGCTCATCTGAGCCACCTCCCAGCCACACACACTATTTCAAATTATGGAGGACTGTATCGTCCTTTCGCTTCGACAAAGACTATATTTTGGAGTAGGTTTTCCCTCTCCGTGTCTTTGCTTCCGCTATTACATTTTAAAATATATGAACATCAACATGTTCTGGTCTATATTTACATACCCTTAATGCGGGTCTACCACCTGTCTTTGCTACCCCCAAGCGGGCAGAGTGGCAGCCGCTGTTCCATAGTTCCGGGAGATTTCCCCTAATTGTCTCCCCCCATTAAATTTCTACTATATACCAATTTCAAGTCAGCTATGGTCAAGGGACTTGATATGACAATAGCTGGCCGCTAGCCAAATCCACGATTAGTGCTGGTAAGGCAGTAATCGCCCGAAAAGTCGGGGAAATCTAACTTCAATTTCACTGCCTGTTACATTCATCACTAGTATGTGCGACACGGTCGTTTAGCAGTGTGTAAATTTTAATTTACACGAAAAAGGTGTGCCGCACATTTTCGCCATTTTCGCCTCCGATGGGGGTAACACTCCCTGTTACCCCCAACCCATTTCGCTATCTACGAGGGCACAGGCCACCCCCGCAATAGCAACTTACTAACTAATTAATTAACATTGATATACTAAAGCTTTCAACCTTTGCAGTTCCACACTCCACCACTCCACTGTTCTATCACTTCATTGAGCACCAATCTACCCCCCAAAATATCCCCACTTGTATTGACAACAAGTTTTTATTTTGTTACACATCTTTTCAAAGCGTTCCCATACTCACTGATACTAAAACTTGACAATTATATTTGGTCACTTAATTCTAAAATTTATTTAAATTTAAAGTTATATACATCCAACTTTTTTTTTCTGGCGATTAGTATTTTTTCTAATTTGTACCAATTTTGGTGGAGCCGGACCATCGTTGTTTTCACTGCCGGAAGGAAGATCCGCCAACCATGGCCCGTCTCCGAGTTCCGAATTCCACGGCCAGGACTGGTAAGATCGTGACCGCCCGAAAATGGGGGAGGATCCCTTCTAGAAACATGTAGAAAAAACAATTAAATGACATTCATACATTTACTCATTAATAAAAATCCTTATGCCGACCAAAATAATTTCAAATTTGTAACGTTGTGCGTACCTACTATCTCCCTGGTTTCTCTATTCTGTAACACATACGAATTCTTCATTTTTACCTCTACTATCTCGTACGGCCCCTTATAGAGCAAGAAAAATTTCTTAATCTCCTTATCTTGTACACTTGATAAATCGTGGCGTCGCACCAATACCATCTGTCCAACCTCGTACTGCGTCCACTTACCTTTCATATCATGTCTCTGTTTTCTCCTCTCCCCCTTCGTCAACAAACTTTCATTCGCTAGTCTCAGTTTAACATCGTGACCAATAGTGTTGGTTTCCAGTGGATACTCAATTAATTGTTCCAAAATCCTCTGTGGACGCTTTCCTCTTACTAACTCATAAGGCGTGAACCCTGTCGACTCGTGGGTGGTGCAGTTAAGCCAATTTTCAATCTTCTGGACATAGAGTGGCCACTCGCTGTGTTTGGCGTGGCAGTATGTCCGGAAAATTCTGCCCAACTCCCTCATGACTCTCTCCGCCTGATTGGACTGCGGGTGATATACTGCGGTGTGCTTTGGGATGATACCTTCCCATCCGAGAGTCTGGCGCCATCTCCCGCTGGTGAACTGCGGCCCATGGTCGGATAATATCACCTTCGGCTTTCCCACGTTGATCATGTAGTCGCGTGTGATCTTCTCGCTCAGCACCTTACTTGTTGCTCGCTTCACGCTATATAACCTTACATATTTGGAAAAAGTGTCAAGTACAACAAAAATATGCATCACTCCACCCCTACCCTTTGGCAATGGGCCGTACAAATCTACCGCTACTAAATCAAATGGTTTTTCTACTTTAATGTAATTTAATTCTCCTTCTAACCTGTAATTCACAACTTTAGATTTCTGGTATAACTCGCAAACTCTAAGTATTTTTCGGACGAATTTCTCCATATTTTTAAATAGACAGGATTCCTTTAACACATTTACAAACTTCCGTGCCCCAAAATGCCCGTATCTAAGGTGACAGTCCCACACTATTTTCTCTATCAACCCTTCAGGTATAACTAACCTCCAATCCCTCTCTCTCCCCTCTACTTTTTTAAACAAACTCCCTTTAAACACTTGAAAATATTGTTTATAACCAAACTCGTCTACATCTGATTCTACACTAGTAATTATTTTATTTAACTTACTATCAGCTCTTTGCATTACATTTATATTCTTCAATTCTTCCCCAAAAAGTTTATCTTCCCTGGACAATCTATAAATCTCTATCTCTTTAATATCTCTACCCGTTCTATTTCTGTCTGTGTCTACTCGTGATAGTGTGTCCGGCACCCTGTTCTCTACACCCTTTATGTATTCCCAAGAAAAATTATACTCTTGAAGAGCTAACACCCACCTGGTTATCCGGCTGTGTGTGAGTTTGCAAGTATTCAGGAACGACAGCGCTTTATGGTCCGTCCTGATGATGGTTCTATTACCCAGCAGATACGTACGGAACTTCTTCATGGCGAACACTATACTGAGGAGCTCCTTCTCGGTGGTAGTATAGTTACGTTCTGCGGCTAGCAACGTCCGGCTGGCGAAGGCAATGGTTTTATGTTCTTTCGCCTCGTCCTCTTGGTATAGCTCTGCTCCAAGTGCTATATTGCTTGCGTCTGTCTGTAAGTAAAAGTTTTCATTAAAATTGGGATGATTCATTAAAATCATATCAGCGAACTTATTTTTGATTTCGTTGAACGCTGCTCTTTCGTTATCTCCCCATCTCCATTGTTTGTTCTTTTGCAGCACTGCGCTGAGTCGGGCCGTTGTCTGGGCGTAGTTCCGCTGGAACTTCCTGTAAAAATTACAGAGACCAAGAAAACTTTGCAATTGTTTTATATTTTTAGGCTCCGGGAATGTCAGGATGGATTCTACTTTATCCGGATTGGCACGTATCCCTGTAGGTGTTATGATGAAACCTAAAAAATGTATCTCAGTTTGCAAAAATTTTGATTTGTCCCAATTCACTGTCAAACCTCCCTGGTATAACTTCTCCAACACATATTCTAAATGTTCTACATGCTCTTCAAATGTTCTGGAAGCTATCAGGATATCATCAACGTATATGGTTAAAAAATCTAAGTTATGTGGTTGCAAAATTTCGTCAAGACACTTGATAAAACTAGCTACACTTGTGTTCAAACCAAACGGTAGTCTCTTAAATTGATAATTCTTTCCATTGAATAAAAAGGCTGTATATTTTCTACTATTGGCTGCCAATGGAACTTGCCAATACCCGGCGGTTAGGTCTAAAGAGGTCATATATTGTACGCCGCTAAACTTCTGAAAAATCTCTTCAATAGCTTCGGGTGACTCCCGGTCTGGAATAATTATTTGATTGATTTTGCGGGCATCTAAACATAACCTAACCCTACCATCTTTTTTAATCACTACTACTAAGGGGTTAGAATAGGGCGATACAGATCGCTCAATTATATCTCCCTCCAACATTTTCTCTAACTCAAACTGAACCGCTCTTCTCTTCGCATATGGCACCGGATAACTTCTTTGCACATAGGGTGCGTGTTCCCTTACCTTTAACTCGCATTCATAGTTTCTTGCCCTCCCTGGTATATCGGCAAACACTTCTCTAAAATTCTCTACTACCCGCCACAACGATTCACGTTGAGAACTCCCTATCACGCCACCCTCACTACAAAATTTAAATGCTCTCTCATTCCATAAGTGATCTACATCCTCCTCACACTCTATCTTACTCTCACTACATACATTCATACTAACTTCCCTTTCTTGTTTATTACTCCGAGTATGTATCACCCTTACCCCGGAAATTCTCACCGCATCTAACACCCGCTCAAAATTAATACGGACTGGTTCTCCTTCACTATTTAATTCTAACACCCGTTTATGAAAATCAATCACCGCCTTATGTTTAATCAGAAAATCATTTCCCAGTATAACTTCAAGATTTAATCCCCGTACAACTAGAAATGTATTATCGTACCCTACCCCATTAATTATCATGTTTAAATGTACTTGTTTCGTGACTCTTTTACTTCTAACTCCCGTAATACCTACAATCGTCACCCCCGCTACCGGCAAAGATGGAATACTTTTATTTATTTCTCTTAATTCATCTAGTACATGTTCAGAAATAACAGAGATTTCGCTACCTGTATCGATTAAAGTTTTAATCTCCTTACCTTCTATGTTGATTTTCACCTCGGTCAGTCCATTCTCCCGTCTCCCTGCTTCGAAGTCTTCCTCCTCCAATAATTCCTCAGACAAATCTGTAATAACAACGTTGTTTCGATATCTGTCCTCCATTTGGACGCCAGAAACTTCCGGCGACAATGGTCGGGTCCGGTGTTCCATTGTCCCTTTTAGTTTCCCGCAGACGTGCTCGCCACTGCCGGGTTGTATCCCCGTTCCTGCTGGTTTCCTCGCTGTTCGTGAGCGTGGCCTCTCGGCGCTCCTCCTTGGCCCTCTCCCCTTCGTTGGTATGCATGCTGGTTCTGTGCGGGTTGTGGACCCTGTCGCTGCCCCGGTCTCTCTCTCCTGCATCTAAAACAAAAATTCTGTGAAGCATAATTCTCCTGTGAACACGCTGGACAAGTCCACATGGGTCCTCGATTATTTTGTTCTCGTCTGGGATATGCCGGTCCATTTGTAGGTCCCCTCGGCGGTCCCTGATTACCTCCATTATTTCCATTCTGCTGGTTCTGTCGACGACTCAATTCTTGGTCCCGGATATTCTGAAACACATCTAAAATATTTTCTAGTTCACTAATATTAGCTACCTCCCGTGTCATAAGGGTTATCTGTACTTCCCTTGGCAAATGCTTGCTTATATGCCTCACGAAGGATCTAAATGGCAATGGCGGTTCTAAGTATTTCGCCTCATTAAATATTCTCATCACATACCCTGTTATATTATTATTGGGCCCCCCGAAATTCCCGGTTCCCATAATTCTGCTTCGTAATACTTCTTGGTCTTCTTCAGACCAATATTTATTCCTAAACGCGGACTCAAAACTTTCAAAACATCCCCATTCCGTTTTGTGTACCTCGGCCCATATCTCCGAACTACCCTTGAAGCATTTTAAAATTTTTAATAATTGGACTTCCCAGTTATTAGTACTAAACTTATTGAACTCTCTCACTCTATTTATGAACTGCATAGGATGTACTCTTTTGTTATCACAACTGAATGTCTCTAACTCAACTTTACTGCTTACGTCGCGAGTCATAATTACTCGCTCGGTAACAGTGTTTACTTGTTGGCTGATGGCCATACTCAATTCATTTTTTACATTCATGATATTTTGCTCAACGTTCATTAATTTAAGGTTACTATCAGATTCAAGGTTATTTATTGTATTATGTATTGTCTTAAATTCGATCTTACAATTGTTATCTATTTCTCTTATTTTACTATTATTATTTTCAATCTGACTCATAGCATAACCAACCTTACATTCAGTATTGGTGTTACATTCACTTATCTGTTTCTCTACAATTGTATTTATGATGCTATATTGTTCCGTGATCTGTTTCTCTACTTTATTAGTTATATTATTGGTAATATCAGAAACACGGCACTCTAATTGCTCATTTATGGACTCTGACAATTGTGATTTCATACTTTCACAACGTTCATCAATATGTTTGTCTAGTACCCTACTCAGGTTATCGAATTGTACATTAATACTCTGCTGAAACTGTGTATTCTGGTCTTTAATTTCTTTAAAATTAATCTCGTTTTGAATATTCTGCTGTTCGCATTTTATTCTCTGTTCATCTAATTTATCGTTAAAGTCACTTTTCATCTTATTTAAAATTTTATCATTATCATCAAAGCGTTTATTAAAGTCATTATTTTTTACCATGTTTTCAGACATAGTTTGTATCAGGTTGAATATATCGTTCATTGATAATTCTTTCGCTTTACTTGTTACGGGAGTTGATATCGCTCCCGGTGTGCCAAGTACCGATGCTTCTACGTTATACTCATTTATTGGCGTTAATTCTGTCTGAATACCGGAGTCAGCATTTACTTGACTCTCGGTCTGACTGTCAGATAGATTGACTTCACTGTTATCTGCCATTTCTTATTTTATACTCTATACTTGCATATAAATATAATATAATCAATATAATGTATTACATAACCAATTTTGCGTTAATACCGCACTTTCGTTTTATTCCGCTAACCCCAAAAACATGTTTGTATCTTTGCTGTAGGTACGGTCTTTAATATTTTAATTAATAAAAACTGTCCCTGTATCGGAAGCCATTGAGATGTTTTTCTCTATTTTAAAATATATTAAATATATTAATATATTAACTTCCACCTACCTTGAAAGTTTCGTTTCTCTAAGGCCAGGATTCTTTCGTGCGAACGCTAGATACAAACATGTGTTTCATGGGTTATCGAAATAACTAACGCTACACATCTTTAGGAAGAGCAATAATTAATTTTAATGATCAGTTATTGAACTTATTGTTTATCAAATACATTCTTATGTCGTCAAATGTTGTGCAACTTTGTTCCCTACATATTACTTTTACATCTATTACTTATACTACTTACTTACGCAAGATAGCCCAGCCTGCCTTTCACTCACTACTCACTCAAACACACAGAACATTACCCCGCCCTTAACATTTTATAAGAATACCCCTCACGGCCGGCACGCGGTGATGATTCGAGCTCGTTTCATTTATGTTAATAATTTCGTAGCGGTAGGATATAACTGATGTGATTACTCTCCCATGCTCACTACTAACACTGACTCCTGTTGGTTACTTTGAAACTACTTTTTGATTAACAAAGTTATAAAATTTGGCCAAATTCACTTGGCTCCGTGTCGGCGCCGACACAATCAGTGACGAACTGGGCAATGTGCTTGTTTGAGCGGGAGGAAGCGATGATTCACTGCCACCAGGTTTTAGTCGCCGTTCAATGTTGATTTGCTGTGACTTATGAGTTTTATGCGTGGCACATAGTCATTATATTCGCCGCATGTGTAGCCGATATTTGCATGTGCCACACTGATGTCACTAGTAGTAGGCGTGGCTTAGCGACATTTCCTGTAGTAGGCTGGTCGCTGCTACAGACTGTTCGTTCCATCGCCATTTTTTCATAGCATTGGTTGTTTCGCTTCGCATCCCCCGCGCACATACCTGTGTTACTGCGTACAGGCACACGACCACACACAAGCAGAGTTCGTGGAATTAAAGGGTGGCTGCATATTTCAACGAATTTCGCAACGTAATATTGCGTCTCGCTTTTGTTCTAACTGTTTCAGTCTCCACGTGTTCTGTTATAATGAAAATAACGTTACACAATAATTTTACACAATCCCGCACAACCATGAAATAAATAAAAATGTAAATCCCACATACCGTAAAAAATACAATAACCCAAAATTGGACGCGTTACAATACCCCCTCGATGAGAATTCTGCTGTCCACAACAGAAGAAATCTCATCGATAAACCCCGAAGAGGACCGGTGAGGAACTGGTGCCGACAACCCCCTCTTGTTCTTAATCCGCATGGGTACATGACCCCCCTGGCTCGGCGACTATGGAGTCATCTGAACGAGATCACTGGACTTCTCCGTAAGAGATCCCAACACCGAGAAATCGAACCGACAAGTACCACAGCACACCTCACCTTCTAACATGCTTCCCCCTAAAATCCTCAATCCCTGGCTTAGATTACGCCAGGTCCTCCACCGATATGTTTCCCCTTTTATGCAAGCTGGGCTGCCTTTAGCAGATACTGGGCTCACACACACTCACATTACATATTACACATTGAAAAAATTCTTTAAAATTTACAAAAAATGAACAAAATTCAAAATTCAAAATACTATACTTGATCCAAAAAATTCTCTTCCTTGTTTTCTGTTTTTTACTTGAAATAAGTGAAATTAAACATCTCTTATAGTTAAACATATCCTTACCCTAACATGTGAATACTTAGAGTCTAACAATACAGTGCAATACCAAATAAATCAATAAAAATAAACATGGTTAATACACACATAATAACATAATCAATACTTAAATTATTCATTCGCTAGCAGGCGAAAAATCAGGATTTTTTTTTTCAAAATTAAAATTTCCAAAAAATTTTAAAATTCAAAAAAAAAATTTTAATTTCATTTAAATGTTTCCTTTCTATATGTAGAAATTATTTAAAATTTGGTTTAAATTGATAAAATAAATTAAATTGACTTCCTACTATACAAGCTTAGTATGTATATGACCTCATCAGCTGATCGAAACTAGGTCAAGTCCAAGACCCTTGACCAACATATATTATGTATACTTTCTGAAAATACATTCAACATCTGTAACAATCTAACTTGAAACACAAAACATGATAAAATAAAATATTTAAAATTAACAAAATATTATTATAAACAATAGGCAAATTGACATTTAACTTATTCAAAATAAACAATTCTTCATTTTACATTATTTCCAAATTTTATCAAAATTCTGTCACTGGTTTCAAGAAATAAAAGTTTTTTATCTTTATTATAAATCTCTTTCTTTCTTTAACAATCGTATTCTCCATTACCGCGGGTGATTTGAACTATTTATTCTCATTTAATGTACTAGATCTGTATACATATACAATCTTTATCTCTCCCTGACTCTAATACTAACAACTTTTAGTAACATGACACCCATCTCTATCAAAATCTCTACTAATCAAGACACTCTCTAACTCCAACTTATCATTAAACTCAATTCGCCACCTTCTCTATATATATAAAAAAAATACTCTCTAACCCTTTGTACATAGGATATGTGTTTCCCCCCCAAAAAAACTCAATTCCCTTATTTGGCCCCTGGATTCTACCTAAGGCGGCCCCTCCTGACTAAAATCGGTACTAATCCCGTCCCAACTTATCATTATGTTGGACTCCCACATTACACTACCCCCTACTACAAAATTACCATCCCCAAAATCTCAATCTCATTACCTTTCTACAAATACAACAAAATAACATCATTAATTATAAACATCAATATATCACTCAAGACTCCACATAGATTCTCCATTACTACTGTGTCAACGTCAATACTTCTCAAAACAACATTACATTACTTTCATCTCTACTATTTCTTCAACTTTGACTTCAACTTGGACAGATCTACATGTCCCACAAAATATTTATCACCCAAAACTATCTCTTGTTAACTTTCACAAATTGTTACTTTATTTCTCATTTTAGCAAATTATTTTTCCCATTATTTTAAAACGTCTGCAATACATTAAAAACATTACCTTGAACATTAATTACTTGAAACATTTATAAACCATTATACCAGTGCCATGTTATTGCTGATCAGCTGATCTCCTAACACACAATGAAAACACATCTCAAAATTGAACAAATTACATGAAATATACATATTTATTTCTACTCACTTCTATTACGTTAACTGCCTGCCAGTCAGTTTAATTATCTGCTTAGTTGACAAAATACACACATAATGAAAACACATATTTCTATCAATACCGATATCTAACGTACAACAATAAAATAATACATTTAAAAGCATGTAATGAACACCTTATATTAAATGTCCGAGCAGCTAGTTATTTAATAGAGCACAAGCAGTTTTATTGGATCAAAATTTGAATTAGCAAAATATTTTTATGTTGTAAAATTTAAATTCGTAGCTCATCTGAGCCACCTCCCAGCCACACACACTATTTCAAATTATGGAGGACTGTATCGTCCTTTCGCTTCGACAAAGACTGTATATTTTGGAGTATGTTTTCCCTCTCCGTGTCTTTGCTTCCGCTATTACATTTTAAAATATATGAACATCAACATGTTCTGGTCTATATTTACATACCCTTAATGCGGGTCTACCACCTGTCTTTGCTACCCCCAAGCGGGCAGAGTGGCAGCCGCTGTTCCATAGTTCCGGGAGATTTCCCCTAATTGTCTCCCCCATTAAATTTCTACTATATACCAATTTCAAGTCAGCTATGGTCAAGGGACTTGATATGACCATAGCTGGCCGCTAGCCAAATCCACGATTAGTGCTGGTAAGGCAGTAATCGCCCGAAAAGTCGGGGAAATCTAACTTCAATTTCACTGCCTGTTACATTCATCACTAGTATGTGCGACACGGTCGTTTAGCAGTGTGTAAATTTTAATTTACACGAAAAAGGTGTGCCGCACATTTTCGCCATTTTGGCCTCCGATGGGGGTAACACTCCCTGTTACCCCCAACCCATTTCGCTATCTAGGAGGGCACAGGCCACCCCCGCAATAGCAACTTACTAACTAATTAATTAACATTGATATACTACATTGATATACTAAAGCTTTCAACCTTTGCAGTTCCACACTCCACCACTCCACTGTTCTATCACTTCATTGAGCACCAATCTACCCCCCAAAATATCCCCACTTCTTGTATTGACAACAAGTTTTTATTTTGTTACACATCTTTTCAAAGCGTTCCCATACTCACTGATACTAAAACTTGACAATTATATTTGGTCACTTAATTCTAAAATTTATTTAAATTTAAAGTTATATACATCCAACTTTTTTTTTTTTTTTTTTTTTTTTTTTTTTTTTTTTTTTTTTTTTTTTTTTTTTTCTGGCGATTATGGACGCACCTGAAACGGGGGTGTTCTGCTATGAGGCACAGTTTTGATGAAAATTCAGATCTGCTTTGTGAAATTACTTCCCCCTTTACTTCCTACTTTTCTCTCTCTGACTCTCATTTCTCCAGACCCACCGTCTGAATTTTCATCAAATGTGCCTCCCAGCAAAACTCTTCATTTCGGTGTAAGCAAACTATTGCCAATGGTTCAATTTGAACTTTACCATTGACACTAAAAATATTTAAGTTTGTATGCACTGCCTTGTATTCGACACTCTAAGGCAGTGCAGGCACGTGACAGGTACATCAAAACTGATGCCCCTGGAGTGTATTAATGATAATTTGTCATGTACCTTTTGGGGTCCCCCTCCCCGTTCAAATGTGTGGTTAAATTTCTAATTTGTACCAATTTTGGTGGAGCCGGACCATCGTTGTTTTCACTGCCGGAAGGAAGATCCGCCAACCATGGCCCGTCTCCGAGTTCCGAATTCCACGGCCAGGACTGGTAAGATCGTGACCGCCCGAAAATGGGGGAGGATCCCTTCTAGAAACATATAGAAAAAACAATTAAATGACATTCATACATTTACTCATTAATAAAAATCCTTATGCCGACCAAAATAATTTCAAATTTGTAACGTTGTGCGTACCTACTATCTCCCTGGTTTCTCTATTCTGTAACACATACGAATTCTTCATTTTTACCTCTACTATCTCGTACGGCCCCTCATAGAGCAATAAAAATTTCTTAATCTCCTTATCTTGTACACTTGATAAATCGTGGCGTCGCACCAATACCATCTGTCCAACCTCGTACTGCGTCCACTTACCTTTCATATCATGTCTCTGTTTTCTCCTCCCCCCCTTCGTCAACAAACTTTCATTCGCTAGTCTCAGTTTAACATCGTGACCAATAGTGTTGGTTTCCAGTGGATACTCAATTAATTGTTCCAAAATCCTCTGTGGACGCTTTCCTCTTACTAACTCATAAGGCGTGAACCCTGTCGACTCGTGGGTGGTGCAGTTAAGCCAATTTTCAATCTTCTGGACATAGAGTGGTCACTCGCTGTGTTTGGCGTGGCAGTATGTCCGGAAAATTCTGCCCAACTCCCTCATGACTCTCTCCGCCTGATTGGACTGCGGGTGATATACTGCGGTGTGCTTTGGGATGATACCTTCCCATCCGAGAGTCTGGCGCCATCTCCCGCTGGTGAACTGCGGCCCATGGTCGGATAATATCACCTTCGGCTTTCCCACGTTGATCATGTAGTCGCGTGTGATCTTCTCGCTCAGCACCTTACTTGTTGCTCGCTTCACGCTATATAACCTTACATATTTGGAAAAAGTGTCAAGTACAACAAAAATATGCATCACTCCACCCCTACCCTTTGGCAATGGGCCGTACAAATCTACCGCTACTAAATCAAATGGTTTTTCTACTTTAATGTAATTTAATTCTCCTTCTAACCTATAATTCACAACTTTAGATTTCTGGTATAACTCGCAAACTCTAAGTATTTTTCCGACGAATTTCTCCATATTTTTAAATAGACAGGATTCCTTTAACACATTTACAAACTTCCGTGCCCCAAAATGCCCGTATCTAAGGTGACAGTCCCACACTATTTTCTCTATCAACCCTTCAGGTATAACT
This sequence comes from Magicicada septendecula, assembly GCA_034769895.1. Lineage (NCBI taxonomy): Eukaryota > Metazoa > Arthropoda > Insecta > Hemiptera > Cicadidae > Magicicada > Magicicada septendecula. Next base: position 301,284,910 of record CM068368.1, read on the forward strand.
AACCTCCAATCCCTCTCTCTCCCCTCTACTTTTTTAAACAAACTCCCTTTAAACACTTGAAAATATTGTTTATAACCAAACTCGTCTACATCTGATTCTACACTAGTAATTATTTTATTTAACTTACTATCAGCTCTTTGCATTACATTTATATTCTTCAATTCTTCCCCAAAAAATTTATCTTCCCTGGACAATCTATAAATCTCTATCTCTTTAATATCTCTACCCGTTCTATTTCTGTCTGTGTCTACTCGTGATAGTGTGTCCGGCACCCTGTTCTCTACACCCTTTATGTATTCCCAAGAAAAATTATACTCTTGAAGAGCTAACACCCACCTGGTTATCCGGCTGTGTGTGAGTTTGCAAGTATTCAGGAACGACAGCGCTTTATGGTCCGTCCTGATGATGGTTCTATTACCCAGCAGATACGTACGGAACTTCTTCACGGCGAACACTATACTGAGGAGCTCCTTCTCGGTGGTAGTATAGTTACGTTCTGCGGCTAGCAACGTCCGGCTGGCGAAGGCAATGGTTTTATGTTCTTTCGCCTCGTCCTCTTGGTATAGCTCTGCTCCAAGTGCTATATTGCTTGCGTCGGTCTGTAAGTAAAAGTTTTCATTAAAATTGGGATGATTCATTAAAATCATATCAGCGAACTTATTTTTGATTTCGTTGAACGCTGCTCTTTCGTTATCTCCCCATCTCCATTGTTTGTTCTTTTGCAGCACTGCGCTGAGTCGGGCCGTTGTCTGGGCGTAGTTCCGCTGGAACTTCCTGTAAAAATTACAGAGACCAAGAAAACTTTGCAATTGTTTTATATTTTTAGGCTCCGGGAATGTCAGGATGGATTCTACTTTATCCGGATTGGCACGTATCCCTGTAGGTGTTATGATGAAACCTAAAAAATGTATCTCAGTTTGCAAAAATTTTGATTTGTCCCAATTCACTGTCAAACCTCCCTGGTATAACTTCTCCAACACATATTCTAAATGTTCTACATGCTCTACAAATGTTCTGGAAGCTATCAGGATATCATCAACGTATATGGTTAAAAAATCTAAGTTATGTGGTTGCAAAATTTCGTCAAGACACTTGATAAAACTAGCTACACTTGTGTTCAAACCAAACGGTAGTCTCTTAAATTGATAATTCTTTCCATTGAATAAAAAGGCTGTATATTTTCTACTATTGGCTGCCAATGGAACTTGCCAATACCCGGCGGTTAGGTCTAAAGAGGTCATATATTGTACGCCGCTAAACTTCTGAAAAATCTCTTCAATAGCTTCGGGTGACTCCCGGTCTGGAATAATTATTTGATTGATTTTGCGGGCATCTAAACATAACCTAACCCTACCATCTTTTTTAATCACTACTACTAAGGGGTTAGAATAGGGCGATACAGATCGCTCAATTATATCTCCCTCCAACATTTTCTCTAACTCAAACTGAACCGCTCTTCTCTTCGCATATGGCACCGGATAACTTCTTTGCACATAGGGTGCGTGTTCCCTTACCTTTAACTCGCATTCATAGTTTCTTGCCCTCCCTGGTATATCGGCAAACACTTCTCTAAAATTCTCTACTACCCGCCACAACGATTCACGTTGAGAACTCCCTATCACGCCACCCTCACTACAAAATTTAAATGCTCTCTCATTCCATAAGTGATCTACATCCTCCTCACACTCTATCTTACTCTCACTACATACATTCATACTAACTTCCCTTTCTTGTTTATTACTCCGAGTATGTATCACCCTTACCCCGGAAATTCTCACCGCATCTAACACCCGCTCAAAATTAATACGGACTGGTTCTCCTTCACTATTTAATTCTAACACCCGTTTATGAAAATCAATCACCGCCTTATGTTTAATCAGAAAATCATTTCCCAGTATAACTTCAAGCTTTAATCCCCGTACAACTAGAAATGTATTATCGTACCCTACCCCGTTAATTATCATGTTTAAATGTACTTGTTTCGTGACTCTTTTACTTCTAACTCCCGTAATACCTACAATCGTCACCCTCGCTACCGGCAAAGATGGAATACTTTTATTTATTTCTCTTAATTCATCTAGTACATGTTCAGAAATAACAGAGATTTCGCTACCTGTATCGATTAAAGTTTTAATCTCCTTACCTTCTATATTGATTTTCACCTCGGTCAGTCCATTCTCCCGTCTCCCTGCTTCGAAGTCTTCCTCCTCCAATAATTCCTCAGACAAATCTGTAATAACAACGTTGTTTCGATATCTGTCCTCCATTTGGACCCCAGAAACTTCCGGCGACAACGGTCGGGTCCGGTGTTCCATTGTCCCTTTTAGTTTCCCGCAGACGTGCTCGCCACTGCCGGGTTGTATCCCCGTTCGTGCTGGTTTCCTCGCTGTTCGTGAGCGTGGCCTCTCGGCGCTCCTCCTTGGCCCTCTCCCCTTCGTTGGTATGCATGCTGGTTCTGTGCGGGTTGTGGACCCTGTCGCTGCCCCGGTCTCTCTCTCCTGCATCTAAAACAAAAATTCTGTGAAGCATAATTCTCCTGTGAACACGCTGGACAAGTCCACATGGGTCCTCGATTATTTTGTTCTCGTCTGGGATATGCCGGTCCATTTGTAGGTCCCCTCGGCGGTCCCTGATTACCTCCATTATTTCCATTCTGCTGGTTCTGTCGACGACTCAATTCTTGGTCCCGGATATTCTGAAACACATCTAAAATATTTTCTAGTTCGCTAATATTAGCTACCTCCCGTGTCATAAGGGTTATCTGTACTTCCCTTGGCAAATGCTTGCTTATATGCCTCACGAAGGATCTAAATGGCAATGGCGGTTCTAAGTATTTCGCCTCATTAAATATTCTCATCACATACCCTGTTATATTATTATTGGGCCCCCCGAAATTCCCGGTTCCCATAATTCTGCTTCGTAATACTTCTTGGTCTTCTTCAGACCAATATTTATTCCTAAACGCGGACTCAAAACTTTCAAAACATCCCCATTCCGTTTTGTGTACCTCGGCCCATATCTCCGAACTACCCTTGAAGCATTTTAAAATTTTTAATAATTGGACTTCCCAGTTATTAGTACTAAACTTATTGAACTCTCTCACTCTATTTATGAACTGCATAGGATGTACTCTTTTGTTATCACAACTGAATGTCTCTAACTCAACTTCACTGCTTACGTCGCGAGTCATAATTACTCGCTCGGTAACAGTGTTTACTTGTTGGCTGATGGCCATACTCAATTCATTTTTTACATTCATGATATTTTGCTCAACGTTCATTAATTTAAGGTTACTATCAGATTCAAGGTTATTTATTGTATTATGTATTGTCTTAAATTCGATCTTACAATTGTTATCTATTTCTCTTATTTTACTATTATTATTTTCAATCTGACTCATAGCATAACCAACCTTACATTCAGTATTGGTGTTACATTCACTTATCTGTTTCTCTACAATTGTATTTATGATGCTATATTGTTCCGTGATCTGTTTCTCTACTTTATTAGTTATATTATTGGTAATATCAGAAACACGGCACTCTAATTGCTCATTTATGGACTCTGACAATTGTGATTTCATACTTTCACAACGTTCATCAATATGTTTGTCTAGTACCCTACTCAGGTTATCGAATTGTACATTAATACTCTGCTGAAACTGTGTATTCTGGTCTTTAATTTCTTTAAAATTAATCTCGTTTTGAATATTCTGCTGTTCGCATTTTATTCTCTGTTCATCTAATTTATCGTTAAAGTCACTTTTCATCTTATTTAAAATTTTATCATTATCATCAAAGCGTTTATTAAAGTCATTATTTTTTACCATGTTTTCAGACATAGTTTGTATCAGGTTGAATATATCGTTCATTGATAATTCTTTCGCTTTACTTGTTACGGGAGTTGATATCGCTCCCGGTATGCCAAGTACCGATGCTTCTACGTTATACTCATTTATTGGCGTTAATTCTGTCTGAATACCGGAGTCAGCATTTACTTGACTCTCGGTCTGACTGTCAGATAGATTGACTTCACTGTTATCTGCCATTTCTTATTTTATACTCTATACTTGCATATAAATATAATATAATCAATATAATGTATTACATAACCAATTTTGCGTTAATACCGCACTTTCGTTTTATTCCGCTAACCCCAAAAACAGGTTTGTATCTTTGCTGTAGGTACGGTCTTTAATATTTTAATTAATAAAAACTGTCCCTGTATCGGAAGCCATTGAGATGTTTTTCTCTATTTTAAAATATATTAAATATATTAATATATTAACTTCCACCTACCTTGAAAGTTTCGTTTCTCTAAGGCCAGGATTCTTTCGTGCGAACGCTAGATACAAACATGTGTTTCATGGGTTATCGAAATAACTAACGCTACACATCTTTAGGAAGAGCAATAATTAATTTTAATGATCAGTTATTGAACTTATTGTTTATCAAATACATTCTTATGTCGTCAAATGTTGTGCAACTTTGTTCCCTACATATTACTTTTACATCTATTACTTATACTACTTACTTACGCAAGATAGCCCAGCCTGCCTTTCACTCACTACTCACTCAAACACACAGAACATTACCCCGCCCTTAACATTTTATAAGAATACCCCTCACGGCCGGCACGCGGTGATGATTCGAGCTCGTTTCATTTATGTTAATAATTTCGTAGCGGTAGGATATAACTGATGTGATTACTCTCCCATGCTCACTACTAACACTGACTCCTGTTGGTTACTTTGAAACTACTTTTTGATTAACAAAGTTATAAAATTTGGCCAAATTCACTTGGCTCCGTGTCGGCGCCGACACAATAAGTGACGAACTGGGCAATGTGCTTGTTTGAGCGGGAGGAAGCGATGATTCACTGCCACCAGGTTTTAGTCGCCGTTCAATGTTGATTTGCTGTGACTTATGAGTTTTATGCGTGGCACATAGTCATTATAGTCGCCGCATGTGTAGCCGATATTTGCATGTGCCACACTGATGTCACTAGTAGTAGGCGTGGTTTAGCGACATTTCCTGTAGTAGGCTGGTCGCTGCTACAGACTGTTCGTTCCATCGCCATTTTTTCATAGCATTGGTTGTTTCGCTTCGCGTCCCCCGCGCACATACCTGTGTTACTGCGTACAGGCACACGACCACACACAAGCAGAGTTCGTGGAATTAAAGGGTGGCTGCATATTTCAACGAATTTCGCAACGTAATATTGCGTCTCGCTTTTGTTCTAACTGTTTCAGTCTCCACGTGTTCTGTTATAATGAAAATAACGTTACACAATAATTTTACACAATCCCGCACAACCATGAAATAAATAAAAATGTAAATCCCACATACCGTAAAAAATACAATAACCCAAAATTGGACGCGTTATAATACCCCCTCGATGAGAATTCTGCTGTCCACAACAGAAGAAATCTCATCGATAAACCCCGAAGAGGACCGGTGAGGAACTGGTGCCGACAACCCCCTCTTGTTCTTAATCCGCATGTGTACATGACCCCCCTGGCTCGGCGACTATGGAGTCATCTGAACGAGATCACTGGACTTCTCAGTAAGAGATCCCAACACCGAGAAATGGAACCGACAAGTACCACAGCACACCTCACCTTCTAACATGCTTCCCCCTAAAATCCTCAATCCCTGGCTTAGATTACGCCAGGTCCTCCACCGATATGTTTCCCCTTTTATGCAAGCTGGGCTGCCTTTAGCAGATACTGGGCTCACACACACTCACATTACATATTACACATTGAAAAAATTCTTTAAAATTTACAAAAAATGAACAAAATTCAAAATACTATACTTGATCCAAAAAATTCTCTTCCTTGTTTTCTGTTTTTTACTTGAAATAAGTGAAATTAAACATCTCTTATAGTTAAACATATCCTTACCCTAACATGTGAATACTTAGAGTCTAACAATACAATGCAATACCAAATAAATCAATAAAAATAAACATGGTTAATACACACATAATAACATAATCAATACTTAAATTATTCATTCGCTAGCAGGCGAAAAATCAGGATTTTTTTTTTCAAAATTAAAATTTCCAAAAAATTTTAAAATTCAAAAAAAAAATTTTAATTTTATTTAAATGTTTCCTTTCTATATGTAGAAATTATTTAAAATTTGGTTTAAATTGATAAAATAAATTAAATTGACTTCCTACTATACAAGCTTAGTATGTATATGACCTCATCAGCTGATCGAAACTAGGTCAAGTCCAAGACCCTTGACCAACATATATTATGTATACTTTCTGAAAATACATTCAACATCTGTAACAATCTAACTTGAAACACAAAACATGATAAAATAAAATATTTAAAATTAACAAAATATTATTATAAACAATAGGCAAATTGACATTTAACTTATTCAAAATAAACAATTCTTCATTTTACATTATTTCCAAATTTTATCAAAATTCTGTCACTGGTTTCAAGAAATAAAAGTTTTTTATCTTTATTATAAATCTCTTTCTTTCTTTAACAATTGTATTCTCCATTACCGCGGGTGATTTGAACTATTTATTCTCATTTAATGTACTAGATCTGTATACATATACAATCTTTATCTCTCCCTGACTCTAATACTAACAACTTTTAGTAACATGACACCCATCTCTATCAAAATCTCTACTAATCAAGACAGTCTCTAACCCCAACTTATCATTAAACTCAATTCGCCACCTTCTCTATATATATAAAAAAAATACTCTCTAACCCTTTGTACATAGGATATGTGTTTCCTCCCCCCAAAAAAAACTCAATTCCCTTATTTGGCCCCTGGATTCTACCTAAGGCGGCCCCTCCTGACTAAAATCGGTACTAATCCCGTCCCAACTTATCATTATGTTGGACTCCCACATTACACTACCCCCTACTACAAAATTGCCATCCCCAAAATCTCAATCTCATTACCTTACTACAAATACAACAAAATAACATTATTAATTATAAACATCAATATATCACTCATGACTCCACATAGATTCTCCATTACTACTGTGTCAACGTCAATACTTCTCAAAACTCTATAACGTATATTAATTCAAAACAACATTACATTACTTTCATCTCTACTATTTCTTCAACTTTGACTTCAACTTGGACAGATCTACATGTCCCACAAAATATTTATCACCCAAAACTATCTCTTGTTAACTTTCACAAATTGTTACTTTATTTCTCATTTTAGCAAATTATTTTTCCCATTATTTTAAAACATCTGCAATACATTAAAAACATTACCTTGAACATTAATTACTTGAAACATTTATAAACCATTATACCAGTGCCATGTTATTGCTGATCAGCTGATCTCCTAACACACAATGAAAACATCTCAAAATTGAACAAATTACATGAAATATACATATTTATTTCTACTCACTTCTATTACGTTAACTGCCTGCCAGTCAGTTTAATTATCTGCTTAGTTGACAAAATACACACATAATGAAAACACATATTTCTATCAATACCGATATCTAACGTACAACAATAAAATAATACATTTAAAAGCATGTAATGAACACCTTATATTAAATGTCCGAGCAGCTAGTTATTTAATAGAGCACAAGCAGTTTTATTGGATCAAAATTTGAATTAGCAAAATATTTTTATGTTGTAAAATTTAAATTCGTAGCTCATCTGAGCCACCTCCCAGCCACACACACTATTTCAAATTATGGAGGACTGTATCGCCCTTTCGCTTCAACAAAGACTGTATATTTTGGAGTAGGTTTTCCCTCTCCGTGTCTTTGCTTCCGCTATTACATTTTAAAATTTATGAACATCAACATGTTCTGGTCTATATTTACATACCCTTAATGCGGGTCTACCACCTGTCTTTGCTACCCCCAAGCGGGCAGAGTGGCAGCCGCTGTTCCATAGTTCCGGGAGATTTCCCCTAATTGTCTCCCCCCATTAAATTTCTACTATATACCAATTTCAAGTCAGCTATGGTCAAGGGACTTGATATGACCATAGCTGGCCGCTAGCCAAATCCACGATTAGTGCTGGTAAGGCAGTAATCGCCCGAAAAGTCGGGGAAATCTAACTTCAATTTCACTGCCTGTTACATTCATCACTAGTATGTGCGACACGGTCGTTTAGCAGTGTGTAAATTTTAATTTACACGAAAAAGGTGTGCCGCACATTTTCGCCATTTTGGCCTCCGATGGGGGTAACACTCCCTGTTACCCCCAACCCATTTCGCTATCTACGAGGGCACAGGCCACCCCCGCAATAGCAACTTACTAACTAATTAATTAACATTGATATACTAAAGCTTTCAACCTTTGCAGTTCCACACTCCACCACTCCACTGTTCTATCACTTCATTGAGCACCAATCTACCCCCCAAAATATCCCCATTTCTTGTATTGACAACAAGTTTTTATTTTGTTACACATCTTTTCAAAGCGTTCCCATACTCACTGATACTAAAACTTGACAATTATATTTGGTCACTTAATTCTAAAATTTATTTAAATTTAAAGTTATATACATCCAACTTTTTTTTTTTTTTTTTTTTCCGGCGATTATGGACGCACCTGAAACGGGGGTGTTCTGCTATGAGGCACAGTTTTGATGAAAATTCAGATCTGCTTTGTGAAATTACTTCCCCCTTTACTTCCTACTTTTCTCTCTCTGACTCACATTTCTCCAGACCCACCGTCTGAATTTTCATCAAATGTGCCTCCCAGCAAAACTCTTCATTTCGGTGTAAGCAAACTATTGCCAATGGTTCAATTTGAACTTTACCATTGACACTAAAAATATTTAAGTTTGTATGCACTGCCTTGTATTCGACACTCTAAGGCAGTGCAGGCACGTGACAGGTACATCAAAACTGATGCCCCTGGAGTGTATTAATGATAATTTGTCACGTACCTTTTGGGGTCCCCCTCCCCGTTCAAATGTGTGGTTAAATTTCTAATTTGTACCAATTTTGGTGGAGCCGGACCATCGTTGTTTTCACTGCCCGAAGGAAGATCCGCCAACCATGGCCCGTCTCCGAGTTCCGAATTCCACGGCCAGGACTGGTAAGATCGTGACCGCCCGAAAATGGGGGAGGATCCCTTCTAGAAACATATAGAAAAAACAATTAAATGACATTCATACATTTACTCATTAATAAAAATCCTTATGCCGACCAAAATAATTTCAAACTTGTAACGTTGTGCGTACCTACTATCTCCCTGGTTTCTCTATTCTGTAACACATACGAATTCTTCATTTTTACCTCTACTATCTCGTACGGCCCCTCATAGAGCAAGAAAAATTTCTTAATCTCCTTATCTTGTGCACTTGATAAATCGTGGCGTCGCACCAATACCATCTGTCCAACCTCGTACTGCGTCCACTTACCTTTCATATCATGTCTCTGTTTTCTCCTCCCCCCCTTCGTCAACAAACTTTCATTCGCTAGTCTCAGTTTAACATCGTGACCAATAGTGTTGGTTTCCAGTGGATACTCAATTAATTGTTCCAAAATCCTCTGTGGACGCTTTCCTCTTACTAACTCATAAGGCGTGAACCCTGTCGACTCGTGGGTGGTGCAGTTAAGCCAATTTTTAATCTTCTGGACATAGAGTGGCCACTCGCTCTGTTTGACGTGGCAGTATGTCCGGAAAATCCTGCCCAACTCCCTCATGACTCTCTCCGCCTGATTGGACTGCGGGTGATATACTGCGGTGTGCTTTGGGATGATACCTTCCCATCCGAGAGTCTGGCGCCATCTCCCGCTGGTGAACTGTGGCCCATGGTCGGATAATATCACCTTCGGCTTTCCCACGTTGATCATGTAGTCGCGTGTGATCTTCTCGCTCAGCACCTTACTTGTTGCTCGCTTCACGCTATATAACCTTACATATTTGGAAAAAGTGTCAAGTACAACAAAAATATGCATCACTCCACCCCTACCCTTTGGCAATGGGCCGTACAAATCTACCGCTACTAAATCAAATGATTTTTCTACTTTAATGTAATTTAATTCTCCTTCTAACCTATAATTCACAACTTTAGATTTCTGGCATAACTCGCAAACTCCAAGTATTTTTCGGACGCATTTCTCCATATTTTTAAATAGACAGGATTCCTTTAACACATTTACACACTTCCGTGCCCCAAAATGCCCGTATCTAAGGTGACAGTCCCACACTATTTTCTCTATCAACCCTTCAGGTATAACTAACCTCCAATCCCTCTCTCTCCCCTCTACTTTTTTAAACAAACTCCCTTTAAACACTTGAAAATATTGTTTATAACCAAACTCGTCTACATCTGATTCTACACTAGTAATTATTTTATTTAACTTACTATCAGCTCTTTGCATTACATTTATATTCTTCAATTCTTCCCCAAAAAGTTTATTTTCCCTGGACAATCTATAAATCTCTATCTCTTTAATATCTCTACCCGTTCTATTTCTGTCTGTGTCTACTCGTGATAGTGTGTCCGGCACCCTGTTCTCTACACCCTTTATGTATTCCCAAGAAAAATTATACTCTTGAAGAGCTAACACCCCCTGGTTATCCGGCTGTGTGTGAGTTTGCAAGTATTCAGGAACGACAGCGCTTTATGGTCCGTCCTGATGATGGTTCTATTACCCAGCAGATACGTACGGAACTTCTTCACGGCGAACACTATACTGAGGAGCTCCTTCTCGGTGGTAGTATAGTTACGTTCTGCGGCTAGCAACGTCCGGCTGGCGAAGGCAATGGTTTTATGTTCTTTCGCCTCGTCCTCTTGGTATAGCTCTGCTCCAAGTGCTATATTGCTTGCGTCTGTCTGTAAGTAAAAGTTTTCATTAAAATTGGGATGATTCATTAAAATCATATCAGCGAACTTATTTTTGATTTCGTTGAACGCTGCTCTTTCGTTATCTCCCCATCTCCATTGTTTGTTCTTTTGCAGCACTGCGCTGAGTCGGGCCGTTGTCTGGGCGTAGTTCCGCTGGAACTTCCTGTAAAAATTACAGAGACCAAGAAAACTTTGCAATTGTTTTATATTTTTAGGCTCCGGGAATGTCAGGATGGATTCTACTTTATCCGGATTGGCACGTATCCCTGTAGGTGTTATGATGAAACCTAAAAAATGTATCTCAGTTTGGAAAAATTTTGATTTGTCCCAATTCACTGTCAAACCTCCCTGGTATAACTTCTCCAACACATATTCTAAATGTTCTACATGCTCTTCAAATGTTCTGGAAGCTATCAGGATATCATCAACGTATATGGTTAAAAAATCTAAGTTATGTGGTTGCAAAATTTCGTCAAGACACTTGATAAAACTAGCTACACTTGTGTTCAAACCAAACGGTAGTCTCTTAAATTGATAATTCTTTCCATTGAATAAAAAGGCTGTATATTTTCTACTATTGGCTGCCAATGGAACTTGCCAATACCCGGCGGTTAGGTCTAAAGAGGTCATATATTGTACGCCGCTAAACTTCTGAAAAATCTCTTCAATAGCTTCGGGTGACTCCCGGTCTGGAATAATTATTTGATTGATTTTGCGGGCATCTAAACATAACCTAACTCTACCATCTTTTTTAATCACTACTACTAAGGGGTTAGAATAGGGCGATACAGATCGCTCAATTATATCTCCCTCCAACATTTTCTCTAACTCAAACTGAACCGCTCTTCTCTTCGCATATGGCACCGGATAACTTCTTTGCACATAGGGTGCGTGTTCCCTTACCTTTAACTCGCATTCATAGTTTCTTGCCCTCCCTGGTATATCGGCAAACACTTCTCTAAAATTCTCTACTACCCGCCACAACGATTCACGTTGAGAACTCCCTATCACGCCACCCTCACTACAAAATTTAAATGCTCTCTCATTCCATAAGTGATCTACATCCTCCTCACACTCTATCTTACTCTCACTACATACATTCATACTAACTTCCCTTTCTTGTTTATTACTCCGAGTATGTATTACCCTTACTCCGGAAATTCTCACCGCATCTAACACCCGCTCAAAATTAATACGGACTGGTTCTCCTTCACTATTTAATTCTAACACCCGTTTATGAAAATCAATCACCGCCTTATGTTTAATCAGAAAATCATTTCCCAGTATAACTTCAAGATTTAATCCCCGTACAACTAGAAATGTATTATCGTACCCTACCCCGTTAATTATCATGTTTAAATGTACTTGTTTCGTGACTCTTTTACTTCTAACTCCCGTAATACCTACAATCGTCACCCCCGCTACCGGCAAAGATGGAATACTTTTATTTATTTCTCTTAATTCATCTAGTACATGTTCAGAAATAACAGAGATTTCGCTACCTGTATCGATTAAAGTTTTAATCTCCTTACCTTCTATGTTGATTTTCACCTCGGTCAGTCCATTCTCCCGTCTCCCTGCTTCGAAGTCTTCCTCCTCCAATAATTCCTCAGACAAATCTGTAATAACAACGTTGTTTCGATATCTGTCCTCCATTTGGACCCCAGAAACTTCCGGCGACAACGGTCGGGTCCGGTGTTCCATTGTCCCTTTTAGTTTCCCGCAGACGTGCTCGCCACTGCCGGGTTGTATCCCCGTTTGTGCTGGTTTCCTCGCTGTTCGTGAGTGTGGCCTCTCGGCGCTCCTCCTTGGCCCTCTCCCATTCGTTGGTATGCATGCTGGTTCTGTGCGGGTTGTGGACCCTGTCGCTGCCCCGGTCTCTCTCTCCTGCATCTAAAACAAAAATTCTGTGAAGCATAATTCTCCTGTGAACACGCTGGACAAGTCCACATGGGTCCTCGATTATTTTGTTCTCGTCTGGGATATGCCGGTCCATTTGTAGGTCCCCTCGGCGGTCCCTGATTACCTCCATTATTTCCATTCTGCTGGTTCTGTCGACGACTCAATTCTTGGTCCCGGATATTCTGAAACACATCTAAAATATTTTCTAGTTCGCTAATATTAGCTACCTCCCGTGTCATAAGGGTTATCTGTACTTCCCTTGGCAAATGCTTGCTTATATGCCTCACGAAGGATCTAAATGGCAATGGCGGTTCTAAGTATTTCGCCTCATTAAATATTCTCATCACATACCCTGTTATATTATTATTGGGCCCCCCGAAATTCCCGGTTCCCATAATTCTGCTTCGTAATACTTCTTGGTCTTCTTCAGACCAATATTTATTCCTAAACGCGGACTCAAAACTTTCAAAACATCCCCATTCCGTTTTGTGTACCTCGGCCCATATCTCCGAACTACCCTTGAAGCATTTTAAAATTTTTAATAATTGGACTTCCCAGTTATTAGTACTAAACTTATTGAACTCTCTCACTCTATTTATGAACTGCATAGGATGTACTCTTTTGTTATCACAACTGAATGTCTCTAACTCAACTTCACTGCTTACGTCGCGAGTCATAATTACTCGCTCGGTAACAGTGTTTACTTGTTGGCTGATGGCCAAACTCAATTCATTTTTTACATTCATGATATTTTGCTCAACGTTCATTAATTTAAGGTTACTATCAGATTCAAGGTTATTTATTGTATTATGTATTGTCTTAAATTCGATCTTACATTTGTTATCTATTTCTCTTATTTTACTATTATTATTTTCAATCTGACTCATAGCATAACCAACCTTACATTCAGTATTGGTGTTACATTCACTTATCTGTTTCTCTACAATTGTATTTATGATGCTATATTGTTCCGTGATCTGTTTCTCTACTTTATTAGTTATATTATTGGTAATATCAGAAACACGGCACTCTAATTGCTCATTTATGGACTCTGACAATTGTGATTTCATACTTTCATCACAACGTTCATCAATATGTTTGTCTAGTACCCTACTCAGGTTATCGAATTGTACATTAATACTCTGCTGAAACTGTGTATTCTGGTCTTTAATTTCTTTAAAATTAATCTCGTTTTGAATATTCTGCTGTTCGCATTTTATTCTCTGTTCATCTAATTTATCGTTAAAGTCACTTTTCATCTTATTTAAAATTTTATCATTATCATCAAAGCGTTTATTAAAGTCATTATTTTTTACCATGTTTTCAGACATAGTTTGTATCAGGTTGAATATATCGTTCATTGATAATTCTTTCGCTTTACTTGTTATGGGAGTTGATATCGCTCCTGGTGTGCCAAGTACCGATGCTTCTACGTTATACTCATTTATTGGCGTTAATTCTGTCTGAATACCGGAGTCAGCATTTACTTGACTCTCGGTCTGACTGTCAGATAGATTGACTTCACTGTTATCTGCCATTTCTTATTTTATACTCTATACTTGCATATAAATATAATATAATCAATATAATGTATTACATAACCAATTTTGCGTTAATACCGCACTTTCGTTTTATTCCGCTAACCCCAAAAACATGTTTGTATCTTTGCTGTAGGTACGGTCTTTAATATTTTAATTAATAAAAACTGTCCCTGTATCGGAAGCCATTGAGATGTTTTACTCTATTTTAAAATATATTAAATATATTAATATATTAACTTCCACCTACCTTGAAAGTTTCGTTTCTCTAAGGCCAGGATTCTTTCGTGCGAACGCTAGATACAAACATGTGTTTCATGGGTTATCGAAATAACTAACGCTACACATCTTTAGGAAGAGCAATAATTAATTTTAATGATCAGTTATTGAACTTATTGTTTATCAAATACATTCTTATGTCGTCAAATGTTGTGCAACTTTGTTCCCTACATATTACTTTTACATCTATTACTTATACTACTTACTTACGCAAGATAGCCCAGCCTGCCTTCACTCACTACTCACTCAAACACACAGAACATTACCCCGCCCTTAACATTTTATAAGAATACCCCTCACGGCCGGCACGCGGTGATGATTCGAGCTCGTTTCATTTATGTTAATAATTTCGTAGCGGTAGGATATAACTGATGTGATTACTCTCCCATGCTCACTACTAACACTGACTCCTGTTGGTTACTTTGAAACTACTTTTTGATTAACAAAGTTATAAAATTTGGCCAAATTCACTTGGCTCCGTGTCGGCGCCGACACAATCAGTGACGAACTGGGCAATGTGCTTGTTTGAGCGGGAGGAAGCGACGATTCACTGCCACCAGGTTTTAGTCGCCGTTCAATGTTGATTTGCTGTGACTTATGAGTTTTATGCGTGGCACATAGTCATTATATTCGCTGTATGTGTAGCCGATATTTGCATGTGCCACACTGATGTCACTAGTAGTAGGCGTGGCTTAGCGACATTTCCTGTAGTAGGCTGGTCGCTGCTACAGACTGTTCGTTCCATCGCCATTTTTTCATAGCATTGGTTGTTTCGCTTCGCATCCCCCGCGCACATACCTGTGTTACTGCGTACAGGCACACGACCACACACAAGCAGAGTTCTTGGAATTAAAGGGTGGCTGCATATTTCAACGAATTTCGCAACGTAATATTGCGTCTCGCTTTTGTTCTAACTGTTTCAGTCTCCACGTGTTCTGTTATAATGAAAATAACGTTACACAATAATTTTACACAATCCCGCACAAACATGAAATAAATAAAAATGTAAATCCCACATACCGTAAAAAATACAATAACCCAAAATTGGACGCGTTACATCTGCTCGTACAACGGTGACCTTGAATTCACTCCTCTCTTGTCGAATATGCGTATTTATTGGGACTTGGGCAAAACTAACCTAGCCCTGGTTAATATTCATGATTAGAATAAAAATACAATGTAAGATCCCTTAATCCCATTACTATGGTACTAGGTACTTATGTACTGTCACATAGTTATTAGAATAACTGAAGCAATGTTAAAGTAAATGTTTTTTTTGTATTTTTAAAAGAAAAAAGTAATTAAAAGAAACGGTAATAGTTTGAGCAGTAAAATGGAGAGCAAGTAAATTCAAAAAAGAGTATAAAGAAGGTTAAATAAAAAATTGAGTTGATTAACAAATGCAATGAGAGTTGAGTTTATTAATAACGTACAACCCTAAATCACTTATAGGTAATGAGTTCACGTGAAGACTCTGGGACCTGATGCAGGTAAGGGATTTGTAAGATGTTTATGCTTATTAAAGATTATTTTGGTAGAAATCTGTAAGTTAACGTATGGTATGTTTTTAAATAAATTTTTTAAATACTTCTCAGAGGGAAACATTTTTTTGTAGAATTAAAGTAATTGGATAATGAAATTTTGTATGTGCTTAGCATAGTTTTTGTTTCCAAGGAACAAAATGTTTGTATTAATACGTGATGTGGTTTACAGTGTGTTTCTATGTTAATACAAAAAATAATATATTTTGTATAATTAGTTTTATGGGCAGGTTTTAAGTTAACTTTCAAGTTCTGATGAAACATAACATTCCTGGTTTCTTGATCAATAAATTAAATTATCTATAGTATTATTACATATGTAAATTGTTAATTCTATTCCAAGGAAAGATTTTCACTCTTATTATCTTAACTTGTAAACCTCTTTGTTTACAAGAGACATTGTTTTTAATTATACATGTTTTTGTGAAGGTATATAGCCTAGTGTATAACATTTTTAAGTATGCATGTTAAAAGTAAACAGTCTTTTCAAACTTAAACTTATCTGAAGTACTCGTAGTATGTGTGTAGAAATTAACTGAGCCACATTTATGATTTGTTTTCTTCTTCTTCATTTCATGTTTTAGGCATTCTGCCTGTTATGGTTCCCACCTTTTCCGTGGTTTACCTAAATTTCTTCTTCCTCTGGCTTTGTATTTTCTAGCTTTTACTGGAATCCTGTATTGTTGCATTCTTTCTAAATGTTCTTGCCACTTGTTTCTATTAAATTTTATCTTTTCATTTAAGTTGAATACCTGAAGTTCTTGTCTAATCGTTTCATTTCGTATTCCGTCTATTCGACTACAGCCCTTAACTCGTCTTAAGAATCTCATTTCCTGTGCCTGAATTCGATTTTCTTGTGCCTTTGTCGTTACTCATGTTTCTCTGCCATATATATGTGTGGGGACAGCCATTGTTGTATAAAATTTCAACATTGTCTCTTTCCTGGCTTTATTTTCAGGCATTGATTGATAGTTCCGCAAATACGGGTAAAAGTACTAATTTTTTGTCAATATCTTTACTGTAATCAAAGGAAATGTCACAACATAGGTATTTAAAATGTTTTATTTGATCCAGTGTTTTATCGTTTAAGATGATTTTGTCTCTTATTGGCTCTTTTCCTGCGAATACCATTATTTTTGTTTTAGGAATTGAAATTTTTAAATTCTATCCTTTGCTAATTTGCTGCTGTTTGTATAATCTCTTTTGCAATTCTTCCTCTTTTTTCCCAATTAATGTGAGGTTGTCACCATATAAAATCACATTTAATATTTTGTCTTTGTCTAAATATATTCCCTCTTTATGTAATTCTTTCCAGTTTCGGATTATATCATCAATATAATTATTAAATAACGTGGGTGATAAACTGCATCCTTGTCTTACTCCTGAATTACTGAATTACTTATCTTTCCGTCTAGGCTTATAAACATTTTTGTTTTGTGATATCGACTTTGAATTGTTCTGATGAGATGTGGTGGATATCCTCTTAAGAACATGATCTTCCATAATTTTTCTCTGCTGACACGGTCAAAAGCTTTCTCAAAATCAACGAAAGCTATGTATGTACTTAAATTGTATTCTCGGCGCTTCTCGATTAGTTGTTCCAATGTAAACACAGCATCTATTGTGCTTCTTCCCTTTCTAAATCCCATCTGTTCTCCTATTATGTTTTCCATTATATGTTTTAAGCGGTCGTTTAAAGTCTTGGCATACATTTTGTATGCCGTGTCTAGTAAACTTATGCCGCGATAATTTTTGCAAACATTCTTGTTACCTTTTTTAAACAAAGATATAACCTAGGCTGCTCTCCAATCATTGGGAATATAACTTTGTTCCCAGCACAAGTTGAAAAGGTGTAATAAGCGTAAATGTAAAATTATTCCTCCGTACTTCCACAGCTCTGAGTTAATATTGTTCATCCCTGCCGCTTTCCAATTTTTTTATGTACGTAAAGCTTCATTTAATTCGTCTAATGTTAAATCATCTAAACCTCTTGTGTCAGCTACTTCTTGTTGGTCTTCTTGTATTATTCCTTCGTCGTACCACAAATTTTTATAGTAATCTATCCAGTCGTTGACTTTTATAACATTTATTCTTAATTGTTCTTTCTCTGAATTATTTATTGTCTTCATGACTTTATAGGCTATTAGTTGTCGTCCATGTTTGTCACTTTCAATGTTAGCGATAAAACGTTCCCATGAGTCTTTATGTGCTTCTCTTACTAATTGCTTTGCTATATTTCTTTTACGTTTGTATCTATCTTTGTTTTCTTCAGTGGAATCATTATGTATTTTATATATTCCTTCTGTTTGGACCTTATGGCGTCTTCTATTTCTCCAAACCATATTCTCAAACCTTTCCTTTTTCTAAATTTTCTTTTTGTGCCAAGACATTCCGATGCTACATGTTTAACTACTTGTTGTAAGTTTAACCATTCTTGTTCTATATTATATGTGCTTTCCAAACTTGTTAGTCTTTCAGCTAATCTTTTCTGATATAATAGTTTAATACTTCCTCTTTTAATAGATATGTTTTGTATACTTGTTCATTTTGTACTTCTTTTGATGGTTTCTTTGTTTTCTTCCATTTAGTATACATATCTATTTTTGAAACTACCAGGTAGGTCTGTGCCAACATCTTGACCTCTATATACTCGTGTGTCTAACTTGTCCAGCCAGTTTTTCATTTGTGATAACATAGTCTATTAATGATCTGCAACCTAGCTCTGTCCAAGTGTATTTACGTATATCCTTCTTCCTAAAGAAAGTATTCATTATTTTTAATCTATTGTAAGTAACGAAGTCTCTCGGAAGGTTTCTGTTTACATTACAGGGTTTTTCTCCAAAACTTCCAGTTATATTTGGGATAGGTCTATTTCCTACTCTAGCGTTTATATCACCCATAAAATTGCTTGGTCTGAGTTGTCAGTCGTGTTCATTATCTGTTGAAGGACTTCATAAAAGTCCTCAGATGCTCTCAGCTTTCCCTCTTCTGGAGCATATACCGCTATAATTATTACTTTTCCTCTCTCTAATTTTATTTGTATTGTGATTACTCTATCATTAACGTATTTGTAATTTACTATATTGTTTTCCCATTTTTTATGTATATAAAGTGCAACTCCTTTGCTAGCTCGTTTATCTAATTCCACTCCACTATAAAACATAATATAATTGTCAACATACTTGTTTCCTCTTAGCTTCTTTTTTGTTTCTGTGATAGCTGCAAAGTCTATTTTCTGTTTGCTTAAAATATTTGCTATTTCGTTTTCTTTATGCATTGTTAACTAACAAACTTATGTCACTTTATTTATAAACTTACGAATATGCTTTATGTTTTGTACACTTACGGCTAGTGCCGCCATGTTGTTATATAGCCAACTTAAATTTTTTACTCACCATATCCAGGATTCGGATTGGACGAGTTGAAAACAAGATGGTTGCTTGGAATAATTAATAATTCATTTTCTAATGTTCAAATCAATCTTACTTTATTAAATTATAAAATCCAATTAAATTTATCTTTTTATTTTTTTCAATCAAAAAATAAAAAACTTCATACATTCCATTTAACCCCATCATTACAGACAAAATCTTCCTTCTCCCTTTCTTACATTTTTGTTTCAGTAATATTCAAAATAAAATATAAATACAAAATGGATCATTTGTCTAATGTGAATATATTCACAATTATTCACAATGTGTATTTGTTCAGCAATATTCAAAATAAAAATATAAAATGTAAATATAAAATAATTCGCTACAACTTAACTAATATAACGGAAACCAGCGCTTGCATTCACCCACTCACACATATACCCCATGACTTTAAGAGCTCTCCATTTTTGTGAAAATATTTAAATTTGAATTTTATGAACCCTAATTGAAAATTTTTGATTTTTATTCTTGTAGGTTACTTAGCTGAATCGTAGTATTTCCATAGTCCAGTCTCCTCACGTATTTGCCTTCATTTCATACAGTTTCTATTACTGATAATTTGTTTTTACATATCGCCGAAACTGTTATTATATAAATAAAACTGCTATTCACATCACTTATGAGAAAATTTTGATTTTATATCACATTTTGTTGAACTGCGGGTGCAACGAAAACTACGCCCAACCGGCGGACGCGCGGATTGCTGGCATCTTTAGTTGTTAGATGTTCATTGCCGACTGTTTTGTTCTCCGAGCGTCAACGAAACTGCTGGTGTTGACACTCCTACATTCCAAAGCTGGGTTTGTCTCTGACATAATATGGTCTGATGTTCTGTCACATAATATGTTAGTCACTGGAGCTGACCTTGGCACAATTTCGCACGCCTGTCTGCTACGTCGTTATAATATTTTACAATTACTCCTTCTACTTTTGTTTATAATAAAATTTACCATAATTATGAATTTATGTTTGTCTCCCAAAATTATTATCTATTTTTATGTTTCCCCAAAATTAGCGTTACATAATCAAATATTATTTTTATCAAAATACAATGATTTTTTTATATTACCCCCGGTAGGCCTAAATGTCCCATTACAATACCCCCTCAATGAGAGGTTTTATGCCGAAGCATAAAAACTCTCATTGACACACTCATACTGCCTAAAGGGATCAGTCAGGATATGTCGCCACAACCCCCTTTACGGTTTACATAAAAAAATATAATTAACTCACCCTTGGTCCAGTGACTGTGACCGCACCTGAATGACCTTACTGGACTTCTCTCTCGAGATCCCAACACCTAAAGTCAGACAGGTACTTAACGCTCCTGCTCTGACGCGCTGGCCAGCTCACGACTGCCACCACAGCATCACCAGACTCTGAAACAACAAATAAAAATATCAACTAGTGGCCTTATACAATACTATATCCCTAACTGATCTGTTTCCCCTTAGCTGTGCTGGTTTGCGTTAAGAAGCACTGTTTTTTTTTCCTTAACTCCTAACATATATATGAATACAATATTTATTATAACAAAATATAAAACATCCAGCCTCAATATCGACAATCTTCATACCCTTCTGTTGTTACATCTTACTCCCAAAATTCAAAATATTTCTCTGATTCTATCAGAATTTCAATAAACATTTTCCATTACAATATTACAAATACCTTTCCTCCTAGGATTAATATTTCAAAACAATTAAATTCATTTATAAAATTCTTATATATAACAAAATCAAGTACATCAAAACAAATTATTTCCTTATATCTTTCTCAAACTTGGTTAAACATCTCCATCAAAACATCTCAAATCAACACAAAATCATCTAAGTGCAACATAAAATCAACTACATATTCTATATATCATTGACATCATTCAGTCTAATATTCAATCACTCGTTACCAACAATTTAGTAACCTCCTTCTACATCAAAATCTAATATCCCCCTCTAACCCAGTTACAATTAGGTAAATCACCTCACGGGTAAACCGTGCAAGGCATTTACCTGGTTGCATAAACACTCTATTGTCTACACCCCTGGCTTGTAACGGCCAGCTCCTTTTCCACACACTCTATTGTTTACTTCTGGTGGATTGTAGCGCCCATTTGCATCCACAAGAACTGCAATTTCAATTAGGGTGTAGACGCTGCCTACCCCGTTCTTGCTTCAGTGTTATATAAAAATTTGGCAGTACTGATGTCCGAGGACGCCAGTAATCCTACTATAATGATTCACACACCCTTAATACGGCACTATCACCACCTTCGATGATAGCCGCTGTTCCATAGTTATGTAGATTCCCCTGAGTTACCCCCCGGTCAATTTCTAAGTTCAACCAATTTCACAGACAACCAGCTATGATCAGTTTTACAATAATTCTGCCCACAGCTGGATGTCATCCAAAACCACGGTCTGGGCTGGTAAGGCCGGGACTGCCCGAAAGTAGGGAATCTATTAAAAAAAAAAAACATACTATACACGTTTAAGATTCCTACACTAACATAATACATACAATACATCATAATTAACACTGTTGTTATTACCTTAAAATAAACAATTCACATTTCAGTTTGATCAAAATGTACACACCTTACATCTTTAAATTTGCATATAAAATTATAAACATTACATTTTAATTTCAATGGAACTCTTATTAATTAGCCATCAATTATTTATCATTTACTATACCATTAACTTTTCCAAAAAAAATTTTTTTTTCCATTTGTTATCAACCTTCATTTTACATAACATTTCATTTATTATTACAATTTATCTATGATTTTCTGTTTGACATTTTAATCATTAATTAGTTTGGGTGACTCTCAATTATTCACTATGATTCTTTATTGAATATGCATTTACACATATAACCTTACTCACCTTTCTTCCTTCTACCACTACTAACAGATTTACATAGGATGACACCAATCTCTCAATAATAACCCCCTTCAACACTAATTCCACTTAAATCATTTTCCTCTCAAAATAAAATACTTAATACCCTCTTTGTAACTAGGATGTGTGTTCCCAACCTGGCAATTCCATGCATAACCTTTTGCCCCTCCACCAAATATCGGCAAACACTCTTCTACCCTTCGCAACTACCTGCCCAATGACGCACGTTGATCACTCCCTACACTGGACCCTCACTACAAAATATTACAATCAATATTAATCTCCATTTACATTACTCACCTTCTCTACATATAATCACTAACACTACTGTGTCCCTACTATTACCCTGTTTCTGTATTACTTGTATTTCAACTTTTTATTCTCTCTAACTCCCATTAAAATTAACTCTGATTAACTCACATGCCTTATTGAAATAATCATCATCACCCAAATTCTATCTTTTACAACTTTATATTTATTCACTATTTATTATCAAGTTTAAATCTCATACAAATAATTTAAATTCATCATCAAAATCTCTTTGTATAACATTTTAAATTAATCAATTACTTCATCTCAAATTATTTTAATTCCATCAATTATTAAAAACACAACATATTTTAATTACTTTACTCCAAAACAATTACAATTCACTTATTATCACCTTCATGATTATTCTCATTATTTATTTAGTCTGCCAAAATATTATTATTATTATTAAAACAATTTCTACTACATACACACATTGTTTACATTAAATACATTTTACAACGTAGACACAATTAATTTCGCTATAAATTTATTTACAATTCTTTGTCATTACTTTTCTTATTTACCACACTTCATTTCATAATCTAGCCAGGTCATTACCATAAACTAAAATATTTAAAATGTCCATTCACTGAATTTTTTATCTAACCCCCATCATCATGTATTAGTCTAATGTTTTTATAACACAAGTTATTTTTATCTACATACATTACATTATGACCATTTAGATAATAACCCATTACTTCTATGTCATTTATTATACCAGTATAATGTATAGGATTATTCCTTTTTATTATTTCATAAACCTTGTCTGCATTAGTTATTTTTGTCCAGTCTCCATCAGTATTTTTGTTTAACATAAGGTAAGTTATTTTATCATTATACTCCTCCACTATATCAATCACATCATTAGGTAAGTGTTTATCATTTACAACAGTTCATCAAAATAATCATCCATCTCTATTTCACAAGGTAAGTATTTCATATTGTTTATCTTCTCCACTTCTAACCTCTCTATCAACTCTTTATAATTTCTTCTTGGATTTCGTTGTCCATGACGTGTCCATTACTTAACTAAATATCACTATAATATTGACGACTCGGAACACAAAGTTTTTTATAAGTAAAAACGTAAAGTTTTACCTTACAGCCTGAACCGGCTTTCACCTATAGAAGGCTTCATCAGAGGCTGTCGTTAGTAGTGCTGCTCGTCTTGTTGTTGGCGACGAGAAAGTGTTTCGAAAGATTGAAGCTGTGTGTGTGTGGTGAGATGTGTTCGAATAATGCGTGCGATTTGAATTGTGTCTGTTCGTTTAGGATGTCGTTTTTATTTGTTTTTGTGTTTGTATATTTCTAATTGTTCTAGAGTGTCTAGTTTTCGGCCTTTTGTGTGTACGTGTAGTATGTTCATGTTATTGTCGATGTTTTTATATGTGTGGTTTGCTTCAATGAGGTGGTTTGCGAAGGTAGATTCTGTAGTGGTGTGGAGTGCTTTTGTGTGTTCAATGTATCTCTGTTTGAAGCTACGTCCTGTCTGGCCTATGTAGAATTTACTGCAATTTGAACAATTTAGTTTATATACACCGGGTAGATCGAATTCGATTTACATTTAATACATTCGATCTACCCGGTGTATATAAACTAAATTGTTCAAATTGCAGTAAATTCTACATAGGCCAGACAGGACGTAGCTTCAAACAGAGATACATTGAACACACAAAAGCACTCCACACCACTACAGAATCTACCTTCGCAAACCACCTCATTGAAGCAAACCACACATATAAAAACATCGACAATAACATGAACATACTACACGTACACACAAAAGGCCGAAAACTAGACACTCTAGAACAATTAGAAATATACAAACACACAAAAACAAATAAAAACGACATTATCACCTTCATGATTATTCTCATTATTTATTTAGTCTGCCAAAATATTATTATTATTATTAAAACAATTTCTACTACATACACACATTGTTTACATTAAATACATTTTACAACGTAGACACAATTAATTTCGCTATAAATTTATTTACAATTCTTTGTCATTACTTTTCTTATTTACCACACTTCATTTCATAATCTAGCCAGGTCATTACCATAAACTAAAATATTTAAAATGTCCATTCACTGAATTTTTTATCTAACCCCCATCATCATGTATTAGTCTAATGTTTTTATAACACAAGTTATTTTTATCTACATACATTACATTATGACCATTTAGATAATAACCCATTACTTCTATGTCATTTATTATACCAGTATAATGTATAGGATTATTCCTTTTTATTATTTCATAAACCTTGTCTGCATTAGTTATTTTTGTCCAGTCTCCATCAGTATTTTTGTTTAACATAAGGTAAGTTATTTTATCATTATACTCCTCCACTATATCAATCACATCATTAGGTAAGTGTTTATCATTTACAACAGTATCATCAAAATAATCATCCATCTCTATTTCACAAGGTAAGTATTTCATATTGTTTATCTTCTCCACTTCTAACCTCTCTATCAACTCTTTATAATTTCTTCTTGGATTTCGTTGTCCATGACGTGTCCATTACTTAACTAAATATCACTATAATATTGACGACTCGGAACACAAAGTTTTTTATAAGTAAAAACGTAAAGTTTTACCTTACAGCCTGAACCGGCTTTCACCTATAGAAGGCTTCATCAGAGGCTGTCGTTAGTAGTGCTGCTCGTCTTGTTGTTGGCGACGAGAAAGTGTTTCGAAAGATTGAAGCTGTGTGTGTGTGGTGAGATGTGTTCGAATAATGCGTGCGATTTGAATTGTGTCTGTTCGTTTAGGATGTCGTTTTTATTTGTTTTTGTGTGTTTGTATATTTCTAATTGTTCTAGAGTGTCTAGTTTTCGGCCTTTTGTGTGTACGTGTAGTATGTTCATGTTATTGTCGATGTTTTTATATGTGTGGTTTGCTTCAATGAGGTGGTTTGCGAAGGTAGATTCTGTAGTGGTGTGGAGTGCTTTTGTGTGTTCAATGTATCTCTGTTTGAAGCTACGTCCTGTCTGGCCTATGTAGAATTTACTGCAATTTGAACAATTTAGTTTATATACACCGGGTAGATCGAATGTATTAAATGTAAATCGAATTCGATCTACCCGGTGTATATAAACTAAATTGTTCAAATTGCAGTAAATTCTACATAGGCCAGACAGGACGTAGCTTCAAACAGAGATACATTGAACACACAAAAGCACTCCACACCACTACAGAATCTACCTTCGCAAACCACCTCATTGAAGCAAACCACACATATAAAAACATCGACAATAACATGAACATACTACACGTACACACAAAAGGCCGAAAACTAGACACTCTAGAACAATTAGAAATATACAAACACACAAAAACAAATAAAAACGACATCCTAAACGAACAGACACAATTCAAATCGCACGCATTATTCGAACACATCTCACCACACACACACAGCTTCAATCTTTCGAAACACTTTCTCGTCGCCAACAACAAGACGAGCAGCACTACTAACGACAGCCTCTGATGAAGCCTTCTATAGGTGAAAGCCGGTTTAGGCTGTAAGGTAAAACTTTACGTTTTTACTTATAAAAAACTTTGTGTTCCGAGTCGTCAATATTATAGTGATATTTATAATTTCTCTTTAACTGAAATAATTCTATCTCCCTATCTGCACACAACTCTCTCTCAAAACATCTCTCACCATAACACCATATCACACTTTCTCAATATATGCAGGGGACACTACAACTTTATTGCTGCACCACCTATCAGGTGCACAAAAAATCCAGGGACAACTATTTGCAGACCATATGTCTCCCAAATATACTTGTGAAGCCTTTTCTTCACCCCCAGCTACAACATCATGGGAAAAATTTACCCCCTGCCACCCCTCTACAAGTATACTATCTCTCCACTTTCTCTCTGACTCATCAACACACACTAACACTCCACCATTATATTCTAACACCATATCTTTATTTGTATTGTCATAATTCTCACCCCCTACTTACCTCATTATATGTCATCTGACCGTCTTTATTTACGTTTAATTTATCTGTTTCTCCACTATTCTTTACCCTCACTATACTCTCCGAATAGTAATTAACATCATTATCATCACTATTCAATACGTTATTATCTAACACTACCTCTTCCACTATTTTGTCATTATTAATATTTGTCATAACTATAACATTGTCACCTAACTTCTTATTCATTATCTGATTTAATTTACCTTCTAAATTTTTATTCATTTCGTCAATCTTTTTCTCACAATTGCTACTTATTGATTCTAATATCTGTTCTGTAATTGTATCCAAACGTGTATCAATTTCTTTAATATATTTATTAAAATCAAAGTTCTGCTGTTTAATTTCATTTCTAATTTCGTTAAAACTATTATTTATTTCATCAAATTTATCATTGAAATTACTTTTTTGTTCCTCGAATTTGCTATCAAATTTATTTAGGTAACAGTAACTGCATCATACTCATCATATTATTATTCTCTTTCTTAACTAAGGTCGGCGTCGACTGACTCGTCGCGCCTTCCATTATTCTCGATTCTGTTAACTGCTTTCTATATTACTGTCAGTGAAGCTGACTTCATTGCTAATATTTTTATTAGTATACATCATTTTTATTTAATTCTTACTTATTTATAATACACCTATTTCAATAACACTGTAACATAACCATATCTGACACTCTCATCATCTAAGTTTATTCCTATGTACATACCAATTTATTTATCCCAAACAACCATATCGTCTCTCAAACAGGTCCACATTTGCATGATTTTGTTTATGCTGCTTCGGGCGCCATTATTAACTAACAAACTTATTTCACTTTATTTATAAACTTACAAATATGCTTTGTTTATGTTTTGTACACTTAACGGCTAGTGCCGCCATGTTGTTATATATCCAACTTAAATTTTTTACTCACTGTATCCAGGATTCGGATTGGACGAGTTGAAAACAAGATGTTTGCTTGGAATAATTAATAATTCATTTTCTAATGTTCAAATCAATCTTACTTTATTAAATTATAAAATCAAATTAAATTTATCTTTTTTTTTTTTCAATCAAAAAATAAAAAACTTCATACATTCCATTTAACCCCATCATTACAGACAAAATCTTCCTTCTCCCTTTCTTACATTTTTGTTTCAGTAATATTCAAAATAAAATATAAATACAAAATGGATCATTTGTCTAATGTGAATATAATTTGTTCAGCAATATTCAAAATAAAAATATAAAATATAAATATAAAATAATTCGCTACAACTTAACTAATATAACGGAAACCAGCGCTTGCATTCACCCACTCACACATATACCCCATGACTTTAAGAGCTCTCCATTTTTGTGAAAATGTTTAAATTTGAATTTTATGAACCCTAATTGAAAATTTTTGATTTTTATTCTTGTAGGTTACTTAGCTGAATCGTAGTATTTCCATAGTCCAGTCTCCTCACGTATTTGCCTTCATTTCGTACAGTTTCTATTACTGATAATTTGTTTTTACATATCGCCGAAACTGTTATTATATAAATAAAACTGCTATTCACATCACTTATGAGAAAATTTTGATTTTATATCACATTTTGTTGAACTGCGGGTGCAACGAAAACTACGCCCAGCCGGCGGACGCGCGGATTGCTGGCGTCTTTAGTTGTTAGATGTTCATTGCCGACTGTTTTGTTCTCTGAGCGTCAACGAAACTGCTGGCGTTGACACTCCTACATTCCAAAGCTGGGTTTGTCTCTGACGTAATATGGTCTGATGTTCTGTTACATAATATGTTAGTCACTGGAGGTGACCTTGGCACAATTTCGCACGCCTGTCTGCTACGTCGTTAGAATATTTTACAATTACTCCTACTTTTGTTTCTAATAAAATTTACCATAATTATGAATTTATGTTTATGTCTCCCAAAATTATTATCTATTTTTATGTTTCCCCAAAATTAGCGTTACATAATCAAATATTATTTTTATCAAAATACAATGATTTTTTATATTACCCCCGGTAGGCCTAAATGTCCCGTTACAGCATTATTCCTCTGACATTTCAGGTGGCCACTCTTATTTGGTTTATCCATTTTTATTTGTGCTTTTTCATTGCCATTGTCGTTACCATATAGTATCCATCCTATTTCCGAGGCTAATTGGGGAACTGGGAGTAAATAGTAGATTCCTCTGTATGGGTTACCAATCTCGTAGCAGAGTAGACAAATGGTGCTGCTGCCACCTTATGGCCTTTTGTTCTGCCGGTTTTTCTGTTGGAGTTGTCTCCCTTAGCCGATAGGTTCCAGTTATTTATGGGCCCCGGAAAGTTGCCCCTCACCCTCTTCTTTCTGCTACATAACGTACATCCATTGCACGCCATGCATTGCCCAGGGGTCACGTGACTCATGTCTTCGTGGACGTAGAAGTAGGATTTGCTGGGAGAGCTTTTAAATTCAGTGAGCATTTCTCAGGGTTTTAAATACTATACAGACATTGGCATCCTGTATAACCCCCGAGACTCTTTACCAGTCTTTGACCCCCCCCGATTTGTTTTACGAGTGTTATTCAGAAAGTAAGTTCTGTTTTTAAATATTGCTGTGGTATCGATGCCGTCATGCTGTTGCACATGCATGCCCAGTTTGTTGATTTGTTTGTAAGCCAACAATGACATTTGTAAACAATTGTGCACTGAGTAAGCTTCGTTGGACGTGTTAATAATGTCGAAGAAATTAGATACGCCCGCTGTATGTGAAAGTAGGAATGTGGTTCGGTTCTTGAATGTGAAAGGGATTGAAACTGAAATACTGAAATTGAAACTGGCGTTTCTGCGTAGACTACCAGAGGTTGAATGACGTTACAAAAAAAGATTGCTATCCGTTACCTTGCATTAATGATATCGACACTTTGTCCGGAGCCCAGTGGTTCTCCACATTGGACCTGAAGAATGGATATTGGCAAGTGGGTTTCTTTCAAGAAGACAAGGAAAGACCACTTTCTCGACCCCAAGTGGCGTATTCCAGGTTAACCTCATACCATTTGGACTGTGTAATGCGCCGGCAACATTTGACAGATTTATGGACCTGGTACTCCGAGGCCTGACATGGAAAACTTGCCTTGTTTATTTAGACGATGTGATAGTCATCGGAAAAACTTTAGGAAAGACCATCTGGAAAACCTTAGGAGGGTCTGACTAGAATTTACGGTGCCCAACTGAAGCTGAGTCCGAAGAAGTGATCTCTATTCCAGAAGGAAGTATAGTATCTGGGCCATCTGGTTTCGGCAGTGGGTGTTAGTGTGGATCCTAATAAAGTGAAACCGTAATAGACTGGCCATTTCCAAAGAATAAACACGAAGTTCAGATTTTACTGGGGTTATGCACTACAGACGTATTGTGATAGGCTTCGCTACCATTGCTAAACCACGACATGAGCTAATGGAAAATAAATGAAACTTCCAGTGGTCGAGAGAGTGTGACCAAGCATTTAGGACTTTGAAAATTGCATTATGTTCGCAACCAATTCTCGCTTTCTCCCAGCTTCTGAAGGGAAGTACATTGTAGACAGACACAAGCAATACTGGTCTAGGAGCAGTTTTGTCAGTTTTGTCTCAAGTGCAAAATGGTGAAGAACGTGTAATAGCGTATTACAGCAAGGCACTTTCTAAACCTGAGAGAAATTATTGCGTTACAAGGAGAGAGTTGCTGGCAATCGTCCGAGTTTTGGCGCACTTCCATAAATACCTCTATGGAAGGGAGTTTTAACTACGCTCCAACCACGCCGCACTTGCATGGCTCTTGAGATTTAAAAATCTGTAAGGGCAGTTGGCAAGGTGGCTCTAACGTCTGCAAGAGTACAACATCGGTGGGGGCGCCTGCATGGTAATGGAGATGGCTTATCACGAAGACCGTGCCTGGAAGACTGCCGACATTGCAGTAGAAAGGAAGAACAAAACGCCAGCGAACATGTTCAAGCCGTCACTGTAGATTTCCTGGCAGACGGCTGGATGGCACAAGATTTTCGACAAGAACAGATGACTGATGATGACATTGGACCGATCTTGACAGCGAAAGAGGAAGGTCGCCGCCCGGATTGACAAGATATCTGCCATGGTTCGGAAGTGGTGAAGGGCTACTGGGCAAAATGGGAATCTCTTACTTTAGAGAACGGATTGTTGAAGAGGGCTTGGGAAAGTGCAGATGGACGAGACGTGGTCATGCAGTTGATAGTTCCCCAAAGTAAAGTGCAGTCTGTTTTGGAGGAGATGCATGATGGAACATCTGGAGACCATCTTGGCGTTAACAAAATCCTTGAGAAAATACGGAAGCGATTCTATTGGCTTCATCTTCGCCATGACTAGAGGAATGGGTTTTGACATGTGAAATATGTGCTGCAAGCAAGGGCCCACAAACCAGAAGCAGTGGAAAAATGAGACAATATAATGTTGGACACCTCCCCAACATACAATGGCAGCATTCAATTCATTAATTTACCGTGTGTATAGAATCCCATTAAATGAACAAGAAAGAAACAATGAAAGAAATATTATCAAACAAATAGCAATAGACAATGGATACAAAATAACAACTTTCAATAAATTAGAAAATAAAATAAAACATAAACTCACTAAACAAACACCGTACAAACCTTCATGTAAAAATCCTCGCACTAATGATAATACAAAATATACCCACTTTACTTATCACGGAAACATAACTTGTAAACTAAGCAAACTATTTAAAGATACAAACTTAAAAATATCTTATATCACAGATAACATTATTTTTAATAAAATAAGACCTAAAAATAATTTCAACATTCATAATAAAAATGGAGTTTACAAAATATAATGTCCAGATTGCAAAAATGTTACGTAGGTCAGACAACAAAAAAAACTGTCCGAAAGAGATATTCAACATCGCAATTCGTATTTAAAACCTAATATTTACAAATCTAATTTAGCCACCCACTGTTTAAACAATAAACATAAATTTTCACACATTGAAAATGTCAAATTAATTAAAAATGTACAAAAAGGTAACAAAATGAATATCTGGGAAAATCTTAATATTTACAAACACAATAATAATAATCTACTAATTAAAGAACAAACACAAATAAAAACAAAACAAGATGATTTATTTAAAATCATACACTTATTAAAATAATAGAATAAACATTAAATATATAATAAATAGCTACTACATAAACATTAAAACAATCGAAAATAGAATTGAAGCAAATTTGATTATCTGTTAGCTGTATTGTAAGTGGAACATTCAGTTACAATTCAAACAAACCTCTGAAGATATAGAATAATTTCTGTGAAACGTGCATCAGGTGAAAATAAACCTACAGTGTATTTATTTGAAGATATTACATACGAGACCTGCAGGAAACTCAATGAGTTACTTACAGAGAAATAATAAATATTTGTACTCTTCATATCCTAAATTACATTTTACTTCCTTTTAAACTATTAATAATGCAATAACATAACAATAAAGTGTATTAATATATTAACCCATCACTTGTATAGACCATTACAATATTTATCTCTTTATCATGTATTTTCATATCTACAAATTTCATGTTAGTTTAGGAAAACGCTTTAATATATAATGTCAGACAACTTATTCCTGTCTTTAATCATGTATATAAAGAGAGTAAAACTACAATTTTTGGCATATTATATGAAAAGAAGGTTACAGCGACAGCTGTTATGGGGTCACTTCACTGTTTTTATTCAAGTATGTTTATGTGTATGTATATAGGCTATGTACGTATGTATGTACCTGAACGTTCATTTCTACCATATTATCAACATTACTTGAAAAACTTTTCAATTTATCATTTAAATTTGATAACACAGTACACTTTAATTACTCATGTATCAGAACGACTAAAAGCCTATATTCTCATGTAGGCTTCCACGGCCGGTGTCCATTCTGTATGTTACTATAATTTTCTTTTATTACTTTAATTATTTAACCGTTTGCACATAAACACTTGTTGGCGTCCTTTTTGTTCAGACACCATCTTTAAAGTGTGTCAACTATGTATAATTGTTACTTACCAGTGCCATGTTCTTTTCGGCGAACACAGGAGAACAGATTATGGTTATTTGAATAAAATAGACTAAATACTTGTATTCCTCTCACGATCTCGTTTATTATGCATATGCCCCAAACTCATTTTTTTTACTACAAAACAGTCATTACTACAAGTCATTTGATTCCCATTTTCTACTTCAAAAATTTATCTCTTTTTTTTCTTTTTAATTCTGATACAACTTGTTAGATATACCATAACAATATTTCTAATGCCTGATTTTAAACATTAGAGTAAATTAGAGATACTGAAAAACATAAAATCTATTTCCTAGAACACAAACCAGCGCTTCTAGAATATTACAAAAAAAGACATTTATCCCCTTCATACACCCTTGGCCCTTGAGATCTCATTTTTACTGATTTAGAGTATTTTAGTAATTTTTTAAATATTGAATTTCAAATATATGGTAGTACTCCGGAGATTACTTAGCTGTTCGAAGAGTTGATCTGGAATCGTCCCCTCTTTACTGTCATCTTGCACCTTTTGTTTTGCCTGGTTCTTATTGCCGAACAGTTATTACATTTTTGTCACTACACAGTCTATTTATATATCGTTTGTATGGAAATAATTTTGATTTTCAATCACATTTTTTGAACTGCGGGCGCCCGCGATTTTACGTTTTATAACTTTGTTTGCAGCCGGCCGGCTCTAGGAGCAAAATTTAACTGGGATGAGACGAACGGCACTACTTTCTGAAGTGTTCGCTGCTACTTCACCAAATCTTATTGTTTTAAGTTTTGTATCACTACGCCAGTATGAGGTTTGGCTTACACGCCTATGCATTCCAGCGTGACGTATGCACTGACGTAATATGGTCTGATGTTCTGTTACATAATATGTTAGTCACTGGAGCTGACCTTGGCCCAATTTTGCCCGTTTGTCTATTGCGTTGTATAATTCATGAAATAAATCTGTTTACTTCTCCCCACAATCAACATTTATATCACCTTTTGTTTTCCTCAAAATTAGCGTTACATAATCAAATATTATTTCCTTTTTATTAAAACACAATAAATTTTATTTATTACCCCGGGTAGGCCTAAATGTCCCGTTACAATACCCCCTCAATGAGAGGTTTTATGCCGAAGCATAAAAACTCTGACACACTCATACTGTACTGCCTAAAGGGATCAGTCAGGATATGTCGCCACAACCCCCTTTATGGTTTACATAAAAAAAATATAATTAACTCACCCTTGGTCCAGTGACTGTGACCGCACCTGAATGACCTTACTGGACTTCTCTCTTGAGATCCCAACACCATAAAATCAGACAGGTACTTAACGCTCCTGCTCTGACACGCTGGCCAGCTCACGACCGCCGCCACAGCATCACCAGACTCTGAAACAACAAATCAAAATATCAACTAGTGGCCTTATACAATACTATATCCCTAACTGATCTGTTTCCCCTTAGCTGTGCTGGTTTGCGTTAAGAAGCACTGGTTTTTTCCTTAACTCCTAACATATATATGAATACAATATTTATTATAACAAAATATAAAACATCCAGCCTCAATATCGACATTCTTCATACCCTTCTCTTGTTACATCTTACTCCCAAAATTCAAAATATTTCTCTGATTCTATCAGAATTTAAATAAACATTTCCCATTACAATATTGCAAATACCCTTCCTCCTAGGGTTAATATTTCAAAACAATTAAATTCATTTATAAAATTCTTGTATATGACAAAATCAACTACATCAAAACAAATTTTTTCCTTATATCTTTCTCAAACTTGGTTAAACATCTCCATCAAAACATCTCAAATCAACACAAAATCATCTAAGTACATCATAAAATCAACTACATATTCTATATGTCATTGACATCATTCAGTCTAATATTCAATAACTCGTTACCAACAATTTAGTAACCTCCTTCTACATCAAAATCTAATATCCCCCCTCTAACCCAGTTACAATTAGGTAAATCACCTCACGGGTAAACCGTGCAAGGCATTTACCTGGTTGCATAAACACTCTATTGTTTACACCCCTGGCTTGTAACGGCCAGCTCCCTTTCCACACACTCTATTGTTTACTCCTGGTGGATTGTAGCGCCCATTTGCATCCACAAGAACTGCAATTTCAATTAGGGTGTAGACGCTGCCTACCCCGTTCTTGCTTCAGCGTTATATAAAAATTTGGCATTACTGATGTCCGAGGACACCAGTAATTCTACTATAATGATTCACACACCCTTAATACGGCACTATCACCACCTTCGATGATAGCCGCTGTTCCATAGTTATGTAGATTCCCCTGAGTTACCCCCCGGTCAATTTCTAAGTTCAACCAATTTCACAGACAACCAGCTATGGTCAGTTTTACAATAATTCTGCCCACAGCTGGATGTCATCCAAAACCACAGTCTGGGCTGGTAAGGCCGGGACCGCCCGAAAGTAGGGAATCTATTAAAAAAAAAAACATACTATACATGTTTAAGATTCCTACACTAACATAATACATACAGTACATCATAATTAACACTGTTGTTATTACCTTAAAATAAACAATTCACATTTCAGTTTGATCAAAATGTACACACCTTACATCTTTAAATTTGCATATAAAATTATAAACATTACATTTTAATTTCAATGGAACTCTTATTAATTAGCCATCAATTATTTATCATTTACTATACCATTAACTTTTCCAAAAAAAGTTTTTTTTTTTACTTTGTTATAACCTTCATTTTACATAACCTTTCATTTATTATTACATTTTATCTATGATTTTCTGTTTGACATTTTGATCATTAATTAGTTTGGGTGACTCTCAATTATTCACTATGATTCTTTATTGAATATGCATTTACACATATAACCTTACTCACCTTTCTTCCTTCTAACCACTACTAACAGATTTACATAGGATGACACCAATCTCTCAATAATAACCCCCTTCAACACTAATTCCACTTAAATCATTTTCCTCTCAAAATAAAATACTTAATACCTCTTTGTAACTAGGATGTGTGTTCCCAACCTGGCAATTCCATGCATAACCTTTTGCCCCTCCACCAAATATCGGCAAACACTCTTCTACCCTTCGCAACAACCTGCCCAACGACGCACGTTGATCACTCCCTACACTGGACCCTCACTACAAAATATTACCATCAACTATTTAATCTCCATTTACATTACTCACCTTCTCTACATATAATCACTAACACTACTGTGTCCCAACTATTACCCTGTTTCTGTATTACTTGTATTTCAACTTTTTATTCTCTCTAACTCCCATTAAAATTAACTCTGATTAACTCACAATTCTTATTGAAATAATCATCATCACCCAAATTCTATCTTTTACAACTTTATTACAACTATATTCACTATTTATTATCAAGTTTAAATCTCATACAAATAATTTAAATTCATCATCAAAATCTCTTTGTATAACATTTTAAATTAATCAATTACTTCATCTCAAATTATTTTAATTCCATCAGTTATTAAAAACACAACATATTTTAATTACTTTACTCCAAAACAATTACAATTCACTTATTATCACCTTCATGATTATTCTCATTATTTATTTAGTCTGCTAAAATATTATTATTATTATTATTATTAAAACAATTTCTACTATACACACACATTGTTTACATTAAATACATTTTACAACATAGACACAATTAATTTCGCTATAAATTTATTTACAATTCTTTGTCATTACTTTTCTTATTTACCACACTTCATTTCATAATCTAGCCAGGTCATTACCATAAACTAAAATATTTAAAATGTCCATTCACTGAATTTTTTATCTAACCCCCATCATCATGTATTAGTCTAATGTTTTTATAACACAAGTTATTTTTATCTACATACATTACATTATGACCATTTAGATAATAACCCATTACTTCTATGTCATTTATTATACCAGTATAATGTATAGGATTATTCCTTTTTATTATTTCATAAACCTTGTCTGCATTAGTTATTTTTGTCCAGTCTCCATCAGTATTTTTGGTTAACATAAGAAGTTATTTTATCATTATACTCCTCCACTATATCAATTACATCATTAGGTAAGTGTTCATCATTTACAACAGGATCATCAAAATAATCATCAATCTTTATTTCACAAGGTAAGTATTTCATATTGTTTATCTTCTCCACTTCTAACCTCTCTATCAACTCTTTATAATTTCTCTTTAACTGAAATAATTCTATCTCCTATCTACACACAACTCTCTCTAAATATCTCTCACCATCACACCATATCACACTTTCTCTCTCAATATATGCAGGGGACACTACAACTTTATTGCTGCACCACCTATCAGGTGCACAAAAAATCCAGGGACAACTATTTGCAGACCATATGCCTCCCAACTATACTCGTGAAGCCTTTTCTTCACCCCCAACTACAACATCAAATAAAAAATTTTTACCCCCTGCCACCCTTCTACCTGTATACTCTCTCTCCACTTTCTCTCTGACTCATCAACACACATTAACATTCCATTATTACACTCTATTTCCACTAAAATTTTGTCACCACTATTTTTAATTATATTCTCATAATTCGCACCCCTACTTACCTCATTATCTGTCATCTGATCGTCTTTATTTTCGTCTAATTTATCTGTTTCTCCACTATTCTTTACCCCCACTATACTCTCAGAATTGTAATTAACTCACTATTTAGTATTTTATTCTCTAACTCTACCACTTCCACTATTTTACTTTGACTAACCCCTTCACTTACCTCGTTACTTAGTTTACTAGTGTTATCACTATTCTCGTTCAAGATAGCGTAAGCGTATAATCCCGTTTTTTGTTCTTTCATTTGTTCAAGCTCATTATTGAATTTACACCAATCATCCTCAGTCATTCTGTTCAAAACCCTTTCAAACTCGTGCATGAATTCCGTACTATTCCATGCCTCCCCTAATCCACTTACTTTATTTTCACGTGCCTCGGCCATGTTCAAAATGAATTATATAATACCCCTTTATATAATACAACTCTCCTCATACACACTAGTTACACATATTAGCTCACAATACTCATAAACAAATAATTCACTATATACATCACATCATCAAAAACATAACCTCATATCTACGTCTATTTTATGTATACACCAATTTATTTATTCCAAACAACCATCTGTTCTCCCAAGTAGGCCTATATTTATATAAATTTCTTTATATAAATGTCCCTAAGTTCCGGGCACCAATGTTACTATAATTTTCTTTTATTACTTTAATTATTTAACTGTTTGCACATAAACACTTGTTGGCGTCCTTTTTGTTCAGACGCCATCTTTAAAGTGTGTCAACTATATATAATTGTTACTTACCAGTGCCATGTTCTTTTCGGCGAACACAGGAGAACAGATTATGG
Organism: Magicicada septendecula; assembly: GCA_034769895.1. Classification (NCBI taxonomy): domain Eukaryota; kingdom Metazoa; phylum Arthropoda; class Insecta; order Hemiptera; family Cicadidae; genus Magicicada; species Magicicada septendecula. The sequence goes on from CM068368.1 coordinate 301,323,129, forward strand.
TTATTTGAATAAAATAGACTAAATACTTGTATTCCTCTCACGATCTCGTTTATTATGCATATGCCCCAAACTCATTTTTTTACTACAAAACAGTCATTACTACAAGTCATTTGATTCCCATTTTCTACTTCAAAAATTTATCTCTTTTTTCTTTTTAATTCTGATACAACTTGTTAGATATACCATAACAATATTTCTAATGCCTGATTTTAAACATTAGAGTAAATTAGAGATACTGAAAAACATAAAATCTATTTCCTAGAACACAAACCAGCGCTTCTAGAATATTACAAAAAAAGACATTTATCCCCTTCATACACCCTTGGCCCTTGAGATCTCATTTTTACTGATTTAGAGTATTTTAGTAATTTTTTAAATATTGAATTTCAAATATATGGTAGTACTCCGGAGATTACTTAGCTGTTCGAAGAGTTGATCTGGAATCGTCCCCTCTTTACTGTCATCTTGCACCTTTTGTTTTGCCTGGTTCTTATTGCCGAACAGTTATTACATTTTTTGTCACTACACAGTCTATTTATATATCGTTTGTATGGACATAATTTTGATTTTCAATCACATTTTTTGAACTGCGGGCGCCCGCGATTTTACGTTTTATAACTTTGTTTGCAGCCGGCCGGCTCTAGGAGCAAAATTTAACTGGGATGAGACGAACGGCACTACTTTCTGAAGTGTTCGCTGCTACTTCACCAAATCTTATTGTTTTAAGTTTTGTATCACTACGCCAGTATGAGGTTCGGCTTACACGCCTATGCATTCCAGCGTGACGTATGCACTGACGTAATATGGTCTGATGTTCTGTTACATAATATGTTAGTCACTGGAGCTGACCTTGGCCCAATTTTGCCCGTTTGTCTATTGCGTTGTATAATTCATGAAATAAATCTGTTTACTTCTCCCCACAATCAACATTTATATCACCTTTTGTTTTCCTCAAAATTAGCGTTACATAATCAAATATTATTTCCTTTTTATTAAAACACAATAAATTTTATTTATTACCCCGGGTAGGCCTAAATGTCCCGTTACAATACCCCCTCAATGAGAGGTTTTATGCCGAAGCATAAAAACTCTGACACACTCATACTGTACTGCCTAAAGGGATCAGTCAGGATATGTCGCCACAACCCCCTTTATGGTTTACATAAAAAAAATATAATTAACTCACCCTTGGTCCAGTGACTGTGACCGCACCTGAATGACCTTACTGGACTTCTCTCTTGAGATCCCAACACCATAAAATCAGACAGGTACTTAACGCTCCTGCTCTGACACGCTGGCCAGCTCACGACCGCCGCCACAGCATCACCAGACTCTGAAACAACAAATCAAAATATCAACTAGTGGCCTTATACAATACTATATCCCTAACTGATCTGTTTCCCCTTAGCTGTGCTGGTTTGCGTTAAGAAGCACTGGTTTTTTCCTTAACTCCTAACATATATATGAATACAATATTTATTATAACAAAATATAAAACATCCAGCCTCAATATCGACATTCTTCATACCCTTCTCTTGTTACATCTTACTCCCAAAATTCAAAATATTTCTCTGATTCTATCAGAATTTAAATAAACATTTCCCATTACAATATTGCAAATACCCTTCCTCCTAGGGTTAATATTTCAAAACAATTAAATTCATTTATAAAATTCTTGTATATGACAAAATCAACTACATCAAAACAAATTTTTTCCTTATATCTTTCTCAAACTTGGTTAAACATCTCCATCAAAACATCTCAAATCAACACAAAATCATCTAAGTACATCATAAAATCAACTACATATTCTATATGTCATTGACATCATTCAGTCTAATATTCAATAACTCGTTACCAACAATTTAGTAACCTCCTTCTACATCAAAATCTAATATCCCCCCTCTAACCCAGTTACAATTAGGTAAATCACCTCACGGGTAAACCGTGCAAGGCATTTACCTGGTTGCATAAACACTCTATTGTTTACACCCCTGGCTTGTAACGGCCAGCTCCCTTTCCACACACTCTATTGTTTACTCCTGGTGGATTGTAGCGCCCATTTGCATCCACAAGAACTGCAATTTCAATTAGGGTGTAGACGCTGCCTACCCCGTTCTTGCTTCAGCGTTATATAAAAATTTGGCATTACTGATGTCCGAGGACACCAGTAATTCTACTATAATGATTCACACACCCTTAATACGGCACTATCACCACCTTCGATGATAGCCGCTGTTCCATAGTTATGTAGATTCCCCTGAGTTACCCCCCGGTCAATTTCTAAGTTCAACCAATTTCACAGACAACCAGCTATGGTCAGTTTTACAATAATTCTGCCCACAGCTGGATGTCATCCAAAACCACAGTCTGGGCTGGTAAGGCCGGGACCGCCCGAAAGTAGGGAATCTATTAAAAAAAAAAACATACTATACATGTTTAAGATTCCTACACTAACATAATACATACAGTACATCATAATTAACACTGTTGTTATTACCTTAAAATAAACAATTCACATTTCAGTTTGATCAAAATGTACACACCTTACATCTTTAAATTTGCATATAAAATTATAAACATTACATTTTAATTTCAATGGAACTCTTATTAATTAGCCATCAATTATTTATCATTTACTATACCATTAACTTTTCCAAAAAAATTTTTTTTTTTTACTTTGTTATCAACCTTCATTTTACATAACCTTTCATTTATTATTACATTTTATCTATGATTTTCTGTTTGACATTTTGATCATTAATTAGTTTGGGTGACTCTCAATTATTCACTATGATTCTTTATTGAATATGCATTTACACATATAACCTTACTCACCTTTCTTCCTTCTAACCACTACTAACAGATTTACATAGGATGACACCAATCTCTCAATAATAACCCCCTTCAACACTAATTCCACTTAAATCATTTTCCTCTCAAAATAAAATACTTAATACCTCTTTGTAACTAGGATGTGTGTTCCCAACCTGGCAATTCCATGCATAACCTTTTGCCCCTCCACCAAATATCGGCAAACACTCTTCTACCCTTCGCAACAACCTGCCCAACGACGCACGTTGATCACTCCCTACACTGGACCCTCACTACAAAATATTACCATCAACTATTTAATCTCCATTTACATTACTCACCTTCTCTACATATAATCACTAACACTACTGTGTCCCTACTATTAACCTGTTTCTGTATTACTTGTATTTCAACTTTTTATTCTCTCTAACTCCCATTAAAATTAACTCTGATTAACTCACAATTCTTATTGAAATAATCATCATTACCCAAATTCTATCTTTTACAACTTTATATTTATTCACTATTTATTATCAAGTTTAAATCTCATACAAATAATTTAAATTCATCATCAAAATCTCTTTGTATAACATTTTAAATTAATCAATTACTTCATCTCAAATTATTTTAATTCCATCAGTTATTAAAAACACAACATATTTTAATTACTTTACTCCAAAACAATTACAATTCACTTATTATCACCTTCATGATTATTCTCATTATTTATTTAGTCTGCCAAAATATTATTATTATTATTATTATTAAAACAATTTCTACTATACACACACATTGTTTACATTAAATACATTTTACAACATAGACACAATTAATTTCGCTATAAATTTATTTACAATTCTTTGTCATTACTTTTCTTATTTACCACACTTCATTTCATAATCTAGCCAGGTCATTACCATAAACTAAAATATTTAAAATGTCCATTCACTGAATTTTTTATCTAACCCCCATCATCATGTATTAGTCTAATGTTTTTATAACACAAGTTATTTTTATCTACATACATTACATTATGACCATTTAGATAATAACCCATTACTTCTATGTCATTTATTATACCAGTATAATGTATAGGATTATTCCTTTTTATTATTTCATAAACCTTGTCTGCATTAGTTATTTTTGTCCAGTCTCCATCAGTATTTTTGGTTAACATAAGAAGTTATTTTATCATTATACTCCTCCACTATATCAATTACATCATTAGGTAAGTGTTCATCATTTACAACAGGATCATCAAAATAATCATCAATCTTTATTTCACAAGGTAAGTATTTCATATTGTTTATCTTCTCCACTTCTAACCTCTCTATCAACTCTTTATAATTTCTCTTTAACTGAAATAATTCTATCTCCTATCTACACACAACTCTCTCTAAATATCTCTCACCATCACACCATATCACACTTTCTCTCTCAATATATGCAGGGGACACTACAACTTTATTGCTGCACCACCTATCAGGTGCACAAAAAATCCAGGGACAACTATTTGCAGACCATATGCCTCCCAACTATACTCGTGAAGCCTTTTCTTCACCCCCAACTACAACATCAAATAAAAAATTTTTACCCCCTGCCACCCTTCTACCTGTATACTCTCTCTCCACTTTCTCTCTGACTCATCAACACACATTAACATTCCATTATTACACTCTATTTCCACTAAAATTTTGTCACCAATATTTTTAATTATATTCTCATAATTCGCACCCCTACTTACCTCATTATCTGTCATCTGATCGTCTTTATTTTCGTCTAATTTATCTGTTTCTCCACTATTCTTTACCCCCACTATACTCTCAGAATTGTAATTAACATCACTATTTAGTATTTATTCTCTAACTCTACCACTTCCACTATTTTACTTTCACTAACCCCTTCACTTACCTCGTTACTTAGTTTACTAGTGTTATCACTATTCTCGTTCAAGATAGCGTAAGCGTATAATCCCGTTTTTTGTTCTTTCATTTGTTCAAGCTCATTATTGAATTTACACCAATCATCCTCAGTCATTCTGTTCAAAACCCTTTCAAACTCGTGCATGAATTCCGTACTATTCCATGCCTCCCCTAATCCACTTACTTTATTTTCACGTGCCTCGGCCATGTTCAAAATGAATTATATAATACCCCTTTATATAATACAACTCTCCTCATACACACTAGTTACACATATTAGCTCACAATACTCATAAACAAATAATTCACTAAATACATCACATAATCAAAAACATAACCTCATATCTACGTCTATTTTATGTATACACCAATTTATTTATTCCAAACAACCATTCTGTTCTCCCAAGTAGGCCTATATTTATATAAATTTCTTTATATAAATGTCCCTAAGTTCCGGGCACCAATGTTACTATAATTTTCTTTTATTACTTTAATTATTTAACTGTTTGCACATAAACACTTGTTGGCGTCCTTTTTGTTCAGACGCCATCTTTAAAGTGTGTCAACTATATATAATTGTTACTTACCAGGGCCATGTTCTTTTTGGCGAACACAGGAGAACAGATTATGGTTATTTGAATAAAATAGACTAAATACTTGTATTCCTCTCATGATCTCGTTTATTATGCATATGCCCCAAACTCATTTTTTTTACTACAAAACAAAGTCGTTACTACAAGTCATTCGTTCCCATTTTCTACTTCAAAAATTTATCTCTTTTTTTTTCTTTTTAATTCTGATACAACTTGTTAGATATACCATAACAATATTTCTAATGCCTGATTTTATACATTAGAGTAAATTAGAGATACTGAAAAACATAAAATCTATTTCCTAGAACACAAACCAGCGCTTCTAGAATATTACAAAAAAGACATTTATCCCCTTCATACACCCTTTGCCCTTGAGATCTCATTTTTACTGATTTAGAGTATTTTAGTAATTTTTTAAATATTGAATTTCAAATATATGGTAGTACTCCGGAGATTACTTAGCTGTTCGAAGAGTTGATCTGGAATCGTCCCCTCTTTACTGTCATCTTGCACCTTTTGTTTTGCCTGGTTCTTATTGCCGAACAGTTATTACATTTTTTGTCACTACACAGTCTATTTATATATCGTTTGTATGGACATAATTTTGATTTTCAATCACATTTTTTGAACTGCGGGCGCCCGCGATTTTACGTTTTATAACTTTGTTTGCAGCCGGCCGGCTCTAGGAGCAAAATTTAACTGGGATGAGACGAACGGCACTACTTTCTGAAGTGTTCGCTGCTACTTCACCAAATCTTATTGTTTTAAGTTTTGTATCACTACGCCAGTATGAGGTTCGGCTTACACGCCTATGCATTCCAGCGTGACGTATGCACTGACGTAATATGGTCTGATGTTCTGTTACATAATATGTTAGTCACTGGAGCTGACCTTGGCCCAATTTCGCCCGTTTGTCTATTGCGTTGTATAATTCATGAAATAAATCTGTTTACTTCTCCCCACAATCAACATTTATATCACCTTTTATGTTTTCCTCAAAATTAGCGTTACATAATCAAATATTATTTCCTTTTTATTAAAACACAATAAATTTTATTTATTACCCTGGGTAGGCCTAAATGTCCCGTTACATGTATTTAAAGTTTTCTGCCAATAAGAACCATGGGAAATATGTCTTTTAAGACGTTTCACCCATACTACAACATGTATCTTCAGTTCTGTGTGACACAAAGATACCCAGTGTAATATGGATGAAACGTCTTACACATATAACGTCAAGGCATATTAAACATGGTCCATACAGGTAGAAGATTTCAAATACAGAATTGAAGTCCTACTTACAGCTTTCCAAATGCATGTACAGAGAAATAATTAATGTATTGTTACGACGGTCTGGTGATCGTCGTATGGTACAGTGGAAAACAACATACAGGACACCAATTAAGTCACTTACCACCAGCTTTAATTATCACAATCAAACAGTTTGTAGTCAATAAGATAGTCTCTTACAACAAATCAAATAAAAATTGTTCACACGCAATAAAATGTCAACTAATATAAAACACAATTGTATTACAATTATAAAACACGTAACGCTTTGCCACATTATTACTTTTCACTAATAACCACTTGAATGCACTGAGTAATCGCCCGACAATAACTGAAAACTAAGCAGCAGGTATGGGCTATTTGTAGTCTACAGTGTTCCATAATATGCATTCTTAACAAGCCATAGAAAATTCTAGAGGACACTTCTGTGCAACCTTCGCAGAAACATGCACGTAACACTGCCTCGCGTGTTAAGCGTCACATACGCATTACAGCTACAGGAATAAAGTAGAACAATAACGTTCTCCAATGTACCAGAACGTTCCGTAATGGCATAACACTTTTTCTGCATTACATAACACTCCCCCCTCCTTAAGCCTGTACGTCCAGAACTGGCAAACCGTTTCTGAAATAATACTTGGCCATATGATCTAGGTGGACTACTTTGAACTTTCGCTGTCCTTCCTGTTGAATCCAGTAGCAAGGTTCATACTGGCCTGGAAAGTCAGGGAAATCACAATAAGTCAGGGAAACATTTTAAGATATGCCGAAAGTCAGGGAAATTAAGTATATTTTTCAGAAAGTCGGGGAAATTTTTTTTCAGAAAGACGGCAAAGTGGGAAGTGGATAGCTTTTTGCGAGATGTTTATTACATCTTTAATGATTCACCAGCCCGCCGTGGTGAGTTCATTGAACTTACTGGAAAATCTATTTTCCTTTAAAACACTGTACAACTAGATGGCTTGAAAATGTGCCTTCTATTGACAGAGTTTTAAGTATTTTTGATGATATAAAGAAATTTGTTGACAGCCGAAAATATCTCAATACAAAACCATTAAAAAATGTTTCTGTTCAAACCAAAGATATATTTCTGAAATGCAAACAGGCTTTTTTTAAAATGCTTTCCTTGGAATGTGAACCATTTTTACGAAAGTCCAAACCTCAGACCCACTTGGTCCATTCCTGTTCACATATTTGCAAAGTCTCGTACAAAATTTGATGGAGAGATTTCTTAAATCCAGTAAAATGCCTACTACAACAACTAAGCTTTTTTCATTAGATTTACATGACAAAGAAAATTTGCGTGATGTAAAAAGTATTGATCTCGGATTTCATACAAAAAAACTTCTCAAAGAAGCCACTTCAAAAGAAAGTGATATCCTAAAATTCAAACTTGAATGCCAGACTGTGCTAGTCAAAATGACAGAAAAGATATTAGAAAGATGTCCTCTGAAGTACAAGCCTGTCCAAGGGCTCTCATCATTGGATCCTAGTATAATTTTTCATAAGCCAGAACTAGAGAAACAAAGATTTGGTTTATTGCTAGAGGCATTGTACACCAATAACCGAATCGCAGATTCTGTTGCTGAGAAAGCAAAAGCACAATACGCTCGACTTTGCAGTGAAGCTCATTCTACCCTTACCCTTCAATTACAATTCAAAATATTTTTGGATGGTGATTGTCCTTCCAAGAGACTTGATTTTTTTCTTCTTTATTACTTGGGAATCAATGTTATTCAGAATTGTGGCAAATTATTAAATTAGGACTGATATTTTCGCATGGAAATGCAATAGTAGAAGGAGGGTTTTCTGTAAATAAAACATTATTAGTGAAGAATTTGCAAGAACATAGTCTTTTTGCTCAAAGAACAGTGGAAAATGCTATAAGATATCATAAAAGTATTCTTAAAGTTCCTATCACTCAAACAATGTTGACAGTTGTAAGAGCTGCCCATAGGAGATATGAAGAACATGTCAAGTCAAAACAGAACCAAAAAGAAGAAGAGAAGAAAAAGGTTGAAAAAAGAAAATTATCCATAGAGATAAAGAAACTTGAGGAGAAGAGGAAGATGTTTAAAACTGCAAGCTTTGAAAGAAGAAGACAATATAAAATCAAAAATTCAGATTCTTGAGAAGAAAAAGTTAGGCTAAATCTCCCCATTTAGAACTTTTATGATCACGTTCGACTTTATTTACCTAGGCTATGATAATTAAATTTGTATTCATGTATCTATTAAAATTAGGTATGGAGTTTTAGGTTACCTGTATCAAAGAGTGTTTCAGTTTTAAAAAATAATACAATCTCTTTGTTGCTTTGTATGTTTCCTTTAGATTTTTTGTGCAGTTTTTTGTGATATTTTAACCTAATAATGTACATTTATTGTAATTTTTTAATATAAGCTAATTAATTTTGTTATTGTTTTTTGTATAAATACAACTGTTTTCTTTTTGGAAAAAATAAAAAGGAGTGCATTGGATGGCTATGGGGAAGGTGGAGGCCGATTACTAAAAAAATAAATATTTATTTAAATTCATCCATGATGATGGACAATTGTTAAGCATACTAAAGTAAATTTTCACTAAGATAATGTATGAATGTTTCATGCTTACAAATAAAAATAAATTTCACTAAAAACTAATATTTTAAACTGAGTAAATAGGTTACAATTGTAACATTAAAAAATATGCCGAAATATATTAAATAAATAAAATACCCTGCCAGACCTTACCTGTACGCAATCACAACACTTACCTGTTATTTGAATTTTACCAGAAGACCAAGGTCGCCACGATTATTTTTTTATATAGGATAAAATATCGAAAACCTTTACACTCCACCTTAAATAAAAAAGGACAATTTTGCAATCTGACCCCACCCAATTAATAATTCAGAAAGATTCCGGTCCGTTAGACGAATTTCGCAACACAGAAATGAGAAAGTGGTAATGACGAAATAACTTAGTCTAACACATTTTTATCTGGAAATTAAATACTTTTAATTACTTGAAAATTAGTTTAAATATTTTGACAAGAACCCTACGACCAAATGTGAATTATACAGTTAGGTATTATGTTTACATTGAAATATTAATGCATTAAGTATTGTATTTAAATATTCATTATAAAGCAGCCCATTCTGCCATTCACTCATTCACACAGTAATATATATATTCCCCTTATTTTTTGCTCGAGTCTTAAATTTGTGATTGAAAATGAATAATAGTTCGTGAATAATAATAATTAAAATTGAATAACCATGGTGGGTTACGTAACGCTTGGAGTTCCGTTCGCCACGTGCTGATGGATAGATGCATCTGAATATTTGTCCGTCACGAACACTTTTAATTTTCCTATGTCACTTCACTTATTATCATTCATAATGTCACTCCACTTATTCACGCCGATTGATCTTTTTCCGCTAAAAATTTTTTTTTACCGCGAGTCTTGGCTTTGGCTTTGTAGACTGTTAACGTGGACCGCGAGCGGGAGGAAGCGGCAGTTCACTGCCACCTGATGTTCGTCGTCGTTCAAGCTGAATTTGTTGTGGCGTATTCATTCTATGCATGGAACATAGTCGTTATTTGTGTGGTAACCGGGGACGATATTTGCCTCTGCTATACTGATGTCACTAGCAGCGGGCGTGGCTTAAATACATTTCCTGTAGCTGGCTGGTTGGTTTTACCAATTGTTCATTCCAGCGCCATTTTTTGCATCGACGTTGGAGTTTCACGGCGTCACTTCAGGGCCCCGTCCTGAGATGTTAAGTGCGGGCGTCGTCACACATATACAGAGTTCTGAGAATTTTTAGGGTGGTACGAATTCCTTGCCGCATTACTCAGTAGAGATTGCGCCTCGCCTTTGTCTCAAACTGTTCTACTTGCCATGTGTTCTGTTGTAATGGAAATAACGTTCGCCGGGAAATAAAACTTTCACAATAAATTTGTAAAATCCCCCACAAAATGAAATAAATAAATTTGCAAATGCCCATTACTGTAATAAATAAAATAACCCGATTTTGGACACGTTACACAATAATGTTTAATAGGTAATTTATATATTGAAAAATTGGTATCGTACACAAAAAATTGCGTACCGTGTATTGGTACCGTGATTGGTATCGTGTATTGGTGATACACTGGTCAGGGAAAATTTGCGGATTTGGTCATGGAAAGTCAGGGAAATCAAATTCAAAATTTCAGTATGAACCCTGAATAGACAATATCGTTGATTGTTTTTTTCACAGTGTAAAATTCATTAGATATTAAATATTTATTACAAAACTGAAAATTTATGAGAATAATAAAAAATTGCTCCTGTGCTTAAATCTTTGTTTTGAAGTTTGTTTAACAAAGCAGTAATGTTCTTTCATACATATAAAAACATATTTTTTTTTGTACTACCAACTTTTTGCTTAGGAATACTGAGTGTTAACATTGTGGGGTTGTTATTGTTGGCATATTGATTGTACATTTAGTGAACTGTTGTTTTGTTTTGCTCAAATGTTGATGCTAGACCAAAGCAAATGTTGGTGCAGGGTGAGAAGTTGCATTGTGAATCATGTAGGAATGATGTGCTGACCAATAACTCAGACTTGTTTTGTTATATTAGTTTTAAACAATTAAATACAGGTTTGACAATAAGAGAGTATAATCGTAGACAATATTCTATTTTTGTTTTTACCTTTTTTCCATTATTTCATTATTTGCATAAGTTATATCAGTCAGAGTAAATTTGTACGAAGACCTCAGGTAAAAATTATGTTGAAGTGATAGCCTGAAAATTCTGAAAAAAGTGTAAAGAGTATAAAGAAACATACAGATTTTTTTTGGATTTTATTAATCATTTTATTGATAAAGAAATAACTGTAAATATGTAATTCAGAACCACGTTAAAGTGTTGGTAAAGTAATACTGCCTTAAAGTGTATACTTAATGTGTATATGAAACCACCATGTTTATTTGTATTCACATTTATGTCTCTCTTTTCTACAAACATTTTACTTTATTGTTACCTTATACACTTATGTAAGTGATGTGTGTAATTGCCTTACACCCTTTCATCTCGTGCCCTCTCTCAACACACACACACACGCACGCACAGTAATTAAATTTAGTTAGTCCAGAATTACAAAATAATTTTATTAACAGCTCTAGTGAATGCATTAATGTATAAAGGAGTTAGATCCAAGATATGTTCTTTCCTATTTGTGGTACACTTAATTGTCAATTGGCTAAATTTAAAAGATGAACAAACGTTTGGCCATTGCAGGCAAGCATGCAATAACTGACTACCCACACTAAATGGTGGCTTCAGAAAAATATGAGGAGTTAATTTTGAATGTTAAGTCATCTTGTTTTCAGAATATACCATTTACACAATTAGTTTATATATATATATAAGTATAATTTATATATATAAGATATACATAGCCTAGATTCTGATGATGACAGTTGTTACAACACAAATAAGCCACCCCAATACCAGGGAAAAAACGATGAATCAACTATATAAAATGTTTAAACTAAAGAAAATAAAATAACGATGACGTGACAAACGACTACATGGTCCAACCCAAGTGATTGACCAAATAAAATGAAACCAAATGAGAAAGTGATTGACCAAATAAAATGAAACCAAATTGGAAGGGGAAAAAACAAAATAAAATGAAATCGAAGAAGAAGGTAAAGGAAAATGAAACAAACCAAGTATAAATGAAATAAAATTAGAAGAAATGAAAAGACACAAACAAATAATATAGAACAGAAAAAGGAGAAATGTTACACTAAACTGTAATAATGAAAAAGAAACCAATAAATAACAAATGTAAAAGACAGTTATTAGTATCGACTAAATAATCAATGTAAAGACAAACGAAGTACACTAACCAAAGAAATAGAGTTTAAATGTAATAAAGGACTCTATAATGACATGAACTTGTTAACAGTATAACTAACCTTTGTAAAGTGAGAGATAGAGAGATAGGAAGATAATAAACATAAGTAAGTGACACAGAGAATGTAATGTTAGGGAATACTCACTAATAACACTTAAATAAAATATAAGAAGTGCAAAGTGACAGTGTAAAAGCCCAAAATAAATAGAAACCCTATTAATAGGTATAAACACCTAATAATCAGTGATGAACACTAAAGGTCTATTGGTGAACAGTATTGTTAAATAAGAATTTTGTTATTGATAGTATTAAGATTAATTGTAGATGAGGGATACAATAGTATTCAGGGAAGGAATCCCATGGAAAGTCAAAAATTAGTGTTACCATGGATAGAGAGTAAAGTTTATATAAGAAAAAATATAGTAAAGAATAGGAAAACCAAAATCAATAAACATCCTATGTTCTAAAGGATAGTTAGTTAAGTAAAGTTAGAAGGTATGATGATGTTTATCACCAAAAAATAAGTAAGAATAAAACAAATTGTAAACAAGAGTAGCATAATGAATGTTAAAGAATGGTTTGATTAAATCTATGAATCTATGGCTGAAGGAGTTATACAGTCCATAAGCCTAAATGTTATGTTATATTTGATAGAGAATAGTAAATAATATACAATTTATAAACAATGGCAATAGAAATAAGTAAAAAGATAAATTAATATAAATCTAATGGTACTGGAAGGGCAGTTAGAAAATAACAGACAAACCATAATGTGGAAACTAATAAAAACATACAATTATTATAAAACAAACCCAAACAATTCAACAAGTAAACAAATCATTTGTAATACCAAAACAAAACATGTATAAGGGTAAATTAATATGTAATTTGTATAAATTAAGAAAAGATAGCCAATTACTAACTAGGCCTATGAAATGCCTAACTGTATAAAACCAATAACTACGACTTGTAAAAAATTAACAAGAATATTAGCAATTCTAAGGCAAGTAACTAGTCAAGGATAATTAATGAATCATATTAAAAGATAAAATGTTAAATTAAGGACATACAATTAGAAAGAAATATAATTAGATAATATCAGCATAATTGTTCAAACAATAATACATAAGCAAACCCAGCTTTGTGGGATGTCAAAATGATCTTTGAAAGGAAATATGAACAGTTGTGATAATATCTCATACATAAATAAGGAGACAGAAGAATAATAGCAATCAGAAGATATACAGTCAGTTTGAATAAAAATTCAAATATGATAACAATGGGCTTAAGTCAAGTTCAGCCAATCAGAGTCAGTCAGTTACCATGACAACTGAACGTTATTTATGAATTTTCCATTTGAAACTATTATTCCATTATTGACGATCAACAGGAATAGACGCCAAGCCGTGAATGACCAAAATTTTAATATAAAATGTTTAAAAGTAATCCAAATTTGAAAAAATGAAGAAGTAAGAAGATGAGGACATTCAACTGATGCCTAATACCTGATAATAATTTCTAAATTAATAAATTTAAACCAACTAATACGAAAAAGAAGCCAGGCGTACTTAGATCCCAAGATGATTGAAGATTGATGACTATCGAAGACAACAACCCATTTCAACTGAATGACATTACACCTCAAGTCGACTGATTTGATAAGTATTGCTGAGTTACCCGAATTTATGAAATAAATATTCTCTTTAATTTTTTCCGATAACACTTTGAACTCTCACTATAAACTGATGATACTATTTCTTTCAAAGATTAATAAAAAATAAAACGCTAAACTTATGTTAATTAAGAAAAATAACCTGTATAAAAATTACGAACTTTGGAAACACACCTTATAACACTTCAGGAACAAATTATAATTACACATTATATAATAGAAGTACAATTAATGTAAGGTAGTGTACTTTATTGTAATCAAATTGATATTTTTTTTCGTAATCACAAGAATCCAGAATCTGAACGAAATTAATAGTAAACAAACTGTTGCAGTCGCCATGTCTGACTGTATAATTCGTTCAGAGTGACTTCGCCGAACCTTGAGATTTTTGTCTTATAATAATTGCCGGTGCAAATTTGTTGAATAACAAAATATAACTTTATATCTTACTGAATAAATACTAATCGCAATTTAATAAACTAGTACAGAGTTGTAACCACTGTTCTTTATTCCATAGGAAAGTACATTATATTATTTGTGTAGTTTAGCGAACACCAAAGGTGACGGTAAGCGCTCATGACGGAAACTCGGCGAACTAACAGCTAGATTAAGAAATTCGCACAGGTGGCGGGAGTAAATTTGAATTCACCATACCGTCCTAGCTAAGAACGCTCAGTCGTCCTATTTTTTTATTTAATTGTTTTTAGTTAAACAATTTGGTGCCACCCGGGATTTATGAACACATACTGAAGAACAGGTAAGGTTTTCACTCGTGTGTAGTGGTAATTCGAAGGATCGCTATGGACATCGTCAGCGTGAAAATAAAGTAACGACCATTCGTGTGAGGCGAACACACAAACAAACATACACGTTTTTCATAGACGATAAGAATCTACTCGTTACACAGTTTATACATACTGTTGAAACACTAAATGTTTATACAAAAAAAAATATTCTTGTAAAAACTAATATTATTTGATGATTATTAAAACAATTGATAAGAATAGTGTAAGATATAGTATAAATGTTTTCTCACATTTATTCTTGAGACATTGTGTTATCAATAATAAAATAATAATAAATAAAAATAAAATTCAAATAAATATAAAAGTATACTTGTACATAAAATATTATTTATTATTAATAAACAAGAAGTATTTGTGTGTGTGTGTGTGTGTGTGTGTGTGTGTGTGTGTGTGTGTGTGTGTGTGTGTGTGTGTTGAGAGAGAGGAGGAGGTGTAAAGGGTGTAAAACAATTAAAAACTGTTACATACGTGAATAGAGAGTGGAAAATGTTTGCATAAAAGAGAGAATAATAATGATGATTATTGTGATATAATTTTGTATGAACTTTGTAGGTTATAGGGAAGGTTTAGGTGGTCGATACAGTTTAGAACATGTTATATATGAATGTAATGTTTGAGGTTTGATCAAACAGTTGGTGCGAGTTTTGTAATTTCCCATGTCCCAAGTGTACTGTTAAAAAACTGTTTTTTTATGTAATGTAGTCATTACACATTGATAGTCACAATCACCTAAATTTTAACCATATTGGATGCATCATTTATATTTGACTAACTAAAGATGTGACTAGCTGATTGTGTAAGTTTTCTGTATTAGGCGATTATTATTTTGTCATGACAGTTTGTAATACATGATTGAAGGACATAGATTATATGTTGTGTAAAGAATGAATTGAACTACACTGTTGTAGTTAACGTATTGCGGCAGAAGAAGGCTTCTGATAAGTTTGCTACACATGAATAAGCAGTTTACAAAAGGTGCAAAAGTTTCAAAGACCATTTTAAAGAACTTTGAGATCATGATAGGTGAAGATTGTGGTTTTGTGTTCCTTGAATTTTCTTCACTATGTGCAAATTGCTGAACTTTTTAATCAAATGTCATATATTCACTATTTATGTGAATGTTTTCTTTATTTTTGCAGAGATGTAACTAAAGTTTAGATTTTGTCATATTTGCAAGATTTCTATATACCGGTACTTTGTTTGTTGGAAATGTTAAACATACATAAAATAATGGTAATGTTTTGAGTATGTATACATTTTACATTGTATTTACTTATTTGATTTATCATTCTTATTTATGTATTTTTGTTTATTTATACATTACATAACTTATTTATACATTAGTAAAATTAAGAGTAATAAACAATAATTGTACTTATCAGAATATTCTAGTGTGAGGCAGAAATAATATCTTTCTGGTGTGTACATAATATATCATAGCGTATTTGATTTTCTTTTCTTTTTTTTATTAGGCAAAGATACAGAAACACCAAGCATTTGAGGCAGAAGTTGCAGCACACAGTAATGCTATAGTTGTGCTGGATAATACTGGAATGGAGATGATCAATCAGGGCCACTTTGCATCAGATGTTATTAGGAAGAAACTTGGTAAGTATTTGATTAACATGTTCGCTGTTGAAGAATATTTAAATAGGTTTCCAAAAGTCTGAAAATTTTGTGTCGTATTGTTGTATAATTTTGCTTATATAAGTGACCTAAAGGTAAAAATAAATTTGTATTCAAATATTTATAGTATTTTTTATAAGTATGTTTCACTTAACATCATTTCCCAATACCGTTTGCTATGGATGCACATATGTGTCTAGTAGAAAACCCTTTTTATTGGCATATATGTGTCCCGTTTTTATACATAGTTAAGTTTTTATGTTGCTAATACAGTACTTATATGTGAAAGTTAAATAATTATGGTTTAAATATGTATTAGCTACATAATATCTTCTAAAAATTATGAAAGAAAGTTTGAACAACAAAGGCGTGTTAGATGTAAAGATCCTATGTAAATTTAGAGCATGATTTTTGTAAATAGTGAATTTACTTGTCATTAATATACATAATACTAAAGAATACAATATATAATTTCAGAAGAATGTGTCACATGAAACTTAATATAACATTTCAAAAGTTAGCCGCTATCACTTGTGATAGGCTTCAAAACACACGGCGGGAAGTCTTGTGCAGGCTACACTACACATATGCAGCTAGTGTCTTTTCTCTTTCCTTGTATTTTACAGAATTGACATTTCTTCCATAATATTTTCTCATTTGCTACCTTTTCACATTTTGATGGTAAATGGACTACACCGTTACCTGTGATGCTTGCTGTGAGTTGGAACACTTGAATTTTGTGTGGTTGTTGACTTGAGTAACTGTTTGATAATGTAGGAAACAAAAATCTAACAGTGACATTTTATTGTAGTAGAATATTTACTGTAGAGCAAGTAAGAGTTAAATAAGGTAATTTGTAAACGATGGAAACATTGTTTGTTAATACAGTAAAAACTGCTTAAGCCGGAACCTTGAAAATACGGAAGCCTTTTTAAGCCATAAAATTTTCGTGGACCCTTCGATTTTTCTTAGTTAATACAATGTACGTACGTTAAAAACAACTCATATAAAACAGAAACTGTCTAACGCGGAAACAGAAAGAATTTTTCTGTTTTAATGATCCTAGTCGCCTATATAGAACGGGAAATTTCTGTTGAGAAATGCACAATTAGTTTCAAATTCATTCATTCTTTACTACCTGCATACCTACCAGTTATGTACATACGGCATGCTGTTATAAGTAAGATAAGACACGGATGGGGCAACTACAGGCAAAATTGTAGAATGTACAATTAGTTCATGGGTTTTCCCCACTGACACAATACTGTATGTAAGTTTCCCACTGATTCTAAATTTATAACACCAATTCAGAGGTCTTGAGTAAACATTCAGCATGGTACTGTATTTTGAAGTGTACAGATATCCGCCATCAGCAAAATGAATAAATTGAAAAACAACACGTCTTGGAAGTTGAAAATAGATAGTTTATTAAGTGTTACGAAGAAAATAAAGTGAGTGCTAAACAGTTACTTAGTGCAAAAGTGTAAATGTGGAAAAACTCGAGTGTATGATATTCTGAAAAACAAGGACAAAATAAAAAGTAAGTGGCTGAATAACGAACAAAGTGGTGATTCGAAGAGGAAGCTAAGAAAAACCAGAAAGAGAACATAAATGTGACAATATATGACTGGTTTTTGGATGCAAGATCTTGAAATTCCCCATATCAGGACCTATTGTACAAGCTCAAGCAAAACTGGTGGTGGAGAGACTAATCAAAGAAGATTTTAAAGCGTCGAATGGATGGGTGGAGAGTTTTCATGCAAGACATGAAATAACGTTTAGACAAATCAGCGGAGAAGCAAACTGAAGGGCGAAAGATGCGATGGCGGAAAACACTCAAAGGAGAGATTGACCATTTTGATGTGCAGATTTGCAGATGGAAAATTTGAAAAACCATTAGTGATTGGAAAAGCTCATATGCCAAGATGCTTCAGAAATGTTCAGATGTCCGACCTACTGGTTGTGTGGTGTATAACAGAAAAGCTGGATGAATTCATAAATAATGGAGGAATGGTTGAAGACACTGAATCAGGAGATGAAGATGCAAAAACGGTACATTTTGTTGTTTTTAGACAATGCAATGTGTCACCTCGATCTAAAGTTGTCAAACATAAAACTCGTTTCCTACCGGTGAATACAGCTAACATTACTCAACCACTGGATCAAGGTGTGATTAAAAATTTTAAAGTGTACTAACCGAAAATATGTTCTGCAGTCGGTTGTCGCGAACATGCAGCAGTGTCTCAGTCTGTGGATGAATTAGCGAAGAAAATATCCATTCTCGATGCCATAAAATGGATTTACAGTGCCTTTAATGACATTAGCTGGACATCTGTAAAGAAATGCTTCTGGAAAAGTGGCATTAAAAGCAACACAGATTTGGGACCGGAAGAAGAAAACCCCATCTCTAGCTTATGCGCCTTAATTATCGATGGAACCGAACCACAGGATTACATCAATATCGTTGAGAGTGTACCAAGTGAAGCCAGATTTCAGACCTTGGATGAATTTATTGAAGCGAAATTAAATGCGGCCAAAGGAGGGAGGTGGTGATGAAGAAGAACAGTTGTAGTTATACAGTAATTGTTAATACAGTACAGTATAATCAACATGCTAAAATTTTATTTTTCTATTATTGCATAGGTAGCGTAGCTGCTGAACCTCACTTAACACAATTCAAGACTACAGAGATGCATTACAGAAACTGACGTCGTTTGAAGAATTCGCGGAAAAGTCAGACTGTAAAGAAATGATGAAACCCATCCTCGAAATATGAACTGTCAGTTGAGAAACAGTCGGTTGTAAAATTAAAGTAAAAAATTCTTTTAGATTTGTGGAAAAAGTAAAAGTAGAATAATCTAAGAGTGCCATATAGCTGTTTAATACAGTAATTAATTTTAAAATGTTAGTTTATATCCTTTATTTACCTGGTTTATGTAAGATAACCTATACACAGTACATAAAAAAATTACGTAGTACTGTACTGCAGTTGAATTTGCATTCGTGTTTATTTGAACCTGTCCAACACGGAAACCTTTACAAACTGGAAGAAATCCACAGACCCGGAAGATTCCGGCGTACAAAGTTTTCACTGTACCAACAAACTGTTTTTTAAACTACAAATTTTATTAGTGGTTAAATAATTTATGCTACACTCACTTGTTGCACACACCACTAGTCACTGTGACACCGATTAGCGCTTTCGAACGTACCCGTTCATCATCAGATCATAACTGCCACATCCGTCCCTAACTCCACCCCCTTATATACCTGCCTCTACCGAGGGCGTCCACGTCACTGCAGGTAAACGCATTGTCAACACTACTTCCTACATGCGGGCGAAACCATCAACCCATGTCTATGTTTTCTTTGCTTACCGAACCTACCTTTTCTCGTTTTATTATATTATAAAATATTTCTTCATTTTCAAAATTTATCTTAATATTCATTAAATTATTCATACCTTTTTCCCTTTCTATTATAATTTCTAATTCTTCTATGAGCTTTCTTTCCATCGTATTATTAACTACCTTTATAATATCAAAATTTTCCAACGGGTTATTAAATTTATGATTTTTCTCTATAAAATGCCTAGCATAAAGAGAATTCGTTGTCCTATTTCCCCCTCCTCTTGTGTTCTCCCAATCTACATTCGAATTGGCGGCCCGTCTCACCCACGTACACTTTTTTACATTCTTCACACCTCAATTTATACACCCCATTCTTCTGCAAAATAGGTATTGTTTCTATATTATTATTTTTTATTTTATCAAATACTGTTTTACACCTCCACTCCATACTTCTGAAAGCATTGTTACGTTCTATTCTTTTACTTACCAACTTTCACCACGTTTCTTCTACTTACCTCACACTTACACGCCACCCTGACTTACCGAGAACAGAAGATTCCAAATCTCTTATTGGTCGCCACCGATATCTTTAAAGGTTAAATATGGAGACCTTGAAACACTTTTACTTATTTGCCAGGTTCGTTAGGCGAAATTTTCTATACGGGATAGGTGATGTTAATGTGATGTAATAATTAACTTAACACATGGTTACGCTACTAATTCATTTTATTAAAATTCATATTGTAAAATTACTTTCTTCTCTGTTTATAACTTTTAACAGTTCATCAAATTCTTCGCTTAATGTTGCACTCTAAAACAGTGTGTGAAAACTAAATTGATTACTCTAAATAATCGGTCTACATTTTAGTTCGTTAGACAAATGCTACATTTCTTTTCTATTCTTTCTTTCAACACATTTATGTTAATCATTGTAAATGCAAAATATGGTGTATTACCTCCTTTTAGGACAAAACATATATCGAAAAAAAAAAAAAAAACAACCTAATTTAAATATATATTTTAAAACGACCCAGTTTGCTCATTCACACATTCACACTTTTTGAGTTTTCCCCTTTAGATAAAATTATAATAATAATTTTATTTTGACATGAATACTTGCAGCTGCGTCATTTCTCCTGACCGCGCATCGCGTCCTACGGAGTTTTCGTATTTGAGTTCCAAAAGTTTATGTTTGCACTTTTAATAAAATTTTCTTGGTGTTCACTGTTACGTATCTGGTTAGTTTTTCTTTTCTTTACACTGATTTACACATTCTGATTTATACGGGTTTGGTCGGCTGACCGTAATTAGTTAGAAACAAGATTGAGAGAACCACGCGTGGTCTGGTGTTGTCGTCGACTGACTGCAACTCTGCCCAAGGCACCCCACCAAGGCTCTGTGAAGCGGACGGAAACACACAGCCGGCATGTTACGAATTGTTCGTCAACGCTCACAATGTATGGCTTGGTCCATGTGCTTCAGGTGTTGATGAGATTGCACTGCGACAAGGCAGGAGACTCAGGTGGGTGGAGTCTTCCCTGTACTTCCGTCATCTTCAAACACGTGGTGAAAGAAATCTTACAGCTTAGCCATTTTGTTAGCGTCCCTTTCGAACGGATGTGCGTTGTCTCTGCACGCGTGTTCATGTTGCGCGTAGCAGTACGAGACAAAACATCGAATTTAACACCAGAGTATGACATTCCTCACTACACTCCACTCAAAAGTTTATGTTGCTGTTCTTTGTTCGACTGCAGCCGTATTTTCTGTGGGATTGGCAATTGAAAATTAAATAAATTTAATAAAATAAAACCTCCCATTTTGCCCCGTCTCACAATACCCCCCCCCCCAATGAGAGGTTTTCTGCCGAAGCAGAGAAACTCTCATTGCTAAACCCCAAGAGGATCGGTGAGGATATGGCGCCAACGACCCCCATTTAATTCTTAACACTCCATGGGTAAACTACCCCCCCCTAGCTCGGCGACTATGGCTGCACCTGAATGAGATTACTGGACTTCTCTGTACGAGATCGCAACACCATAATATCGGACAGATATTCACCATAGTACCCCTAACCTTCTAACATTTCACAAAAAAATCAAAACTGGCCTTATACCACACCAGATCCTCAACTGATATGTTCCCCCTTACATGCATACTGGGTCGCCTTTAGCAAATACTGGGTGCGTACACATACTCATTATTGTATTAAAACAAACTCCTTATTTAAAATTCATAAAAGGTATCTTTCAAATTTCATTTCTTTTCTCAATTTACTTAAATCCAATCCTGTTCAAGTCCAAAATAAACTAAGCAAATCAAATTGAAATCATTTAAATTTTGTTAGCTTAGAGAAAATAATCTAAGTTCATTGTCAAAGATTCATTAATTGGATCATCTCCTTCCTTTTAGTTTATAATTTCAAAATCGTTTAATTGAATTTATAACTCTTCTTACTTATTTACTAACAATCCTAATAACCACATAAAAAATACCCAACTTATTTCTACTATACATTCAAAATAAATGCACTTGTGTACAAGAGAGAATATAAAATACACATCATAAATCAGCTGACACCTTCCATACGTATAAGGAACATTACAATTTACAATAACGTTCTTTAATACAAAAAATAGAAAATTAAAAAAAAAATTTTTTTTTTTTCAAATAAAATTTTAATTTCCCAAAATATTTCTTTTATCAGTACCAAGAAAAAATAAAATTAATTAATTTAATTAAGTAACAAAAATTTCATGAATCAATTACTAGAAACCTATCCTGTCTCTAACATCAGCCATCAGCTGATCTCTCTGGGTCAGGTGAATGACCTTGCTCTAGATACACCATAAAAAACTACACCAGAAAAAATACACAATATATGTTCATAATTCTTACACTCTAACATAATAACAATAATGACACAATAAAAGATAATAAACAAAATCTGATAAACATCTTCTATACTTGACGTATAGTCTTTTCAGAATCAGTAGAGTCCTTTATGAAATCATTACACAGAGTACAACACATTGAAATCACTTACTTCTAAACAGCCTATCTATTACAATAGTATTTCTTGAATCAAAATAAAACCATTTAGTTAGCTTATCAGCTAGTCAGCATCATTAAGTTTCAAATTTTAGTTCGTTACTCCCCTGAGTAACCCCCTTACCACACACACTATGGCTCCCCTGAACTGTTGCGTTCAGTTGCTTCCACAAGGACTGAATTTGAGGAGGAATTTTGGCATCTCCTGTCCTTGCTTCGGCCTTAGATGTTTAAAATTATCAGATATCATAATATCTGGAAGTTACATATTTAAAACCTTAATGCGGGTCTATCACCCCTTTTTACTGTTCCTACGCGAACAGAGTGATAGCCGCTGTTCCATAGTTTGGTGATTCCCCTGAGTTACCCTCCTTTAAATTTCTAAATTCACCTTTACAACGATAACAGCTATGGCCAGTTAAGGCAGAACGTGACGCAATGAGCCCCGACCATAGCTGTCAAAGCTAAACCAATTCCACGGTCAGGGTTCGGTGAGGCCGTGACCGCCCGAAAAGTGGGGACTCACAAGTATAAAAAATATTTGTTTATGATATGGTTACACATTAAAGTTACAATTTCCATTACATGACATTTCTAGTCTTGGTGGTGTGTTTTAACATCATACATTTCTTCCTTAACTTTCCCTACCTTGACCTTCATTAACATAAAATAGTGAGTACAACAAAAACTTACATAGGCCATCACCAACTAATAATTGAATCTTTCATTACAACTTAATTGACCATTTAACAAAAAGAATTTACTCTCTCTCACTCCATTAAAATAAACATTTACTTTGCATCTGAATAAAATTACAAACATTTCAATTTTAGTTTCGAACTCTATTTACTCATGACCTTCTTACATTTTATTACTACAAATCAACTATGAACTTCCATTCATCATTTTCACAGACGACACTAGTAAATTTTATTTGAACACACTGCCTCACTAATTATTTTCTTACACGCCTAGGCAATGTTGGTACGTGGTGTGTTGTACATTGTCTATGCACCTTGAGTGCAAAATATTTTGTACCACGTACCTTAGGGGTCCCCCTCCCCATTCAATAATATAGTTAAATTTCTACTTCATACCAATTTTGGTGGAGCCGGACCATCGTCGTTTCACCGCCCGAAGGAAGTTCCGCGAACCATGGTCCGCCTCCAGAGTGTCAAAACCCACGGCCAGGATTGGTAAGGTCGTGACCGCCCGAAAATGGGGGAGGATCCCTTCTGAAAACAAATTAAAACATTAAAATTCGATTTCTCATCTCGACCAATATAATTTCAAATTTGTAGCATTCTGTGTACCCACTATTTCTCGTGTCTCCCGGTTCTGCAAAACATACGAATTATTCATTTTAATTTCTATTATCTCGTAGGGGCCTTCGTACAGCAAAAAGAACTTTTTTATCTCCTTGTCTTGAGCATTTGATAAATCATGGCGTTTTACCAACACTAACTGTCCGATCTCATATTTCACGCACTTACCTTTCATATCGTTTCTCCGTTTCCGCCTTTCTCCTTTCGTCAATAACCTTTCGTTTGCCAGTCTCAATTTTACGTCCTGGTTTATTGTACTCGTCTCTAGTGGAAAATCGAATAACTACTCTAAAATCCGTGGTGGACGCTTTCCTCTTACCAGCTCGTAAGGCGTGAACCCTGTTGACTCATGTGTTACGCTGTTCAGCCAGTTCTCAATTCTCTGAACGTACAAGGGCCACTCGCTATGTTTGGCATGACAGTATGCTCAGAAAATTCGGCCCAACTCCCTGATGATCCTCTCCGCCTGGTTGGACTGCGGATGATATACTGCCATGTGTTTTGGGATGATACCTTCCCATCCGAGAGTCTGGTGCCATTTTTCACTGATGAACTGCGGTCCGTGGTCTGACAGGATTACTTTTGGCTTTCCAATGTTGACCATGTAGTCGCGTGTGATCTTCTCACTCAGCACCTTACTCGTCGCTCTCTTCACACTATACAATCGGACATATTTGGAAAAACTATCAAGCACAACGAAAATATACATAACACCACCCCTATCCTTTGGCAATGGGCCATACAAATCCACTGATACTAAATCAAACGGTTTCTCCACCTTAATATAATTTAACTCACCTTCTACCCTATAATTCACCACTTTGGATTTTTGACATAGTTCACAAATTCTAAGTATTTTTCGCACGCGCCTTTCCATATTTCTAAATATACAAGATTCCCGTAGTACACTCACACACTTTTTTGCCCCAAAATGTCCATACCTATAGTGACAGTCCCACACTATTTTTTCTATCAATTCCTCCGGTATTACTAACCTCCAATCCCTCTCTCTACCCTCTACTCTTTAAATAAACTCCCATTAAACACCTGAAAATATTGTCTATATCCAAATTCATCTAATTCTAACTCTACTGTACACCGGTTATAATTTTATTTAGTTTACTATCAGCTCTCTGCATTATGTTTACATCTTTTAATTCTTCCCCAAAAAGTTTATCTTCCCTTGATAGCCTATAAATCTCTGTTTCCTTAATATCTCTACCCATTCTATTTCTATCTGTGTCTACTCGTGATAGTGTGTCTGGTATTCAGTTCTACCCCCTTAATATATTCCCAGGAGAAATTATACTCTTGGAGAGCTAACACCCACCTGGTTATCCGGCTGTGCGTGAGCTTGCAAGTGTTCAGAAATGACAGCGCTTTATGGTCCGTCCTGATGATGGTGTTACTACCCAACAAATAGGTCCGGAATTTCTTCACTGCAAAGACTATGCTGAGGAGCTCGTTCTCTGTAGTGGTATGGTTGCATTCTGATGCTAGCAGCGTGTGGCTGGCGAAAGTGATGGTGTGGTGTTCTCTCGCATCGTCCTCTTGATACAGCTCGGCTCCTAGTGCTATATTACTAGCGTCTGTCTGTAAATAAAAATACTATTGAAATTTGGGTGGTTCATCAAAATCATATCGGCAAATTTATTCTTAATTTCGCAGAACGCTTCCCTTTCATTTTCCCCCCATTTCCATTGTTTGTTTTTCTGCAACACGGCACTGAGTCTTGCTGTCGTCTGGGCGTAGTTTCGCTGGAACTTCCTGTAAAAATTACAAAACTTTGTAATTGTTTTATATTTTTAAGCTCAGGAAACGTCATGATGGATTCTACTTTGTCTGGATTAGCCCGGATTCCTGTAGGTGTTATGATGAATCCTAAAAAATGTATCTCTGTCTGCAAACATTTAGATTTATCCCAATTCACAGATAAACCTCCCTGATATAACTTATGTAACACATATTCCAAATGTTCTACATGCTCCTCGAATGTTCTGGAAGCTATCAGAATGTCATCCACATATATAGTCAAAAAATTTAAATTATGAGGCTGCAAAATTTCATCAAGACACTTAATACAACTAGCTACGCTGGTGTTCAGTCCAAACGGTAGGCGAGTAAACTGAATTTTTTCCGTTAAATAAAAATGCGGTATACTTGCGGCTATTTTATGCTAACGGTACTTGCCAATAACCTGCTGTCAAGTCCAGCGACGTCATATATTTCACTCCACTAAACTTCTGAAAAATTTCTTCGATTGCTTCAGGAGACTC
Source organism: Magicicada septendecula (assembly GCA_034769895.1). Classification (NCBI taxonomy): domain Eukaryota; kingdom Metazoa; phylum Arthropoda; class Insecta; order Hemiptera; family Cicadidae; genus Magicicada; species Magicicada septendecula. The sequence continues at coordinate 301,349,744 of CM068368.1, forward strand.
CCTATCAGGAATAATAATTTGGTTAATCTTTCTAGCGTCGAGACACAATCTAACTCTCCCGTCTTTCTTTATAACTACCACCAAAGGGTTGGAATAGGTTGACACCGATCTTTCTATTATACCACCCTCCAACATTCTATCCAATTCTAACTGCACTGCCCCCCTTTTGGAATATGGTACCGGATAACTTCGTTGTACGTATGGCGCATGCTCCCTCACCTTTAATTCACACTCATAACCTTTTGCCCTTCTGGTTCCCCGGCAAACACTCCCCTAAAACCCTCGACTACCCGCCACAACGCTTCACGTTGAGAACTTCCTATTGCGCCACCCTCACCACAAAATTTAACCGCTCTAATCGCCCATATTTTCTCCTCACTCTCATCACTCACTTTCTCTCTACATATATTCATACTAAACTCTGTGTCCCTATCTATGACCCTATTCGGTATAACCCTTATACCCGAAATCTTTACTTTATCTAACACCCGCTCAAAATTAACTGTTATCTGTTTACCTTCATTATTTAATTCTCAAACTCTCCTTCTAAAATTGATTATTGCATTATTCCTGATCAGAAAATCATTACCCAATATTACTTCTAAGTTTAATCCCCTTACTACTACGAAGGTATTTTCATAACTTTCCCCATTTATTACTATGTTCAACTGGACTTGTGTTGTAACCTGTTTACTTCTAACACCCGTAATACCTACAGTGGTTACCCCCGCAACTGGCAAAGATGGAATATTTTTATTAGTTTCTCTTAACTTATTTAATACGTGTTCTCCTATTACCGATACTTCACTGCCTGTGTCTATTAGAGTCGTAACTGTCTTACCTTCAATTTCCAGCTTTACCTCCGTCAACCAAGCTTCCGGTCTCATCGTTCCCATCTCCTCTTCTTCCATTAATTCGGTCGCCATATCTGGGTGAATTGTGTGATTCCTGTATCTATCTCCATGGACCCCGCAGTCATCTATCGACAATGGCCGGGCCTCCTCATCCATTGTCCTCTTCAGTTTTCCGTCCACTCGGCCGTACCTCTGGGTGTGTACATCCTTCCTGCTTGATGATTTCCTCCTTCATTTCTGGGATTTTCTGCTCGCTCTTCGCTGTTTCTCGGATGTGTGTTGTTATATCTCTACTGCGTCCGTGGCTGATGACCGGGCCTTGCCTTCCTACATCTATAACAAAAATTACGGTCAGCATAATTTTCCCTGGGACACCCATCACATTCCACATCGGATATCGTCTGCCTGGTTCTCGACCATTGTATGTAGTTCCCACATTTTGTCCTCCTTTTGGTGTGTAATTCCCTTCACTGCTCACATTGGGTTGTTGTGGACGTCTGCTGGCTTCCTGGTCCCTAATACTCTGAAAAACATCAACATTTTTTCTAATTCATTGATATCACTCACCTCTCGCGTCATCAACGTGATCTGGACCTCTCTCGGTAAGTGTTTGCTGACATGGCGTACAAACGACTGGAATGACAACGGTGGCTCTTAACTATTTTGCTTCGGTAAAGTCTCATTGTATATACTGTAATATTATTATTATTTCTCCCAAATTCCCAGTTCCCATTATCTGGCTGCGCAATATCTCCTGCTCCTCTTCTGACCAGTATGTATTACGAAATGAGGTTTCAAAATTTTCATACCTCTCCCATTCATTTCTATGTATTTCCGCCCATATCTCAGAATTACCCTTAAAACATTTAAAAATTTTTATAAGTTTCACTTCCCAACTACTACCGTTGAACCGATTAAACTCCCGTACTCTATTTAAAAACTGCATTGGATGCACTCTACGATTCTCACTACAAAAAGTTTCAAGTTCAATTTCATTATTTACATCTCGTGTAATTACTACTCGTTCGGTAATATTGTTTAACTTTTGGTTGATTGCTAAACTCAACTCATCCTTAACACTACTAATGCTCTGTTCAGTTGAATATAATTTCTTATCATGAATGCATTCGGATTGAATGTTATTTTTGGGTATTACATTAACTGATTCATTTAACGCCTGTATTTCTGTTTTACAGGTATTTTCAATTTCACTGATTCTAATATCTGTATTATTTTTATGCTCATCAATACTTTGATTCATTTTTTCCATTTTAACCGCTACACTATTAAACTTATATTCGGTTTCAGTATTACATTTATTTATTTTAGATTCTATTTCATTATTGCACTCATTTATTGAACTCATTAATTTCTCATTATTCTCATGTATTTGTTTATCAATTCTTTCTGACACATTACTCTCCATCTCATTTATTTTAACATCTAGGTTCTTTATTGAACTATCTACTTTGGCATTTAATTCACTAAACTTATTGACAAATTCTTCATTAGTGTTTTCGAAACGCTTATTGACCTCATTATTGTGGTTTTTTAATTCACTAAAATTGCTTTCACATTTTACTTTCTGTTCATGTATTTCACTACTCAATCAAATTATCAACCAATTACTCAATCAAATTTTTTGTCATTATTATCAAGACGTTGATTTAATTCATTGAATTTGTTATTCTGTTCATTAAATTTAGTGTCAAAACGATCATTTAATGCATCAAATTTCTTACTGTTATCACTAGACATTTGTTTGATTTCATCTTTTAAACTAATATTTTGGTTAGACATCAGTTTAATTTCCCCCATTATCTCACGCAACCAATCCTCAGTTTTATTACTTTCTCTAGCCGAGACGGGAGTTGAATGAACTCTCGCCTCGTCCATAACAGCTGATTCTGTCCAGCTTTCTTGATTTACTATAGGGAGTTTCTGACTGAATTTCTGATTCACTTATAACAGTTAAGTCAGACAAACTGACTTCGTTCTCTGTATTTTCCATTTTTTATAAATTTAATTATTCTTTATTATATATAACTTAGTTATTATCTAAACAAAATCTCATAACTTAACTCTTTAACAGTATTTTACGTCTTAACCTCTACTCGCACATCTCGTAATTTTTTCTATTACAAAAAACCGCCTACTATCACCACCTATTTCGTACTTCAAATCAGGGCTAAACCCATATGAATTAATTCATTTGAGTTATCCTGGCAGGGTCGCCATTTGTTACGTTCTATTCTTTTACTTACCAATTTTCACCACGTTTCTTCTACTTACCTCACACTTACACGCCACCCTGACTTACCGAGCACAGAAGATTCCAAATCACTTATAGGTCGCCACCGATATCTTTAAAGGTTAGATATGGAGACCTTGAAACACTTACTTATTTGCCAGGTTCGTGAGGCGAAATTTTCTATACGGGATAGGTGATGTTAATGTGACGTAATAATTAACTTAACACATGGTTACGCTACTAATTCATTTTATTAAAATTCATATTGTAAAATTACTTTCTTCTCTGTTTATAACTTTTAACAGTTCATCAAATTCTTCGCTTAATGTTGCACTCTAAAACAGTGTGTGAAAACTAAATTGATTACTCTAAATAATCGGTCTACATTTTAGTTCGTTAGACAAATGCTACATTTCTTTTCTATTCTTTCTTTCAACACATTTACGTTAATCATTGTAAATGAAAAATATGGTGTATTACCTCCTTTTAGGACAAAACATATATCGAAAAAAAAAAAACTTAAACTAATTTAAATATATATTTTAAAACGACCCAGTTTGCTCATTCACACATTCACACTTTTTGAGTTTTCCCCTTTAGATAAAATTATAATAATAATTTTATTTTAACATGAATACTTACAGCTGCGTCATTTCTCCCGACCCCGCATCGCGTCCTACGGAGTTTTCGTATTTGAGTTCCAAAAGTTTATGTTTGCACTTTTAATAAAATTTTCTTGGTGTTCACTGTTACGTATCTGGTTAATTTTTCTTTTCTTTACACTGATTTACACATTCTGATTTATACGGGTTTGGTCGGCTGACCGTAATTAGTTAGAAACAAGATTGAGAGAACCACACGTGGTCTGGGGTTGTCGTTGACTGACTGCAACTCTGTCCAAGGCACCCCACCAAGGCTCTGTGAAGCGGACGGAAACACACAGCCGGCATGCTACGAATTGTTCGTCAACGCTCACAATGTATGGCTTGGTCCATGTGCTTCAGGTGTTGATGAGATTGCACTGCAACAAGGCAGGAAACTCAGGTGGGCGGAGTCTTCCCTGTACTTCCGTCATCTTCAAACACGTGGTGAAAGAAATCTTACAGCTTAGCCATTTTGTTAGCGTCCCTTTCGAACGGATGTGCATCGCCTCTGCGCGCGTGTTCATGTTGCGCGTAGTAGTACGTGACAAAACATCGAATTTAACACCAGAGTCTGACATTCCTCACTACACTCCACTCAAAAGTTTATGTTGCTGTTCTTTGTTCGACTGCAGCCGTATTTTCCGTGGGATTGGCAATTGAAAATTAAATAAATTTAATAAAATAAAACCTCCCATTTTGCCCCGTCACAGCATTGTACAATTTTCTTCGTCTGTGTTCATATATATATGTTACTGAGCCCAAATACTTCTTCTCTTCTTTCTGTTCTATGTCTTTTTTCTTTTCAATACTTTCCATCACTTTATCTACTATGCCCATGTTATAATTATTATTCTTCACTATTCTCTTTATCATTTTTAATTCTCTCTCTTTTCTTTCTTTATCTTTCAAACATTTCTGTGCTCTATAACAAAATGCGTTTATTGCCACTAATTTATATCTGTATGTGTGAATACGATTATTTCGGAATAATTATATCCGAATATGTCTCCTTTCTAAATATGTCAAATTCTATTTTTTGTTATCTTTTATATGTATTCCTATATCCAAATAATTCAAATTCTTATCACCAATTTCTTTTTGGACCAATTCTTATCATCAAGAAATTGGTGATAAGAATTTAAATTATTTGGATATAGGAATACATATAAAAGATAACAAAAAACTAGAATTCGACATATTTAGAAAGGAGACATATTCGGATATAATTATTCCGAAAGAATCGTATCACCCATACAGATATAAATTAGCAGCAATAAACGCATTTTGTTATAGAGCACAGAAATATTTGAAAGATAAAGAAAGAAAAGTGAGAGAATTAAAAATGATAAAGAGAATAGTGAAGAATAATAATTATAACATGGGCATAGTAGATAAAGTGATGGAAAGTACTGAAAAGAAAAAAGAAGTAGAACAGAAAGAAGAGAAGAAGTATTTGGGTTCAGTAACTTATATAGGAACACAGACGAAGATAATTGTACAGTGCTTTCAGAAGTATGGAGTGGACGTAGTAATAAAAAGGTGTAAAACAGTATTTGATAAAATAAAAAATAATAATGTAGAAACAATACCTATTTTGCAGAAGAATGGGGTGTATAAATTGAGGTGTGAAGAATGTAAAAAAGTGTAAGTGGGTGAGACGGGCCGCCGATTCGAATGTAGATTGGGAGAACACAAGAGAGGAGAGGGAAATAGGACAACGAATTCTCTTTTCTCTTTATGCTAGGCATTTTATAGAGGAAAATCATAAATTTAATAACACGGAAAATTTTGATATTATAAAGGTAGTTAATAATACGATGGAAAGAAAGCTCATAGAAGAATTAGAAATTATAATAGAAAGGGAAAAAGGTATGAATAATTTAATGAATATTAAGATAAATTTTGAAAATGAAGAAATATTTTATAATATAATAAAACGTGAAAAGGTAGGGTAGGTTCGGTAAGGAAAGAAAACATAGACATGGGTTGATGGTTTCGCCCGCATGTAGGAAGTAGTGTTGACAATGGGTTTACCTGCAGTGACGTGGACGCCCTCGGCAGAGGCAGGTATATAAGGGGGTGGAGTTAGGGACGGATGTGGCAGTTACGATCTGATGATGAACGGGTACGTTAGAAAGCGCTAATCGGTGTCAGAAGTGGGTTTGCTTTAAGAAAGTTAAAATCTTTCAAATTGTGTACGTCACGATTCCAAGACTGGGAATATTCACAAAAACGTATCACTTTCAAGTGTCAAGTCACACGATATACCATCATTTATACCATCAGAATCATTGTCTGACTAATTAAGTAAATTAAAATCATCATTTTCCCAAAGTTCGGCTTCTTCACTGTCAGAAAGTAACCTGCCCAACTCACTAACTATAATATTTTCAAAGTTTACATACTCATCACTACAGCTATGCTTCCGAGAAGAGCTAATATATTCACCATCCATTATTCAAATTTACTTATTAGTAACAAAAATTGAAGAACACTTAACAACTATATGTGTAGTAAACATACACACACAACTACTTGCTACACACTGACAGTACATGACGGTTTTAATCCAAATTACACATTACATAAGATGTACCAGTGCGTCCACCACAAACTACGAGAACTATAGTGGACACATAAGTACACCCACAGCAGCGATTGTGTTAAAACATATCTGTATTTTGTTGTGTTTTATCGTAAGGTATCCTCAAGCAGTACATTATATAACATATTTTATACGAGGGCTATCCAGAAAGTAACAGACGTTTTGACCGACCACGGTGGTGGGCGGGGATAGAGCCGCCATCTTGGTGTCAGAACGTTCCTACACTCAGTACGCATCCAGCTGTGGTAGCGTGCGGTCTGTGCCCCTATTACTTTGCTCTCTGTGACGTGTTAAAATGTGCGCTGCAATAGAAAATCCCGCCACTTGTGAGGTGCGTTCTGTGATTAGGTTTTTGTTGGCAAAAAATCACAAACCAATTGAAATTTATCGCTAACTTTGTGATGTGTACGGAAAAGGAATAATGAGTGAAAGCCGAGTGAGGCAATGGTGCATTGATTTTAAAAATGGCCGTACCAATGTTCACGATGAGGACCGCAGTGGTAGACCTAGCCTTGTGACTGATGAACTGGTGATGAAAATCAACGACAAAATTCGTGAAGATCGTCGTTTCACGATTACGGAACTTTCAAAACATTTTCCCCAAATTTCACGGAGTTTGGTGCATGAAATTGTGGCGGAAAAGCTTGGTTACCACAAATTTTTTGCTAGGTGGATTCCGAAAATCCTAACGAAAGACCACAAAAACAGAGACTGGCTGCAGCACTAACTTTCCTCGAAGATTACGACAAAAATGGTAACAAAGTTATCGATCGTATCGTAACTGGGGACAAGACTTGGGTGAAGCATGTCAATAGTGAAACAAAAAGGCAGTCGATGGAATGGGGACACACAAATTCTCCCAAGAAACCAAGGAAGTGTTTGCAAACGCTGTCAGAAAGAAAGATCATAGCTACTATGTTTTGGGACTCTGAAGGAGTGATTCTCGTTGACTTTCTTGAACGTGGCACAACAATTAACTCAGAGAGGTATTGTGAAACACTGAGAAAGTTAAGGCGCGCGATACAAAACAAGCGTCGGGGAAAACTTAGTGCGAAGGTTTTGTTTTTTCACGACAACGCACGTCCACACACGGCCAATCGTACCCAAGAGCTCTTCGATGGTTTTGGATGGGAGGTGTTCGATCATCCACCATACAGCCCGGATTTGGCGCCGAGCGACTATCACCTCTTCCCAGCGATGAAGACATGGCTCGCTACACAACGCTTTGATACTGACACCGAACTGCATGCCGGTGTAAACCAGTGGTTGAAATCGCAGGCGGCAGATTTCTCCAGAGACGGTATTGAAAAACTTGTGCCACGGTATGATAAGTGCCTTAATTTGAATGGCGATTATGTAGAAAAATAGCTTAAGAGTGTACCTTTCAAATGTATATAATGAAATTTTGTTTTTTTATTTTGTAAATTTTTTATTTCAAAACGTCTGTTACTTTCTGGATAGCCCTCGTAGAAAAGCGCAAAGTTTGAAATTGTTTGAAAAGGAGTATAGTCTAATTTTAGAATGACAAACTTATTAAACAGCACGCTATTATATTTCCTCAGTTCTCTGTATTCAGGAGTACATGTTAGATTGCTAGTCTCCCCCCTCTCTCTCTCTCCCCCTCTCCCTCCTTTAGTCTGTTTTTAAAATATCAAAGATGATTTCAGTGTGGTGACCTGGATATTATGTCATGTGTTGTTAACAGCCACTTCCTCTCAGGAACTGTGCCAACTTTTAATTACAGAGCTTTGTTCTGTGTGCATGCATGTGCGTGTGTCACAGTTTTATTCTCTACGTAGTTTAGTTAAATTACAAAAAAATATCTTGCCAAATTTTTGTTGACATTTTCTTTTATACAGCAAGGAATTGATGATTTTGTTTCATAATGGATAATGTATTGCCAGACATATTTTCTGAAAAGATATAATTTCAAATTTGCAAACTTTTGTACAAAATTATATGAAAATTGCTTATGTGTCCAACTTCAGATTGATTTTGTTTTTATTTGTGAGCAGTATTTAATAAATTTGCATTTAAATTGCAAGTATGTGAACAATCTTCAGTTTTAAAACTTAAAATTTTTAATTGTAAAATCTGTTCAGTGCCAACAGATTTTGTGTGGCATAATCCAAAATACAAACGTTTATAATTCAAACACTTTTTTGCTACAGTCAAGTTCTTGATGCATATATAATTTATTTAATATTTATAATTATTTTACCTCAAGATATGTTTATCCTTATTTGGAACATGTTTTGAGAATTCTAGTGTTCCCATCTTCAGCCATCTTAATTTTGGATCATGTTGCGTTATTTATGTTCTGGTTGGTTGTTGCTATGGTTTCCAGAAACTTTCATATGTATTATAAACAACACTAATTTTATTAATAAAATTAAATCCGTTGAACTACAACCTAACCACAAATTGGCATCATTCAACATAACTATTTATACACGAATATCCCAGTCAAAGATATATTACAAATTTTGAGAAACAACTTGTCTGATAATAGTTGCATGAACACACAGATGATAAATGAGTTAATTAACTTACTCGAGGTTATTTTAAAGCAAAACTATTTCACTTTTAATGGCTTTACATTAATGGTTTTACATTCAACATGATGGCCTGGCTATGGGCTCACCCCTCTCTGGCCTACTGGTCGATATCTATTTGAATTTTTATAAGAATACTTGTTAAACAATAATATGTACACAAATAAAATAAAATTTTATCCATGTTATGTGGACAATACGTTATTTATTTTTGATGGTACTCTTTAAGACAAATCGAGTTATTTAAAAACTGTTTAAATAAAATAAATAGAAACATCCAGTTTACTCTCGAAACAGAGGTTGACAACATGATAAACTTTCTAGATTTAACCATCACTCGACAGATGAACAAACTAAAATTCAATTGTTATTTTGAATGTTCATCCTCTTCATTCACAGCACTTAATGAATATTAATTGCTACACTTACACATGTGAAACTTACTGTATTTATTTTCCTCGTACGCGTTTCAGCGTGATGTTCGCCTTCCTCAGCGAGGTGTGATACAGAATGTCCTGAACTTGTAACGGTTTTTTTCTTAGTTGGTAGGTTGGGTGGGGGGGTGGAGGTGGAAGGGAGTTGGCACGGGATTCCGAATTATTGTATGTTTTGTGTATAATTGTGTCAAAGAGTGCGTGTGATTTAAAGTGTAATTGGTCGTTAAGTATGTTGTTTGGTTGTGTTGTGTAGTGTTTGTATATTTCGTATTGTTCTGCTGTGTTAAGTTTTCGACTTTTAGGTAAGTAGTGTAGGATCACAAGATTATTTTTTATGTTGGTGTAGCTGTGGTTTTTTGTATGTATGTGTGTGGCGAACGCAGAGTGTATGTTGTTGCTGGATAAAGCTTTAAGGTGTTCAGAAAATCTTGAAGAAAAAGATCTTCCCGTCTGGCTTATATAGAAACTATTTCAATCATTGCAGTTTAATTTGTATACCTCTGTTTTGTTGTATATGTCTATATCTGTGTTTGTATCATTGATATGTTTTTTTATGGTATTGTTTGTTCTGTAGGCTATTTTGTAATTGTGTTTCCTGAATGTGTTGGCGATTTTGTGTGTGTTGGAGTTGTAGTATGTGAGTGTGATATATTCATTTGGTTGTGTGTTGTTGGTATTTTTTGTGTTGTTTTTGTTTATGATGTGTCTGTGTAGTTTGTTTATTAAATTAGGGTTATAACCGTTTTTTTTTTTAATACAATTTTTTCAATATTTATAGGAAACCAACAACCACTGACACCACAATACACGCGGACTCCCATAATCCTTATTCACACAAAATGGTGGCATACAATAGTTTTATTCACAGATTATTGACAATCCCCCTGACTTATGATGATGATGACTTTCGTGATGAGCTGAATACCATAAAATACATCGCAGTTGCCAATGGTTACAATAGTTTGACCATTGACAAACTACTAAAAAGACACGATAGAAGCAAACTTAAACCTCGAATAAACAATAACACACAAAATTTTTATATCCACTAATTATACAAGCTTCATGCCTAAGATTTTGTCCTCTGTATTGAATAATAATGTTTTTACTACTTCATTCAGAACTACTACTAAGTTACTAAGCATTTTCAGACCGAAAAAACATACCTCCAGAAGAAAAAACGGGTATATATAAGTTTATATGCAATGATTGCAATTGCTTCTATATTGGTCAGACGGGGGAGAGGTTTCTTCAGACGTTTTCAGGAACATATACCCAAGAAAATAAGAAATGATAACAGCATCAAATCTAATTATGTCCGTCATCTGACCTCACGCAATCATAATTACACAGACTTTAATTTCAACTTAATACTGTTGCATGTACGTAAGAAGGGCCGTTTCATGAATGCCTTGGAGGAGTTTGAAATCTATGGTACATATGCAAACCTAAGTAGTCGCAATTTTGTATTAAATGTTCAGCTGAACTTTGGATCCAATGGCTTGTATGATACCGCCTTGAGCCTGCTTGCTAAGATAAAGTCTAACAACCGTTCAGTAGCAGATTGAACTCGCATACAGTTCTTATGCACATTGACATTTTATTAATTAACGATCTTGTAAGAGTGACATAGTTTCATTTGATTTTACTATCTGAAGATGGAGCATAGTCTCCGAAATGTGCTATAAGAAGTCACACAGCGGATTATTGAAAAGTAAATTAATTTATTAATATTACAAATATGTTTCATGGGAAACGATCAAGCCCAGGCTGATCGATGCTTTGAAGCCATCCCTGATGTAAGAAAGGATATTGTTTTAAATTTCCAGAGGTTGTTGCACCAACCTACTAATTTAGTACAAGTGTTCAAAATAACTTTCAAGAGAATGCCGACTGATTAGTACAAAATTATTATACAAGCTGACAGAACGCGACATAGACAGACAATAAAATTTGTATTAAAATACTTAATAAAGTCAAATATTCGTGTGCGAAGCCGAGTGTAACAGCTAGTATTTAACATAATTATTATATCTCTGTGTTAAGGAAACTGCTGGCTGTCTCAGCTGTTATGGAATTGACACCTAATTACATGTTTCAACACGTTATAACACGTTTCCGATAAGTAGATTAAACCAAAATTAGTTTACGTAGTTATGATACTAAATTATAAATTAATATTCAGTATTCTGCAAATACAAAATAACAGTAACCAATTGCACAGTCTCTTAAAGTATATTGCACATATGATGGCCAAGAACAGTAAGTATATGTGAATTTCTCGTTCCCAGTGAATTCAGATTATTTGGTGTTCAAATACCTCGTGCTATGATGTACTTGAATTTTAATTATGTGAAGAAATTATGTGTAGATAAAACAAATTAATGTTATAGATAGTGTAACCGAAAAACACAATCCCTTTTGTCATCTTACAATTCCCAGCTAGTCCTTTAATCGTTGTCTAAAGCATGAAATAAAATACCTAAGCTGTCTGCGATATGCTACAAAACTCAACTTAGTGGTTGTGCAAATATATTTAAAAAATGTGTAATCCAATAAGAAATACAAGAAAAATTATATTGTTACGACGGTCTACTCGATCGTCGTAGGTACAGTGGAAACAAAATAAGTACAAGACACCAATTAAGTCACTAATCACACCTTTAATTGTTATAGTAAAACAGTTCGTAATTAACAACACAGTGTCTACAACAAATCAAATGAAAATTGTTCATACGCAATAAAATGTCCACTAATATTAAGACTCAACTGTATTACAATTATACCGTCCGAATATAAAACGCAACACTTCACTAATAACTACTTGAACGTACACCGTAATAACTCGAACCGCTCTGTAAATATATCGCACTAATACTCTCGAACCGCACAGTCAAAAATCTCGCATTGAACTGAAAACTAAGGCCGCGACGCGATGTATTTATAGTTACGCTCACACACCAGAAGCTTCCAAACTGCATCTTATCTCTCGCGAACTACGTAATTGCTGCGGCCTTGACACAGTCCGAGCGCCCGAGCGAAGGCTGGCACAGTCGAGAAAATTCTCGCAAAATGCGTTTAGTAGCACGTACACCACACGCTTACGTCGAGATCTTTCTGGCGCATTCGATAAACGCGTAGATTGTTCTGTGCTGTCGTAGCACTGCCCCCTCCTTAAGCCTGTTTGTCCCGAACTGGAAAAGCGTCTGCGAAGTAATACTCGACCAGGCGATCTAGGTGGCCATCCTTGCGAAGGATAATTTTCCCGTTCTTCGAATTCAGTCTCGTGTGATCCGAACATCACGTTCCCAGGAATGCGAATCTTTCGCGCAACCACTAGCTTCGCTGGAATCACTCGTTGCGTCATGTACTAATGACCTAAATACCACTGGCTGATCCAAGTTTGTTTGGTTCTCGTCAACAACCTCTTGCGTAACCTCATCTTCAGTCACTTTACCCTCGGCCGCTTCTATCAGCTCAGGAACAAGCAAGAGTTTTGTCTCGACACCCATAGTTGGCTCTCCAATCACTTCTTTTGTCGTTATACTTATTTGTACTTCCTCTGCTAGTTCTTCCTCCATTTCCGCTTGCAACAGGGAGGTTTCCTCTTGACCAGACTTGTTGAATTTTTCTTCGACTAATGCCACTCGCTTAATCGAATGGTTGGTAGACCCTGTCATTTTAGCCATGCAAAGCTTTATCTTCTCTTGGCCAACTTTCAGGACATTCTCTCTTAAGTCCATAACGAATCCGTAGGCATTCATAATGTCCGTGCCAAGAATCACTTCATCGACAATGTCTGCAACGAGCATTTGGTGGCTAAACTCAAGAAGACCCAGGCGTACACGTACGTCTACCTTTCCTAGCACCTTGACGGGGCTTCCAGTCACAGTCTGTATTGTACAAGAGCTAATTAGAGGATGGCGGTTACAGACTAAGTCAGGGCGCACAATGGACACTGTTGCGCCCGTGTCAACTGTAAATGATGTTGGTTTACCATCCGCAAATCCATTAACAATCAAGTTTCCACTGATCTTATGTAGCGTGGAAACTGTGTGCTGTTCTGGGCCTTTACTTCTCCAATTGGTGCGATCAGTCTCTTCTCTCGGTATCTTCTTCTCCCAACAGTCTACCTGTAGATGACCACGTTTTCCACAGTTGTAACATCTCGGTCTACTGTCTTTTTCAAATCGTTGCGACTCTCTTGAACTTTTGAATTGTTTGTCCGACAACACTGTTTTTCTGCACCCATCGTAACGGTAATGTGATACAGGGATCTTCTGACTGCAACGTGATGGCACAAACCCATTAATGTAGCGGGACGCTGACTTGGCAGCTTCAAACTCTAGGGCGTGAACAAGAGCTTCTGAGCTATCTCGGTGTCTTGCCATTCGTAACACTTGCTGAAGTTCACAATCTCCGATGCCATCAATGAATGTCTGCACCGTAAACCTTATTCGGAAGTCTTCTGGTGCTTCAGGATAGGCCAATCTAATCAATCTGTCAATACTTGCTTCAAATTCTTGAAGACTTTCCCCAGAACGTTGTCGTCTTGTTCTCAACTGAGCGTAGTACACCTCTCGCAAATGTTTTATCACCGTAGCGTAATTCTAGAGCTTTTATCAACTCGGCATAGATGTTCTGGCTGTCAGGTGGCACTTTCTGTAGTAGTTCTGCCGCGGGTCCTTTTAATGCAAGAACAAGTGAAACAGCCTTGTCTTTTTCTGTCCAATTATTTGCGCATGCAGCAGCTTCAAATTGGCGGAGGTACCCAGTGAGTGCTTCCGTCAAAGGTTGGAGCTTTGACATGAACTGTCCCTACTGCAGGCAAAGTGACTTTCTCTGTTAACTTATTTTCTGTGTATTTTTCTGTCTTGATCACTGGTACAGTCTGTTCAGAAATTTGTTTTGGTTGAATCTTCATGCACTGTTCGACTTCACTTTCAATTTGTTCTCTTATGTTTGCCATTGAGTTTTCTACTGCAGATATTTTATTTGACACGGATTCTTCTATGACAGACATTTTTGTAGACATTGATTCTTCTATGACAGATATTTTTGTAGACATCGATTCTTCAACAATCGAGACAGATTTTTCTACTTCAGCTATTTTTAATGTCATTGATTCTTGTACCTCCGATATTTTAGTAACTTGCTTATTAAGCTCACCTCGTAGGAGACCCAATTCTGCGGTACTGTGTTCTTGCAACTGTTTCTGCATAGTTTCAAAGAGAGCTTCCGTTTTATCTTTTTGTCTTTCTTCTGTTTCTAGCATTAGTGCTTTCTGACGTCCCTCAGCCTCTTCTCTTTCCTGTCTTCATTCTTCCTTTTGTCGTCTTTCTGCTTCTTCCTGTGTCTGCCGCAGCAGTGTTTGTAAAGCTTCCATCATCTGACTGGGATCCATGTTTACCGATTAATTACGAATCACACTCGTCTTGTACAAAGTATCCACTGTTAACCGTTCTATCCCAGTTCTGACACCACTGTTACGACGGTCTACTCGATCGTCGTAGGTACAGTGGAAACAAAATAAGTACAAGACACCAATTAAGTCACTAATCACACCTTTAATTGTTATAGTAAAACAGTTCGTAATTAACAACACAGTGTCTACAACAAATCAAATGAAAATTGTTCATACGCAATAAAATGTCCACTAATATTAAGACTCAACTGTATTACAATTATACCGTCCGAATATAAAACGCAACACTTCACTAATAACTACTTGAACGTACACCGTAATAACTCGAACCGCTCTGTAAATATATCGCACTAATACTCTCGAACCGCACAGTCAAAAATCTCGCATTGAACTGAAAACTAAGGCCGCGACGCGATGTATTTATAGTTACGCTCACACACCAGAAGCTTCCAAACTGCGTCTTATCTCTTGCGAACTACGTAATTGCTGCGGCCTTGACACAGTCCGAGCGCCCGAGCGAAGGCTGGCACAGTCGAGAAAATTCTCGCAAAATGCGTTTAGTAGCACGTACACCACACGCTTACGTCGAGATCTTTCTGGCGCATTCGATAAACGCGTAGATTGTTCTGTGCTGTCGTAGCAATATTATGATGTTCATATAATAACATTTTTCGTATGGTTTAGGTTTTATTTAATTTTCTGGTGTATATATTTGTAACAGAGGAATTACGTCGCCTGTGGGAGTTGCTTCTATCCAAACTGGCAGAAAAGGGTATGAAATTGCAACAGGCTTTGGTGCTAGTTCAGTTTTTGCGACAGTGTGATGAAGTAATGTTCTGGATCAATGATAAGGTAAGATCAATAAGCTTGTGTGTGTGTGTGTGTGTGTGTTGGAAGTACGCAAGTTGTATTGTTACCTAAAGTGATCAGAAGTAGGTTTAATTTTAATTACACCTTAGTTACACCAGTCAAGTGTGTATGACTGGAGTAAAGTATGTCAGATTAGACATCAAACCTTTTATATCACAACAGGAACACAGCTGATCTGTCATAGTGAAGTATTTCATTAATTCTTTATTTCTGTTTCTGAAAAATGAAAATTTGGTATCATTATGCAATAAATTCCACTGCTTTAAGCGTGAACCAAGAAGTTCTGTTTTCCTTGTGAAATGAGATGTGATTCACTATTTGATTTTTCTGGTATGAAATCTTCGTCTCTTTAACCTTGTATTCAAGGTTCAACCTTGTATACTTCGTCTCTTGCCACAGTATTCTCAGAACAATCCTCTTCAGAATCGGAAATCTCCTTCCAAGAAACTGGGGCTGAGGAAATAGGTAAATCGTCTCCATGAGCAACTGGTCTTATAGCCAATGGAACATTTGGGTACACAATATTACTTTTATTTTTTGCAGAGAAACCACTGACATTTGTTAAACAGAAGTAGCAGTCGTCATAATGATTTGTTGGTTCGCGCCAAACCATTGGTATAGCAAAAGGCAAATGCTCCTTTTTCCTTTGTATATATAGAAGTTTATATACGAAGGAAAGAACTTTGTGTATAGAAGTGATATTGAATATAGAATGTTGTTGCATAAATGTTGATAGATGAGTATAATAGTAGAAATATTTTTTTATGTTTTGAATTCAAACTGTTTTTTGTTTGTAGGAAACATTTGTGACAACTGATGAATTTGGACAAGACCTGGAACATGTTGAAGTTTTACAGCGAAAATTTGATGAATTTCAAAAGGACATGGCATCACAGGAATATCGTGTAACAGAAGTTAATGAATTAGCTGACAGGCTGGTCTTAGATGGACACCCGGAAAGAGATACCATTCTTAAACGTAAAGAGGTATACTTTCATTATCATATTGTATTAAAATATTGGTATTGTAATATTCATAGTAATTTGTTCCACTGTCTTTTTGTAGGGATCATAGGCAAGAGGTACCTTAAACATGATTTTCCTATGATATAGTCTTAATTTGTAAAAGACTAGACGTCCTTTACAATTTAAATATTTTTCTGTCCGCAGATGTAGAAATAACATACATACTGGAATTACATTCTGTACTGGAATATGTATGTTTCATATACAGTGAAACCTTGATATAACGCTCTTCTTCGGACCGGCCAAAAAGCGCTTTATATCGAGGGTCGCTTTATATAACGGTCCCAAGTATACCTATTTAATTTGCTGGGACCGTGAAAAATGAGCATTACATTGTGCTTTAACTTTCACAATACAAATTAATAATTAATAAAAATTACTCATTTTCCACACTTCTTACCTTCTATCGGGTCCCAGGTTCTTCGCACGAACTAGTGGCCTATAAACGTGATTTAGGGTAATTGTTACTAAGAAAGTCAACCCTCATTTCTTGTGAACTAACTCAAATTTTATTTAACATTCTGTTTAGTATTCTCCTTTAATGTATAACATAATGATATTATTTCTTTTTGAATAACATTCGGAATTGGAATCCGACAGATTTGAATATAGAGGCATCTACCCCATTTAACAAAGACACTCAAAAGTTGACATTACTTCTCTTATTCTTAAAGTAAATAGTTACTTAAATTCTATAAAAACAACTCAGCATTTGCTTGCACACACTCTTTCACGCTTTTTACCCCAATTATTTAGATTCAGCGCTTTTCATTGATTATATTTTTGTTAATTGATTTTGCAATGATTACTTTCCTGGAATTGTATCCACTACGACCACGTGCTGAATTTAGTCCATTTTTGTTCACTTTTTGTCCGAATAGTTTGCACTGGTGATTCTTAAACTTTTTTACATTGTTTTACGTATTTTATTCACACAATTTACTGGTCGGCCGACCCTGATTTGCTCGAGCAATGTTTTATATGACCGCGCGGTCAGAAGCTGTAAGTCGACTAACTGACGCTACCCTAAGCGTCTCTAACGGCTACTTCCGCTACAGGTTCATCAGCTCGCTTTGTGATTCGTCAATACACTTACGTGACAGGTTAATTAGTTAAACTCCAGTTTCCTTTCTGGGAGTGAGTATGGCCGATGTATCACAGTCCAAAGGCTCGCTAAAAAATTCGCGCTTTTTACCAACGGAGGCGCAATCATCCGCGCACAGGTTTGCATTCCAACGCCTCAAGAAACAGTGCTTATTGCAGGGCGCTGACAAAATGTGCATCTTGGTGCCCCGACAAAGAATGCTTATTGTTTAAAACTGAGGCCCTGTTTGGGTAAACCTTGTATTACATTTACAATTGCAATAACGAAAACCCCTTTTGCCCCGTTACAATACCCCCCACCCAATGAGAGGTTTTCTGCCGAAACAGAAAAACTCTCATTGCTAAACCCTAAGAGGATCTGTGAGGATATGGCGCCAACAACCCCCATTTAATTCTTAATACATCATGGGTAAACTTCCCCCCTAGCTCAGCGACTATGGCTGCACCTGAACGAGATTACTGGACTTCTCTGTGCGAGATCCCAACACCATAAAATCGGACAGGTACTCACCATAATACCACCTAACCTTTTATCATTTCACCAAAAAAATCAAAAACTGGCCTTATACCATACCAGATCCTCAACCGATATGTCTCCCCTTACATACATACTGGGTTGCTTTTAGCAAATACTGGGTGCATACACATACTCATTATTAAATAAAAATAAAACCTTATTACGTTAATTATATTATGTTTGCTTATAATGTTGTATTAATTATGATTAATTATGTTACTAAGTTATACACTATCTGCACCTTAATCATTATAGTATAAAATTAATATAAAATTCAAATTTGATTCAAATAGTCAAATAAATTCACGTACCCTATCAAGAATTTAATAGAACGTTACTTTACATTATTTGGTTCAGTTAATTTAAACATAACGTTCAAAATCAAAGTCTATATGCATTTATTTTCTTTACAACTCCTCTTAATTTACTGGTTAACTATCCTGTTACACAAAATAAAATAAACAATTGGTCCCCATCCACTTATTCAAACACAGTTACACATGATTATAAAATACATCATAATATAAACGTCGTCTATCACCTGACACCTTGTCTACGTATAGTGAACATAAATTGAAATAAAACTCTTTACTGCAAAGAACAAAAAAATTTTTTTTTTTTTTTTTTCAAAATTAAATAATGTAATAAAATGTAATAATGTTTTATTAAACATATATTCTGACAATAAAAGAAAATACAACTTGAACTTATATTGATTATTAAAAGTGTTAACATACTCTTTATATACTTAATAATAATAATGATTTTATTATGGTACTTACCATATAATTTACAGTACATCCAGTTTGTACACGTGGCGTGGCTGCCACACTACTTTTCTCACTAAGGGTCCCAGGGTTCTTTATTAAGCGAGAAACAGAAACAGTTTGGGATTTTTCGAAATAATAAGTCAACAGCATTTGGTTAACCAGAACTTGTGGTTTAATTCAGAATTGCAATTATTAATATTCAGACAACAAAATGGAGTTTTATACTCCCAAAACAAGATGGCAGCTACGTACTTCCGCCCAATAATTATACCTTAATTTGTTATATTACGTTTATTACTGATAATAAAATATACGATAAAAACGTCTTTGCTTTAATTTAATTTCAAAGGTCGGGCACCATCTAGATATAAGTAAATATAGACGTAAATAACTTGTAATTTTACTTACCTTTCAAAGTCACTATAGAGCAGGAATTCGTTTAAGCGAACTCTTGAGTAGCGGAAATTGTTATTTGAAATAATAATACCTGTTTAAAATTGTTACCAATGAGATTACCCAATTTATTTATATACGTATAAGTACATCTTACGCCATGGGGCGTACATCAAAATTTTAACCCTCCAAAATAAACATTAAACATGAAACATTGATATATGATTATTAAACATTGAAATCGTATAAATATCTAGCACAACCCATCATGATTTGTCACTCTCTCTCTCTCTCTCACTCTCTCTCTCTCTCACGCTCTGGTACAATTTTATTTTATTATTGAGCTCATATTTTAAATAGAATATATTATTGATTTAGAATTGGTCATTATGAATTTTGAATGAATGTACTGAGTGAATGTTGGAACGTTCTCACCAAATTTGACCGCTACTGAGCTGCGGTTGTTAGTATGGTAAAACATCGCACACCGCGAGTTTACCGATTTTGCTACCGGTCACATTCTGAAGTAATACACCTTACCGAATGGTAAGGTGTCACTGTTGATGAACACTTTCGTAATTAACCACTTTTGTTGGTGTAAAGTTAAAATTTACACCCGGTGAACCCTTTTTGCCGGCCGGCTACGTTCACGCTCTAGAATAAAATGACCAAGAATCTTTGTTTCACAATGCGTAGGTGGGGCGAAAGCGACGTCATCAAGCTATTGTTCATAGAGCCAAGCCTCGAGTTGTTTACGGAAATGCATTCCTCACCGCTGACGTCATCAGGGCTCATCACTTTATCTCGGTATGCGACATACGTTTTTTGCTGTGTTTTGTCGTTTTGCAATTGAAAACGGTCAGAATCCTGTCAATTCACATTTGCATGTTATAAAATATTTATATAGTCCACTCACCACAGCTTCACATGGATTATGGAATATTTAAATAATTATTACAAATTGTTAAAAATAAATGAATACAATAATTATGGTCTTTTGTACCATGTTTTTGTTAATTTAATATTGCACCAGAATTGTACCATCACAAACCCCCTCAATGAAAGATTTTGTGCCGAAGCATAAAAACTTTCATTGACCCATTCATACTTCCTAAAGGGATCAGCCAGGACATGTCGCTACAACCCCCTTACAATTTATATAAAAGAAAATCAATAACTCACCCGTGGTCTGATGACGATGACAGTACCTGCATGACCTTACTGGACTTCTGCTTCGAGATCCCAACACCATAAGGCCAATTAGGCGCGTAACGCCCCTGCTCTGACGCGCTGGCCAGCTCAGGACCGCCGTCATAACATCACCAAACACTGAAACAATAAATTAAAATATCAAAATAGTGGCTTGGTATATTTACTCTATCCTTAACTGATCTGGTCCCCCTTAGCTATGTGCTGGTTTGTGTTAATAATCACTGGGTTTGCTTGAGCTACTAAAATATAAATACAAAAAATGTAACATACAAGAATTACATAGAATTGCCATTCTCTTTATGGACTACCCTGAATTATAAATATTGTTTCGATTCCCATCGATAATAATTAACTCTTTCTGTTTCATAATTACTGTAATTATAAAAGAAACAAATATTGATATAAAAAAGAATTTAATTTAATTATAAATGAAAACATGGAAATCCCCATATAAATTCCCAATATTACTCAAACATGGAGAAAAACAAATTATAGAAAAAACAAAATAATTAATAAAATCTTATTGAAATTAAAATTATTATTATTATTATTAACAGGTAATAATTGGCGCTGTCAATAATATTTACCCCTCATTCTCGTCCACACACACTATTTCCCCCCCTGAACTGTTGCGTTCAGTTGCCTCCACAAGGACTGAGGCAGAAGGAGTGAGCACTTTTTTTCTTTTCTCTCTCTCCCATCCTTGCTTCAGCTTTATAAAACCTTCAGGGTATGTACCCCTACTTTTACTCTTATAATATGCCCCTAAGGTCTACCACCCCAACCGAGGTGAAGTAGCCTATGCAAACAAAGAATCTTAGATTCCCCCGAACCTCCCAATAAATTTCAAAATTTTAACCAATTTTATAGGCAACCAACCATGGTCAGGGTTACAATTGCTGGCCACAGCTGGTTGTCGTCCAGATCCACGATTAGTGTTGGTAAGACAGTAATCGCCCGAAATATGGGGAATCGCAAATATATGACACATTGTGTCTTATGTAGTCCCAATTGGGACTACCCTACAACTAACAGGTTATACACATAAATCCATTATAAGACTACCATATATTACAAACATAATAATAATATTATCACTGTTCATAAAGCAGTCTCAATATATCACCATAGTAGCACTATGTCCTTTTAAGCCCGTAAGGTTGTTACTTCAATATAAAATTTAAACATGAAAAATCAAAATTTGAATATCATCTAAAAAATGTTAATTCTTTCTTTAGTTACATAATTAATTTTGTAGACACTTTCCAAGTCCCATCTTTCACTTTTCAACAACTAAAACCTTCTCACTATAGGATAACAATGGATCATCTTATATACCTAGGTTATGCATAAAAATATATAACTCCGTAATGAGTTAAAATATTAAGTCACAAAAAAATTCCAAGTTCTATTCTACAATTTCTAGAATAAAATCAATATTCGTGGGAAAAAATGCCAAACTTTTTTTTTTTTAAATCCCACGAATTAGGGGTCCCCCTCCCCGTTCAACAATAAGATTAAATTTCTAGTTGCAACCAATTTTGTGTGGAGTAAGATCATCGTTGCTTTCACTTCCATATGTCAGTTCCGCCAACCATGGTCCGCCTCCAGAATTCCAAAATCCACGATCAGAGGTGGTGAGTCTGTGATCACCCGAAAATGGGGGAGAGTCCCTTCTGAAAAAAAACAATATGATACCAAATTAATACTCATACACTCACTAAATAAAACAACAATATTAATAGAGATACCTAAGATGACCAGTACAATTTTAAATTTGTAGCATTGTGTGTTCCTACTATCTCTCCAGTTACGTTGTTCTGCAACACATAAGAATTTTGCATCTTAATCTCTACTACCTCATACGGTCCTTCATATAAGAGAAAGAACTTCTTAATTTCTTTGTCTTGTGCACTCGATAAGTCATGCCTTTTTACTAATACCATTTGTCCTATATTATACTTAACCCACTTACCTCTTGCATCGTGCCTACGTGTCTACGTTTTCTTTGTTCACCTTTGCTGATTAAGTTTTCATTAGCCAACCGGATTTTAATGTTTATATCAGTTGTCCTGCTCTCAGGTGGATAGTCGAACAATTGTTCCAAAATTCTTGGGGGGCGTGTTCCTCTTACCAACTCATGGGGTGTATAGCCGGTGGACTTGTGGGTGGTACTGTTTAGCCATGTTTCTACCTTTCTTACATACAATGGCCATTCGCTGTGTTTAGCGTGACAATAGGCTCTGAAGATCCTGCCTATTTCTCTCATTACACGCTCAGCCTGGTTGGACTGGGGATGATACACAGCCGTATGCTTCGTGAGGATGCCTTCCCATCCTAAGGTCTGGCGCCATCTTCCACTGATGAACTGCGGCCCATGGTCTGATAAAATTACCTTTGGCTTACCCACGTTAATCATATAATCTTTCGTCACCTTTTCACTCAATACCTTACTGGTAGCTCTTTTCACGCTATACAATTTTACATATTTTGAGAAAGTGTCAAGCAATACAAATATATAAACTACTCCGCCTCTACCCTTCGGCAATGGTCCAAACAAATCCACAGCAAGTAAATCAAAAGGTCTTTCTACCTTAATATAATTTAACTCACCTTCTACTCTGTAGTGTACCACCTTCGACTTTTGACACAAATCACAACTCCTAAGCAGCTGTCTCACTCGCCTCTCCATATTCCTGAAAATACATGATTCTTTTAAAACATTCACACACTTTTTAGCCCCAAAATGACCATATCTTATATGACAATCCCAAATAATCTCTTCCAACACTGCTGGCACCACTAATCTCCAGTCACGCTCACCCCCTACTACCTTCTTAAACAACAACCCTTTGTAGATTTGAAAATATTGATTGTACTCTGAGTCACCCAACTCCGTCTCTAAACTATTGTAACAGTACAATGATCTCAATGTCAGAATTATGGTATGAGTGGTAACAAATTATCAGATTTTATGGTATCACACACACACATGCATGGAGAGAACAATTTCCTTTGTGAAGAGACAACTACGCATATTCAAATAGATCACCACGACTCCAAGGTCAGGAGCCGACGTGCAGAGATGAACGTACGAAATGGCCATCCAAGTGGAAATAGATCGTAAATAGGCACTCTCATTGGTCCAGAAGACGGGACGTCATTAAAATAAGTGATGACCTAACAAACAATGACATGACAACAGGACGTGTGCCAATTCCGAACAGTAGACAATGACGTGGATGCGCTAACACATACACAAAATATGTGCTTTGCATCTGCCCAGTTCCTTCCAACTCATCAAGATGTCTACACGCTAAATGTGTGGCTGGCACAGTTTCGCCAGTAAAAGTGTTCTTTTACTGATTTAAAATGTAATTAACAGTACAAGTAATGTAGCACAGTTAACTGCTACTTGAGATGTAATTAGATTCAGTGTAACAAGGAACAAAACGAGATTAGGAGAGATGCCGAACACCTGGCCAAACGGAGAACATCGGAAGGGAGACCGCAACTAATAATCAGGAAAGTGCAAACTAATTAACTGTTATTCTTTGGTGAAAATGAGCTCTAACTATAAATTCAAAGTTTACAAAAGGTACCGATCATATAACATGGGGGAAGGAGTGCGTGTGTGTGCGTAAGAATATGTTTGTACTCATAAATTATTAATCAGCAAATTGAGGCATTGGTTTCTGTCATTTATTAAAGAGAAATAATAACGAGAGAACTGCAGTCTCTTGGAGAGGTATGGTAACAAACCAGACATACCATCAAATAATGAAATTAGTGTACTCAGTATTGATAGAGGCGTAGAAATCACGTAACTAGTAATGGTAAGACGCCATTTTGCTGTATTGTAATGTGTAACTCAGAAAAGGTATGATATTAAATTCAGTATATGTCCACACTAAAGTTGTTCAAATCATTGCTTCGTATACCTCTATTGTTTCTGAATCTCGCTGTAACGAAACCCTGGACCCTAGAGAAGAAATTCAATTGGAATCTAAATCATGCACTAAAACCGAGAATTTTATGGTAAGTAAATGTTTGTTTTTCTTTTTATCGTATGTTATTATCATAAAATACAAGAACAAAGCGGTGATTTAGAAATGAAGTTAAGAGTTTGTTAACAAATGCCGCCCTCACAGTGACTAAATATTAAGTTTGTTAACACTATGTATTATTTTCCCAGACTTACCATCTGCTCTCTGCATGGTTTTGATATCCTTCAGCTCTTCTCCAAAGATTCTGTCTTCTCTGCTAATCTGAAAAATTTCAATTTCTTTTAAATCCTTCCCTGTTTTATTATTTTCGCAATCTACTCTAGAAAGAGTGTCGGGTACCTTATTCTCGGTTCCTTTAATATACTCCCACTCGAAGTTGTACTCCTGCAAAACAAGTACCCACCTGGTTAATCGACTGTGAGCAAGTTTACAAGTGTTGAGGAATGACAAAGCTTTATGATCGGTTCGAATAATTGTTTTGTTGCCTAAGATGTAAGTCCTAAATTTGCTGACTGCAAACACAATACTGAGCAATTCTTTCTCCGTTGTGGTGTAATTCTTTTCTGCAGGCAATAATGATCGGCTGGCGAACGCAATGGTCAGATGTTCCCTCTCCTCATCCTCCTGATACAGCTCTGCGCCTACAGCTACATTGCTGGCGTCCGTCTGTAAATAAAACATTTTATCAAAATCCGGATGGTTCATCATAATCATATTACTAATTTAATATTGCACCAGCATTGTACCATCACAAATTTTCGTTATTTAACTTTGTACTTAATTTGTTACACAACATTTCAAATAGACTGCAGTTAATTCTGAGTTGATTTACTAAGTTTTAAAACATAAACCAATGCCTCATTTCATTTATTATTAATGCCGGCATACTCTCGCACGCTCACTCTTTCCCCACATTTTAATTACTGGTACATTCTTTTTATTTGTTTTAATTAGAATTTAGAGCTCAATTTTGATAAAATGAATAATGGTTATTTAAGTTGCAACTTTCCTGCGTTTGTAATGGTAGTTTTCACTCAGACGTTCTCCATCTCGAGCCAGGTGGTCGGCGACTTTACTGTTTGGTCTGTCCTTTCGTTGCACTGAATTTATATCTACATTGTAGGTGGCAAGTTACATTGCTAGGTACTGATTACTGGTTAATCACATTTTAACTGTTTAAAAGACACTTTACTGGCAAAACTCCGCCAGCGAATATTTTAGCATGCTAACGCTATGAAGGTATGCTGCAGACTGGGAAGACATCTTTGTGTAATTCACCCGTGTGGAAGGGGTTATTCCGTCATCATTCTTTTGTTTAAAACGGATGACGCCATTGTCTTACGTCCTGGTTGTTACGATTTCCTTATTTGTTATGACGTTTTACCATCGTTCGAGGTCTGCTGGGTCCAAATATGCGTTTAAAGTCACGTACGCCCCTGACTTTGAAGTCAAGTTACTCTGGCGAACTGCATTGTATGTAAAATATTGTGAAAAGTTAACCTAACCATTTTTTAACACATGAAAATACAATAAAATTATTTCACTGTACCAGTAAATCCTTAGACGGACTTATGTACAGTCACAAAAGAACATAGGAATTGGTTACATTGACCATTATACAGTTCATACCAGTCATCAGTTGATGTCTTACCAACAGGTTAATGACCTTTCTATAGGCACACTACATACAAATAATACAATGTAAAATACATAACACCTGTTTATAATCCCTACCCTCCAACATAATAACACAAACATAATAATAAAACATAAACATTCACAAATAATACAAAACTCATTTCATTACAAAAAACATCTCTGCATCTGAATAAAATTTACAAAATTTTGGGTTTAGTTTCAAATTCTATTAACTCTTTATTTAGTTACATTTTATTATTACATTTCCGTTATAAATTTCTATTAGTCATTTTTATCCTCAATTGGTTTGGGTGATTCCCAATTATTCACAATAATCTAATTCACTGAAAAGGCATCAAAATATAATCTTACCCCCCTTCTGACTCCAACACTGACTAACAGATTTACATAGGATGACACCAATCTCTCAAAACATTTATCTCCACTAACTTACTACTCTAGCTCACCTTGAATCATTCTACCCTTATAACAACATACCCTCTTTGTACTTAGGATGTGTGTTCCCTCCCTATGCTCATTCCCTTATTAGTTCCTGGTCCCCCCCCCAGGTAACCCCGCCAACGCACATACGGTTCACCTCCCGCCACAACGCCTTTCGTTGAGGACTCCTTATCACACCACCCCCTTTAAAAATTCTTCCATCATCTAATTACTCTCCAATTACATCACTCTCATTACTCTACATATACGCCCTATCGCTACCTTGTCCCTACTAATACTCAGTTTCTATATTACTTTTATTCCCAAGAATCTTATTCTGTTTAACACCCATTTAAAGTTAACTCTGACTGATTCAAATGCCTTATTGAAATATTTATCACCCAAATTCCAACCTTTATTACCCATTGAAAATTCATAACTACCTCAAATTGATTTCATCATTTAATTTAAAACCTCTTAAACACATTGAAAATTTATTATTCAAACATTTAATCATATTGCAAAAAAAATCTGCAAATCAATTATAAGGGACATACTACATATATAACACCAGTAGTCAGCTGATGTCTCATGGTCAGGTGAATGGCCTTACCCTAAATACACTTCAAACAATTATACAAGGTAAAATGCATCACATGTTTACAATCCTTACACTCTAACATAGTAAAACAATAACATAATAAAACATACTAAACAAAACGTAATTAACATCTCTCCTTAATTACTGATTAATCTTTTGCAAAATCAGTAGTCATTTATAAAATATCATAGAGAGCATAACACATTTAAAGCAATTACTTCTGAACAAATTATCTACTGTAATCATCTCTTGGATCAAAATAAAATCATTTAATTAGCTTATCAGCTCATTTAGTTTACATCAGTTTAAGGTTTCAATCCGTTACTCCCCTGAGTAACCTCCTTACCACATAGACTATGACTGCCCCTGGACTGTGGCGTCCAGTTGCTTCCACAAGAACGGAAGTTTTTAGGGGTAGACGCTGCCTACCCCGTTCTTGCTTCAGCGTTATATAAAAATTCGGCATTACTGATGTCCGAGGACACCAGTAATCCTACTATATTGATGCACACACCCTTAATACGGCACTATCACCTCTTTCGATGATAGCCGCTGTTCCATAGTGATGTAGATTCCCCTGATTTACCCCCCGGTTAATTTCTAAGTTCACCAATTTAGAATATTAAGCCAAATCCACGGTCAGGGTTCGGTGAAACCGTGACCGCCCGAAAATTGGGGAAACTACTAAAAAGACACACAATTCGTTTACACTCACACTGCTGCTACAATTCACAGAAGGTAAACCATTATATGTTTGGATATATTATCATTTAATTTAAAACCTCTGAGCCTCATATACCCTTTACCATTCAAACATCAAACAATTTATTTTATTTAACTCGTACTATAAACGTCATATTTGCGTATGGTCAATTATTCACTTAAATATAATTACGACTCGTGTCATCACCTCAAATTTATAAACATTCAGAATTATATATTGATAATTATTTACTTAAAACTAATTATTATGCTTATTGCTGATGCAACTGTAATCGTCCGAAAAGGTGGGGATTTGTTGGCGTGTGGCAGGGGGAGGTCAGACACACTACGTGAATTCACGTTCCCCTTCTGCTAACATTAGATGACATTACCTTATGCTAATTCCAATATAAGATTGACTCTCCCTACACTCCCATTTATCCAAACCCGCCGTCTGCTCGTCCCCGCCCCCGCTCCAACAAAACCCATCTTTTTTGAATACTCTAAAACTGCTGTCATTTGCTCATTTTTATTTTTTCAAATGACACTAGTGAGTTTTATTTGAAAACATTGCCTCATTTTAATTTTTTATTTGAATACACTGATATGTTTTGATTTATTGACATTAATAAAATAAATAAACATAAGTGAGCATACTTACTTTTACTGTTTGATTTTGTTAGGCGCCATCTTGTTGTTACCACCTATACACGTAAAATTATTACACACCCGGGTTCTTATAAGCGAACAGGAGAAACAGATTATGGTTGTTTAAATAAAGAAAACTTTACTTGTTTCCCAAGAATTACTGAGGTTTATTAATGATTAGATATTCACATCATTTTAAAATCATCATCAAACTACCTCCTTCAGCTGTTACATAATTCTCATCAAAAGAAACTCACATGAATAAAATTGAAACCTCATATAAAATTTTAATTAACAGAAAAATCAAGATATTAAATAGAAATAAAACTAAATTTTTTGTACAAACACAAACCAGACTTCTTCATTTAAATATATTTCCTCACATACTCACGCACACACACACACACACACACACTTATTTATGATCTGAGAGCTCTCATTTTATGTTTCATTAAAATTTATTTTTTCCCCCATTATGTAGTTAATTTTGAAAAGAAAACTTTGTTAAAACTTTTAAACTGGCAACATGGCTACTTAGCTGATATTTGAGTCCAGAAAAACTGCCCCGTATTTTCCGTCATTTCGCACCCTTCTTCTTGCTTTCACTATATAACGCCGAAACTGTTATTTCATTAAAGACTGTTATTCACTTTTTAAAAGAAGATGCCTTCACATTTTTTATATGTTGCGGGCCCGCACTTACTGCCGAAACTTTTTATAGCTACCACTTGCGAGTGGTGATGGCGTTATACTGGGCAGAGAAAACAGCGCTATTTTGTGAAGCGGCTGTTGTTGTGTGCTTGATTCTATTGTTTTTTAGTTTGTATCCTTGCGCCAGCTGCATGTCATCGTTATGTAACGGCATTTCATAACAAAGATCGTCTCTGACGTCAGATCGTCTGACACTGGTTATATAACTTGTTTACCGTTACATAATGTGTTTACTGGTTTCGTGTTCGTCATTGTCTGACCTTGACACAGTGGCAGTTTATTAAAATCTGTCCACACAATATTATTAAATAATTCTGCATTCATAAAGTCAATAACAGTGCAGCCACCGTTGCGATCGCTCCAAACAGGAAATTTACCTAAGTTTATAATTTCTGTCCCTATCACTCAACTTGTTGTTTATTATCATAAAAAAATTATAAATTGTGTTATTGCCCCAAAATAGGCCCCAAAATGCCCCGCTACAATACCCCCTCAATGAGATATTTTATGCCGAAGCATAAAAAATCTCATTGACACATTCATACTTGCTAGAGGGATCAGCCAGGATATGTCGCCACAACCCCCTTTACGGTTTACAAAAAAAAATATAATCAACTCACCCTTGGTCCAGTGACTGTGACCGCATCTGAATGACAATACTGGACTTCTCTCTCGAGATCCCAACACCGTAGAGTCAGACAGATACTTGACGCCCCTGCTCTGACGCGCAGGCCAGCTCAGGTCCGCCGCCACAGCGTCACCAAACACTGAAACAACAAATCAAATATCAAATAGTGGCCTTATACAACACCATATCCCCAACTGATCTGTTCCCCCTAGCGGTGCTGGTTTGTGCTAAGAAGCACTGGTTTTGTTTTTTACTTATTACTAACATATATCATAATACCTAACAACATAACATAACACAGGAAAATATAGTACATTAATAATTCATCTTAAAATAAAACAACTTACATTTAAAATGTTACACACTTTATATCATTAAATTTGCATATAAAATCAGAAAATTACCTTTCAATAATAAAATACATAGATCTCCATTTAACTTTTATTAAGTCGTTTCTCAAAATTTTTTGTTTTTTTTTGTTTTTCAACTTCGTGTTACACATCATTTCATTTATTATTCCCTCTCATTAATCTGGGTGATTCTACGTTACTCATTATAATTCACATTATCAACTTGGCATTTACTCATAATCTTACCCCTTTTATTACTCTAACGCTCCCTTACAAAATCTTTAACTAGTATGACACCCCACTATCAAAAAATCTACTAACCCTTCTCTACCTCTAACTACTTACTATTTTAACTCAATTCGCCACCTTCTACTCTTATATAAAAAAAAAATACTCTCTAACCCTTTGTACATAGGATACGTGTTTCCCCCCCCAAAAAGCTCAATTCCCGTTCTCTGGCCCCTGGATTCTACCTAAGGCAACCCCTTCCCACTAAAACTCTACCAAATCCCGTCCCAACCCTTATGTTGCAGACTCCCACATTACACTACCCCTACTACAAAATTGCCATCCCCAAAATCTCAATCTCATTACCTCACTACAATTACAACAAATTAACATCAACAAAATAAACAATATATCGCTCAAAATTCTACATAAATTCTCCATAACTACTGTGTCTCCACTTATAGTTCTCAAAATTCTATAACATACATTAACTCAAAACAACATTGCATTATTTTCATCTCTACTATTTCTTTAACTCTGACTTCGATTTGGACAGATCTACATGTCCCACAAAATTCAACTTGAACTGACTCAAACATTTATTATTACACATTTTATTCAAACAATTACTATCACCCACTTCTATCTTTTGCAACCCATTGAAAATTTTACCTATCACAACTATTTTTCATTTTATTTTAAAATCTATAAACACATTGAAAACATATCATATTTTTATAATTCTTATTCCTAACATACTAAATGCAATCAACACACTAAGACATAATAAACACAATATAAGAAGTATTTAGTGCATCTATTTTTCACATCAAAATAAAATTATTGAGTAGCAAATCATCATTATTAATTAAAATATAGCAAATTTTTAATACGTTATCCCCTTGGATAACCTCCCAGCCACACACACTATTTCTAATTATGTAAGACTGTGGCGCCTTTCCGCTTCCACAGAGACTGTATATTTTGGAGCAGGTTTTACCTCTCCGTGTCTCTGCTTCCGCTATTAAGTTTTAAAATTAGTGAACATCATCATGTTCTTGTTAAATAATTACACCCTTAAGACTGATCTACCACCTGGCTCTGCTGTTCCTCCTCGAACAGAGTGGCAGCCGCTGTTCCATAGTTCCCGGGATTTCCCCTAAGTTCTCCCCCCATTAAATTTCAAATCTGTACCAATTTCAAGCCAGCTATGGTCAAGGGACTTGGTATGACCATAGCTAACCGCTCGCCAAAACCACGATTAGTGCTGGTAAGGCAGTAATCGCCCGAAAAGTCGGGGAAATCATCTCTTCCTTCGGGCATGTATACATCATCACTATTATGCACGACACGGCAATTTATCAGGGTACAATATAAAATTGTACAAAAGGTGTGCCGTGCATATTCGCCATGTTGGCCTCCGATGGAGGTAACACTCTCGGTTACCCCCAACACTTTCCGCTATCTACTGGGGCACATGCCATCCCAGCGACAGCAACTTACTAACTAATTAATTACAATGGATAACTAAACTTTCTACCGTTGCAGTTCCACACTCCACTGTTCTATCACTTCATTGAGCACCAATCTACCCCCCCAAAATTATCCCCACATCTGGTATTGATAACAAGTTTTTATTTTGCTAGACATTTCTTCAAAACGTTCCTATACTCACTGATACTAAAATTTAACAATTATATTTGGTCACCTATTTCTAAAAATTTATTTAAATTTATTTTAAATTTAAAATTATACACATCCAGTTTTTTTTTTTTTTTTTTTTTTTTAATGCTATTTACATTGAAGGCTGACTCTATCGTGACTTACGCTACGTCTAGGAAGGTCGCAGTCGCCTGAAATGCCGGGTCCTGCTGCAAAACGGATCGGCACTAGGTAGATATACTACGTGAATTCACGTCCCCCCTCTGCAACACACTACTCCCCCTATTCTACCATTTTTTCTACCCCGCTTTCTACCGTGCGCCAAACCGTCTTGCCCCGAAACACGTCGTTTCGGGCCAAACAGAAAATATTGTCAAGGGCTCCATTTTAATTTTGCCCTTGACACTAAAATATTTAAATTTGTATGCACTGCCTTTTACTTAAATGCAGCCTCCATTATTTACAAACACTCTAAGGCAGTGCAGGCACGTGACAGGTACACCGAAACCGCTGCGCCTGGAGTGTATAAAAATAATTTATGTCACGTACCTGTTGGGGTCCCCCTCCCCGTTCAAATATGTCGCTAAGTTTTCTACTTTATACCAATTTTGGTGGAGCCGGACCATCGTTGTTTTCACCGCCCGAAGGAAGATCCGCCAACCATGGCCCGCCTCCGAGTTCCGAATTCCACGGCCAGGACTGGTAAGATCGTGACCGCCCGAAAATGGGGGAGGATCCCTTCTGTAAACAAACAATAATATTTAAAAACTTATTTATAAACATAATACAGTTACAGTGACCTATATAATTTTAAATTCGTCGCATTTTGAGTACCTACTATTTCCTGCGTCGCTGGATTCCTCAGCACATACGCATTCTGCATTTTTATTTCTATAATTTCATAAGGTCCTTCATATAACAAGAAAAACTTCTTTATTTCTCTATCTTGAGCACTGGACAAATCATGTCTTTTTACTAACACTAACTGACCTACCTCATACTTGGTCCATTTACCCTTGGCATCATGTTTCTGTTTTCGTCGCTCTCCTCTCGTGAGTAAGTTCTCGTTGGCCAATCTAATTTTCATGTTTCTGTCCAAAATTTGACCTTCAGGTGGGTATGTGAAAAGTTGTTCCAATATCCTGGGCGGCCTTGTTCCCCTGATCAACTCATGCGGCATAAATCCCGTGGACTCATGGGTGGTACAATTCAGCCACTCCTCTACTTTCTTTACGTAGGATGTCCATTCTGTGTGTTTGGCGTGACAGTACGCCCGAAATATCCTGCCAATCTCTCTCATCACCCGTTCTGCTTGGTTCGACTGAGGATGGTACACTGCCGTATGCTTGGGTATGATGCCTTCCCATCCAAGCGTCTGCCGCCACTTGCCGCTTATAAACTGTGGACCATGGTCAGATAATATAATTTTCGGCTTTCCCACATTAAGCATATAATCTTTTACTATTCTCTCACTAAGTACTTTACTAGTTGCTCTCTTAATGCTATATAACTTTACAAATTTTGAAAAAGTGTCTAAAACTACAAATACATATAACACACCCCCTCTACCTCTGGGTAATGGCCAATATAAATCAACCGCAACTAGATCAAAAGGCTTATCTACTTTTATATAATTCATCTCTCCTTCCACTCTATAATTCACTACTTTCGATTTTTGACATAAATCACACACTCTCAACACTTTCCTCACTCTCCTCTCCATATTCTTAAATATACATGACTCTTTCAAAACATTAGCACACTTCCTTGCACCAAAATGACCATACCTTATATGACAATCCCAAACAATTTTATCTATTAACCCATCAGGTATAACTAACCTCCAATCACGCTCCCCACCATCTACTTTTTTGAACAA
This sequence comes from Magicicada septendecula, assembly GCA_034769895.1. NCBI lineage: Eukaryota > Metazoa > Arthropoda > Insecta > Hemiptera > Cicadidae > Magicicada > Magicicada septendecula. Next base: position 301,383,901 of record CM068368.1, read on the forward strand.
AATATCTTGATATACTTGAAATCGCTCATTATATTCTGATCCCGCTACATCTTTTTCTAAACTAACAATTATTTTACCCAGTTTGCTATCAGATCTTTGCAAGTTTTTAATATCACTTAATTCCTCACCAAAAATTCTATCTTCTCTAGTTAGTCTAAAAATTTCTATTTCTTTGAGATCCCTACCAGTTTTATTATCTATAACATCTATTCTAGAAAGTGTATCTGGTACCTTATTATCTGACCCCTTTATGTACTCCCATGAAAAGTTATATTCTTGTAAGGCTAATACCCACCTGGTTAATCTGCTGTGTGTTAGCTTACATGAATTCAGAAATGACAGTGCCTTGTGATCCGTCCGGATTATCGTGGTATTCCCTAGGATGTAGGTGCGGAATTTACCCAAGGCGAACACGATACTTAGAAGTTCTTTTTCCGTTGTCGTGTAATTCTTTTCCGCCGATAACAACGATCTACTGACGAAGGCGATCGTCAGGTGTTCCTTGTCGCAGCTCTCCTGGTATAACTCGGCACCTAGCGCTACATTACTGGCGTCGGTCTGCAAATAAAAGGTCTTATTAAAATCGGGATGATTCATCATGATCATGTGACTCAACTTTCTCTTAATTTCATTAAAAGCATTTCGTTCCGTATCGCCCCATCTCCACTGTTTATTCTTCTGCAGTACAGCACTTAGTTTAGATGTTGTGTGTGCATAGTTCTCCTGAAATTTCCTGTAAAAATTGCATAGGCCTAAAAAACTCTGTAATTGCTTAACGTTCTTAGGTTTGGGGAATCGCATTATAGCTTCTACTTTGTCCGGGTTGGCTAATATCCCCTCCTGTATAATAATAAATCCTAAAAAATGTATTTCTGTCTGCAGAAACTTAGACTTGTCCCAATTCACTGTTAAACCCCCTCTATGCAGCTTATCCAATACATATTTTATGTGTTCTAAATGTTCAGTGAATGTTCTAGAGGCTATCAAAATATCATCGACATATACAGTTAAAAAGTCTAAATCCTTAGGTTGTAGAATATTATCTAAACATTTGATAAAACTGGCAACACTGGTGTTTAATCCAAAAGGTAAGCATTTAAACTGGTAATTCTTACCGTTAAAAAGAAAAGCTGTGTATTTCCTGCTCTCTGTTGCTAATGGCACCTGCCAGTATCCAGCGGTCAGGTCTAAGTACGTCATGTATTTAACTCCGCTAAACTTCTGCAAAATCTCATTTATGGGTTCCGGAGATTCCCTGTCAGGTATAATAATTTGATTAATTTTCCGTGCATCTAAACATAACCTTACCTTGCCATCCTTCTTTATCACTACCACCAAAGGGTTTGAATAGGGTGATACTGAGCGTTCAATTATGCCTCCCTGCATCATCCGGTCTAATTCCTCTTGGACAGCCCTCCTCTTCGAAAACGGCACCGGGTAGCTCCTCTGCATATATGGTGCGTGGTCCCGAACTTTCAACTCACAGCTGTATTCCTTCGCTTTCCCTGGTGATTCATCAAACACCTCTCTGTACCGCTCCACTACTGCCCACAGCTCCTCTCGCTGAGTATTTCCTACAACTGCATTTTCATTGAAAAATTTATCGGCTCTATCTGCCCACACACTCTCATTACGCTCATGCATCTCTCCCTCCTCATTCTCTATACTATCACTCTCTAAACATATACTTATTTTAGTTTCTATCTCTCTATCGCTTATCTGTTTATGTAACATTTTTATTCCAGTGACTTTAGCTTCATTTACTACTTTCTTAAACTCTATTCTGACTGGTTTATTCCCCTTTTCAAATTTTACTATTTGTTTATTGAAATCTATTACTGCTCCGTTTCTTTCCAGAAAATCATTTCCCAATATTACATCTAGACTTAACCCTTTAACTACTAGAAAAGTGTTTTCAAATTCAACTTCATTTATTAAAATATTTAATTGTACTTGTCTGGTTATTCTTTTACTTCTCACCCCAGTTACCCCCACTACTGTAACCCCTGCAACTGGTAATGACGGTATATTCTTGTTTAACTCTTTTAATTCACCCATGACATTTTCAGAAATTACTGATATCTCACTACCGGTATCAATTAAAGTTTTATAATTCTTACCTTCAATGTTAATCGTCACCTCAGTTAATCCTGTTCTGCGTTCCATCACCTTATTCTCCTCTTCTTCTAACAGTTCCTTCGCCATGTCCATCTTGATAACGTTATTATGGTATCTGTTGATTATTTGGACCCTCCTGTTTTCCATAGACAATGGTTCGGCCCGCTTCTCCATTGTCCTCCCTAGTTTTCCGTGGAGGGACCCGCCACAGCTGGATGATTTCCCCCTCTCCCTCTGTTATAATGTCCTCCTCCTCTCGGCGCTCCTCTGTGAAATTCTCCTCCTCTCGACTGTTGATTGGGTGGTGGGTTTGCTCGCTCGTTCCTGGCGCACTCCCTGTTCCGATGACATCTGAAACAATTTGTTCTATTAGCATAATTGTCGGTTTCACAGGCTCTACACCGCCAACTCTCGCCCCTATTATCAAAACTTCCTCCCCGCGCTCCTCTATGAAAACTCTGTGTACCCCTGTTCTGATGGTAACTATTATTATTATGGTGTGGTACTACTGGTGTGTTTGGACGTCGCCCTATGTCGCGTTCCCCTATATTCTGTAATACATCTAACATGTTTTCTAACTCGCTTATATTTGCAATCTCTCTAGTCATTAACGTAATTTGCACCTCTCTGGGCAGGTGTTTGCTAATATGTCTTACAAATGATCGGAATGGCAACGGCGGTTCTAGATATTTAGCTTCGTTATATATGGTCATCACATATATGGTTAGGTGGTTATTAATCCTACCAAAATTCCCGTTACCCATTATTTTACTTCTCAATATTTCTTGGTCTTCTTCTGACCAATATTTGTTTCGAAAAGCTACCTCAAAATCCTCGAAACTATCCCATTCGGTATGGTGTACTTCCGACCATATCTCGGCACTACCTTTAAAACATTTGATAATCTTCAGCAACTTAACCTCCCAACTACTACTATTAAACCGATTAAACTCCCTAACCCTATTTAAAAATTGCATTGGGTGTACTCTACGATTGTCACAATTAAAAGTTTCTAATTCTATTTCGTTATTTGTGTCTCGTGTCATAAATATGCGTTCAGTAACATTGTTTACATTTTGATTTTTCACTAAACTTAATTCATCTCTTATACTACTAATGTTTTGTTCAAGTGAATATAATTTTTTGTCATTACTACATTCAGACTGTACATTATTTTTTGATATTACTTCAATAGATTCATTTACTGCTTGTATTTCTGTCTTATAATTACTTTCAATTTCATTTATTTTAGAGTCTTATCTTATTTTGGTGTTCATCAATATTCTGACTAAATTTTTCAACTGTCATTACTACGCTACTCAACTTACATTCAGTTTCAATATTACATTTAATAATTTTAGATTCTATGTCATTGTTATACTCATTCATTGAATTTATTAATATTTCATTACTTTCATTGATTTGCTTCTCAACTCTATCTATCTGACTATCTATTGCATTAAATTTAACATCTATCTTTTGTATTGAATCATCCAACTTGGTCTCTACTTGGCTGATTTTATTAGTAAATTCTACTTTGGTATTTTCACAACGTCTATTAATTTCTTTAATTTCACCTTTTAATTCATCAAATTTGTCATTAATTATTGAATTTTGCATGTTAAATTTAGCGTCAGAATCGCTCTTTATTTCATTAATTTGGTTTTTTAATTCTCTAAAATTACTATCTTGTTTTTCTACACTATTGTACATCATATCATACAATCTTGCTAACATAGTATCATTATCAGGTTTCTTATTTTGATTTCCTAAAATAGGTGTTGAATGAATCTCAACTGTCTGTATTATTTTTGACTCCTCAAGACTACTGTCAGTTGTTTGAATTCCGGAGTCGCTACTTATTTGATTTGCTATCTGACTATCAGATAAACTGATATCATTATTATCTGCCATTTTTTGTCAAATCTTTTAGATATAAATTTCTTTATAAAATAATTTTATATGTAACATATAAGAATTATAAAAAAAAAATATTCTACTTACTCGTACTACAAGAACATGACATAACCTTATTTATACGTCTATTTTACGTACCTCAAAAACAATGTTTTCTCTGTTATTTCAAACAACCATCCTGCTCTCCATGTGGCCTATATTTATATAAATTTATTTATATAAAATTGTCCCTGTTCGCAGGCAGCCATTGATATGTTTTGATTTATTGACATTAATAAAATAAATAAACATAAGTGAGCATACTTACTTTTACTGTTTGATTTTGTTAGGCACCATCTTGTTGTTACCACCTATACACGTAAAATTATTACACACCCGGGTTCTTATAAGCGAACAGGAGAAACAGATTATGGTTGTTTAAATAAAGAAAACTTTACTTGTTTCCCAAGAATTACTGAGGTTTATTAATGATTAGATATTCACATCATTTTAAAATCATCATCAAACTACCTCCTTCAGCTGTTACATAATTCTCATCAAAAGAAACTCACATGAATAAAATTGAAACCTCATATAAAATTTTAATTAACAGAAAAATCAAGATATTAAATAGAAATAAAACTAAATAATTTTTTGTACAAACACAAACCAGACTTCTTCATTTAAATATATTTCCTCACATACTCACGCACACACACACACACACACACACACTTATTTATGATCTGAGAGCTCTCATTTTATGTTTCATTAAAATTTATTTTTTCCCCCATTATGTAGTTAATTTTGAAAAGAAAACTTTGTTAAAACTTTTAAACTGGCAACATGGCTACTTAGCTGATATTTGAGTCCAGAAAAACTGCCCCGTATTTTCCGTCATTTCGCACCCTTCTTCTTGCTTTCACTATATAACGCCGAAACTGTTATTTCATTAAAGACTGTTATTCACTTTTTAAAAGAAGATTCCTTCACATTTTTTATATGTTACGGGCCCGCACTTACTGCCGAAACTTTTTATAGCTACCACTCGCGAGTGGTAATGGCGTTATACTGGGCAGAGAAAACAGCGCTATTTTGTGAAGCGGCTGTTGTTGTGTGCTTGATTCTATTGTTTTTTAGTTTGTATCCTTGCGCCAGCTGCATGTCATCGTTATGTAACGGCATTTCATAACAAAGATCGTCTCTGACGTCAGATCGTCTGACACTGGTTATATAACTTGTTTACCGTTACATAATGTGTTTACTGGTTTCGTGTTCGTCATTGTCTGACCTTGACACAGTGGCAGTTTATTAAAATCTGTCCACACAATATTATTAAATAATTCTGCATTCATAAAGTCAATAACAGTGCAGCCACCGTTGCGATCGCTCCAAACAGGAAATTTACCTAAGTTTATAATTTCTGTCCCTATCACTCAACATGTTATTTATTATCATAAAAAAATTATAAATTGCCAATTATAAAATTATAAAATGCCCCGCTACAACACTCTTAGGCAGAGTTGGTACGTGGTGTTGTGCACCTTTTTTATGCACTTTGAGTGTAAAAAATATTTTTTACCACGTACCTTAGGGGTCCCCTCCCCGTTCAGTAATATAGTTAAATTTCTACTTGTTACCAATTTTGTGGAGCCGGACCATCGTCGTTTTCACCACCCGAAGGAAGTTCCGCCAACCATGGTCCACCTCCAAAGTGCCAAAAACCACAGTCAGGATTGGTAACTTCGTGACCGCCCGAAAATGGGGGAGGATCCCTTCTGAAAACAAACAAAACATATTAAAATTCAAATTCTTACTTTGACCAATATAATTTCAAATTTGTAGCATTCTGTATACCCACTATCTCCTGCGTTGTTTGGTTGCGTAGTACATAAGCATTATTCACCTTTATTTCCACTATTTCGAAGGGTCCTTCATATAACACGAAAAACTTTTATTTCTTTCTCTTGTGCACTAGACAAATCATGTCTCCTTACCAACACTAATTGTCCTACCTCGTATTTAGTCCACTCACCCTTTTCGTCATGTCGCCGTTTTCTCCTCTCCCCTTTTGTGAGTAGACTCTCGTTCGCTAGCTGGATTTTTACATTTCTGTCGATGGTCTGTTCTTCCGCTGGATACTTGAAAAGGTGTTCTAATATTCTTGGCGGCCTGGTTCCCTTTATTAGTTCATATGGTGTAAACCCTGTTGAATCGTGGGTTGTACTATTTAACCATCCTTCCACTTTCTTCACGTACAAAGGCCATTCAGTATGTTTAGCGTGACAATACGCCCGGAATATCCTACCGATTTCTCTCATCACCCGCTCTGCCTGGTTCGACTGTGGATGGTATACGGCCGTATGCTTGGGTATGATGCCTTCCCAGCCAAGAGTCTGTCTCCACCTACCGCTGATGAATTGGAATCCATGATCCGATAAAATTATCTTCGGCTTTCCTACGTTTACCATGTAATCCTTGGTAATTTTTTCACTCAGCACCCGGCTCGTAGCTCTCTTCACGCTGTACAACCTAACAAATTTAGAAAAAGTGTCCAAAACAACAAAAACATACACTACTCCACCTCTACCCTTGGGCAGTGGCCCATACAAATCTACAGCCACTAAGTCAAATGGTCTTTTCACTTTAATATAGTTTATCTCCCCTTCTACCCTATAGTTCACTACTTTTGATCTCTGACACAAATCACATACCCTTACTACTCTTCTAACTCGCCTCTTCATATTCTTAAAAACACATGAGTCTTTTAACACATTCGTACACTTTTTCGCCCCGAAATGCCCATATCTTATGTGACAATCCCAAATAATTTTGTCTATCAACTCTTCAGGTACAACCAACCTCCAATCATGTTCACCCCCCTCTACTTTCTTGAACAGAATTCTTTGATATATTTGGAAATGTGTATTATATTCAGACCCATTTACATCTGCTTCTAAACTAGCGATTATTTTACCCAGTTTATTTTCTGATCTTTGTATGTTTTTAATCTCCCTTAACTCCTCACCAAAAACTCTATCTTCCCTTGTTAATCGAAAAATCTCTATTTCTTTAAGATCCCTCCCAGTTTTGTTTTCTATGACATCTACCCTGGAAAGAGTGCATGGTACTTTATTATCGGTCCCCTTAATATACTCTCATGAAAAGTGATATTCTTGTAATGCTAACACCCACCTGGTTAATCTGCTATGAGTTAGTCTGCAGGAGTTCAAAAATGATAGTGCTTTGTGATCCGTCCTGATAATTGTCTTGTTCCCCAAAATGTATGTGCGAAACTTCCCTACAGCAAACACGATACTGAGCAACTCCTTCTTTTCCGTAGTTATATAATTTCTTTCCGCTGCCAATAGGGATCTGCTGGCAAAAGCTATTGTGTGGTGCTCTTTGCCGCTATCCTCCTGATACAACTCCGCTCCCAGGGCGACGTTACTGGCGTCAGTCTGTAAATAGAAAGTTTTCAAAAAATCAGGGTGATTCATCATTATCATATTCGAAAATTTTTTCTTTATCTCCTCGAAAGTCTCCTGTTCCTTCTCTCCCCAAGTCCATTGTTTATTTTTCTGCAGTACAGTACTTAATCTCGCTGTCGTCTGCGCGTAGTTCTTCTGAAATTTTCTATAAAAGTTACAAAGACCCAAAAAACTTTGTAGCTGCTTAATATTTTTCGGTTCTGGAAAATGCATAATAGCTTCTACTTTATCAGGGTTACCGAGTATTCCCTCTGGAGTAATAATGTAAGCTAAAAAGTGTATTTCTGTTTGTAGAAACTTGGATTTATCCCAATTAACCGTTAGACCCCCTTGTTGTAATTTACCTAACACATATTCAAGATGTTCTGAAAATGTTCGTGATGCTATTAATATGTCATCAACATATACCATTAAAAAATCCAAGTCCTTGGGCTGCAATATCATATCTAGACATTTTATGAAACTTACTACTCTAGTATTAAGTCCAAATGGCAAACGTTTGAACTGATAATTCTTACCATTGAAGAGAAATGCAGTATATCTCCGGCTCTCTGCTGCTAGTGGAACTTGCCAGTATCCTGCTGTCAAATCTAAAGATGTCATATATTTGACTCTGCTGAACTTCTGAAAAATTTCATTTATGGGTTCCGGTGACACCCGGTCAGGTATTATAATTTGGTTAATTTTTCTAGCGTCTAAACACAATCTTACCTTTCCATCCTTCTTGATTATCACTACTAATGGATTCGAGTATGGCGATATCGATCTCTCAATAATGTCTCCTTCCATCATTCTGTCCAACTCCTCTTGTACTGCTCTCCTATTCGTAAACGGCACTGTAAAACTCCTCTGCATGTAGGGTGAGTGTTCTCGAACCTTTAACTCGCACACATAGTTCCTGGCTTTTCCAGGTAACTCCGCAAACACTTCTCTAAAACGTTCCACAACTGCCCACAACGCCTGTCGCTGGGGACTCCCTACAACTCCACCCTCGTTAAAAAATTTATCCGCCCTATTTTCCCATACTCTCTCCTCTTTCTCTACACTTTCACTCTCTCGATATATATTCACTCTTGTTTCTATGTCTCCATCGCCTACTCATTTATGTATTAATTTTATTCCCGTAACTTTAATCTCATTTGTCACCCTCTTAAAATTAACCCTGACTGGTTCACTCCCATTATTAAATTCTACTATTCTTTTATTAAAATCTATTACTGCTTTATTTCTCTCCAAAAAATCATTTCCCAATATTACATCTAAACTGAGTCCCTTAACCACTAGAAAAGCATTTTCAAATTCTGTTTCATTAATGTATATATTGTTACAACACAAATAAGCCACCCCAATACCAGGGATACAAAAGATGATTCTGAATATAAAATAATACTTCATATAAAATAAAATGTTTAATATAAAGAAAATAAAAAGACAATGACACGACAAACGACAATATGACCTAACCCAAGTGATTGACCAAAATAAAAAGAACCAAAAGAAGAAGGGAACAACAACAAAAAACAAACAAGAATAAAACCAAAGAAGCAAGTGATTGACTCAACCAATATAAGGAAACAAAAGAAGAAGGCGGAAAACCGAAACCAAGCAAAAATGAAACCAATTGAAGGAATTGAACGACTCAATGCCACTTATTAAAATGAACCCAAAGGAGAAGATGGAAAAACAAGATAGAAAGGAAATACACTGAAAATGAAGAAGGAGGAAAATGAAAAAGAAACAAACCTAAGATAAAGGGAAATAAATAAAAAGGAATCCCAATGATAAGACACAAACAAGTAATAAAGAAGAAAAGCAGGAGAAATGATACACTCAATGTAAGGTTGAAACAGAAACCAATAAATAACTTAAGTAATAAATAAATATTATTAACAATTAATGGATAAGAAAGTAAATGACAGTTGAAAGAAACCCAATTAAAGAATGTTAAATATAAATGCAAACTAACCCACATATTAGAGTTAGAAGTAATGTTAAAATCAATATAGACATAAAATTGTTAATATTGCTAATGATGTTTGTAATGAAAGAGATAGTACGGTAGTGAGAAGGTAATTAAAGGGATGACCCATTTAGAAACACTTAAAACCAAAAACATTTTAGAAGTGCAAAAGTGGAAGTATAAGAATCCCAAAATAAAGTGATATGGAAAAAACACTAAATAAATTATAATCAACAATAAATAATTTAAAAGTGAAGGTGATGATTAAATGAGAATAATGTATAACAAAGAATGTTTGTATAGTGAGAAATAGTGAAGGATAATAGCATAAACACATAGTAAATCAATAAGAAACGCTAAAAGGTTAACAGTGAAAAATATTAGTAATTAAGAAAGTTGTTAAGAATAGTATTAAGTGTAAACAGTTAATTAAGGTACAGTGGAAATCGGTTAACACGAAATGACGGGGACCAGTTATTTTTTTCGTGTAAACCGAATTTCGCGTTAAGCGAACAAAAAGTGAAACAAAATGAAGTGAACAAATAGTGTACTGTAGATTATTTATTGTACTGTCTACTAAAATGCAACAAATATAACCTTTTATTTATCCTCATGGTTTATTATTGTTAATTTTTCTTAAAATTATTATTAGCTGTTCTAAATTTAGTCCTATGATTTAAGTTTTCTTATAGACTACTGTATGTCTTTCAACTTTACCATAGTTTTCGTGTTTATCTTTATTTAAAATAATCCGTTATTTTCTTTTGCACACAATTTTGCACTATTTTATTTTCAACAAATTGTTTTAATTTATCAACGTGTTCAAACATTTCACCTTCCGAGTTGGCTTCAAAATATCGACGAACACGGCTCACCAACGAAAGCATATCAGTAGCGGTAGGAACATTTTCACTATCATTTTCCGTGTCAAGTTCGTCGTCACTGTCATCACCTTCACAGTTGTCAACTTGCACTGTTTCCACGATATCGGTATCTGTTAATACGGGAGCCGGAGTTACGTTCTGGTCGACAGTCACGTACTCATTTAGAGAAATTGAAACATTTAATACAGATGACACACTATTAAACATTTCAGATAGTGTAGGATCAATTTCATTTTCTTCGGGTTGTTCAGTTTCTGAATTCAAAATGAATCGAGCATGAGCAAAACAATTTTGAATTGTTGTAGGCGTCACGAGGTTCCACGCTGTTCTTAACAAGTTACAAGCATCCAGAACATTTACACAGAAATCTTTTTTCCCCTCAATAGTGGCCAAGTATTTCCGCAGAAGTAACTTTCTGTACTGAAATTTAAAATTTTGAATAATACCTTGATCACAAGGTTGTAGGACACTAGTCGTGTTCGGTGGTAGTAAAACAAGTTTAATTGCCATCAATTTTAGGTCACATGGGTGGGCAGGACAGTTGTCAATAATTAACACAATTTTCCTCTTCTGAGAAGTGAAATGTTTTTCTAACGAAACCAGCCATTCGGTAAAAATTTTAGACGTCATCCACGCTCGTTTGTTAGCTCTATATTCTACTGGCAACTTTTTAACATTTTTAAAACAGCGCGGCTTTTAACTTTTTCCTATAACAAGTAACGGAAGTTTTTCTGACCCATCAGCATTGCAACCTACCATCACTGTCACTCTCTCTTTGAACTTTTTACCACCAGAGCACTGCTCCCCTTTTAATGAAAGTGTTTTATCGGGCATACAACGGAAAAATAGTCCTGTTTCATCGGCGTTGAAAATATCCTTACGTGATAGTCTTAAAATTGCAGGCAGCGTAGATTCCAACCACGATGATGTCATTTCTTGTGACACCTGTCTTGATTCGCCACAGATGTTTTTAAAGGTTATGCCATTTCGTTTTTTAAACCTTTCTAGCCAGCCAGGATTTGCAGTGAAATTTAAGTTCATCTGTTCAGCAAAAACGTTTGCTTTCTCCATCAGTAGTGGTCCAGAAATAGGAGCATCTTGTGATCTTGCTTAAACCAAACAAGAAGAGCAGCCTCTAAGTTTTTGTGGTTTGCCTTACGGAAACGTTTTCTGCCTGGTTCAAACTTGCCCGACTCATACAGTTCTAAAGTTTTATCTCTATTTTTTATAATCGTGGATAACGTCGAGTTTGGTATACCGAATGTTTTACAGATTTCTGTTTTAGTTCGAATATCCTCATTAACAGCTTGGAGGAGTTCAACTTTTTTTTCTAAAGAGAGGGCACTTTGTTTACGCACTTTCTTCTCCATTTTACTTCCGGACTGCAAAAACGAAATTTACGAAAGCGTAACTTCACTTAACACGTACACGTCACACGCTTAACGTCACTTAACTGGCTGTAAAAGACTAAGAAGTTTGTACAGTAAAAAAGTAAACAGTTAATCCTCACAACTGAGTAAATTTTTTACAATGAAATGTTATCGGTACTGTACCGCAAACTTTACCACCGCTGTACATGCACAGAATACAACTGAACTGAACTCACCACACCCTATAGAGTAGGTAGTTAATGTAAGCGATAACGGTTTATTTGCGGTCAATGAACAACACATTTGGTGCTGAAGGAGAGGCTATGGTTTCTCGTAAACAACGGTACGCTGTATACAGTACGTACTGTAAATAGAACTTGGTACTGAAGACAAAACAAACTATGGTCACTACCTGCTCTTTCTCTTTTATAGAGATGAAGAATGGATTCCGTTACATCGAAAACAAGCTTTTGGGCGTACTTGTGTGGCTTTATTTTGTATGCAGTTACTTAAAAGCCAGCCAAAAAAAAATTATTTTTAACAAAAATTGTTTGTGTTAACCTATATTTTTCAGGTAAACCTTTCATGTTAACTGTACAAATAATACACTGTACATAACAAACGGCGATCGGTACCAGAGTGGTATTACGTGTTAACCAATATTTTGTGGTAACCGTTGTAGCATGACAGATATTCCACCAATAATTAATTCATTTAAGATAATAAAAAATAATTACATTACATATACTAAAAGAATATCGAATGAAATTCAATTACTTCAAAGGATAAAACCACAATAAAAGAAACACAATCATTAAATTATAAAAATACCACTATTAAAAAATCAAAGAAAGAATTAAGGAAAACTCATATTATAAAATCAGGAATTTACCCAGGAGGTTAGGAGCAGGAGACAAATAATATACCACAAAATCAAGAAAAAGGAATCAGATTAGGAGTGGTGAAACAACAAAATACCCGCCACAAGAAGAAAGAAGAATAAAGTTTATTATAAACAATACCCTGAAACCAAGAAAGAAGAGTAAAGTCAGTATCAAAAAATAAAGAAGATACTCCGAACCAACCATCAGTCGAGATAACACTGAGTAGCTTGGTTTACCCAAGATTGAAAACAAGAAGGAAGACGAGAAGAAAGGAAGAAATAGGATGGAAGAACCATTATAAAACCTATTATTAACTACCATAAACCCCAAACCCATAGATACAATTAAAGAAAGTATAACATCCCGATACCCTATAAAATTGTAATTATTGATAAACAAAAGTGTTATATAGTATGATAAGAGTTGCACCAACTAAAGTTATTGTATGATAAAAAAATAAACAAATCTTCACAGTCCATGATGACTAAAGGTCTGGTCTGAGAATAATAAGACTCAATAAGTCAGAACCACCAGTGAAAGTGTACTAGTGTAAGTGTTTTTGAAATATAATAAACTTAAAGTTGTAGTGTTACTATGACTTAAACTATATGCTATAAAACAACTTTTATATTTGATAATTGGCAAATCATGAAATAATAAAATGGAAGGTATTTCCAATATTTCATTATTTTATATCACTTTGTTATTACAAGACATTTGTAGGAATGACAATAACTAAAGTATGGGTGGAAATGTTTACTATATATATGGGGATGTTAAATAATAGTAATAATATCAGAAAGGACTGGTAATAGTTTAAGTGTTCATAGGATTAAAACGTTTAAATGGCTAATATTGTTCCAAGCCATGAACTCCATATTTTTGAAAGAGTTCTTATACAATAAGATTTATATGTTTAGAATAAGTTATATTAGTTAAATAACAGCATACATACCAATTAAAATGTTTCAGTATGTATTCTGTATTAATTAACAAAAGGAGTTAAACGTATGTTAACAACAATTTCAGCAAACATGTCCAACTTTACAGAATGCTGAGTGATGTTAATTATTATTTTTATAACAGTAGCATGAATTAGATGCTACACATCTCAATGAGTTTGTAAACAATTTTATTTTATGTCATGATAGCTTTTAAGGGTCAGAGGAGGAGTAGAAGTAAATTTATTGGAAAAAACCAGACATGTAAAATACTAAACTCTAGGCCAAATAATGAATTCACAGAAACTCAATATAAACCAGTTAATTCACCTATGAATCATGTAAACTGGCAAGATTTAGGTAAGGTAGGTCAATTAACCACTACTGTAAATGAACCTGTGATTTAAAAAGGTAATATAGGAAAATACCTTAAATTATTGAAAATTTTTGAAATGTATGAATTAACTATTTTTAAAGAGGAATGTTAAATTCAGAAATTATCACTAAAACCAGTTCAAATGTTCAATTTATATGTAATTAAGGAAAGGAAGGGATTTATGACCATTTGAAATTTATTATAATGGTATTAATAACACTTAAAATGGCAGTAAAAGTATATGAAGGCGGAAACCAAGTTTTGGGCCTAGATTTCCAAAAAGAAAGAAATTTGGTAATTTCAACAAAAATCTCAACAGGTATGGACTATAATATATTAAATTAAACAGAATGAGATAAATAAACCAATTATATGGTTAATAATTCATGAAAGCGAATAATAAACTAAAATTATTCCATATATAATGTAATTTGGAATCATGTATATGGGAAGTCGTAATTATTTTAACAATAATAAGACTTTAAGATCTTCAAGAAGTGCGAATTAATTAAAAATTATCTTATTGAATTTTAGAAATTCAATTAAAACAATAAAACAGAATTAATTCCAAATTATCTACATTATAAACAAACATAAAATTTTTTTTTTCAGACAAATTTTTTTTAAATAAAATTTTTTCTTTCTTTATCTTTATTTGTAACTTTACAGAATACAGGGTCTGTTACACCGTTTTTGCGTTAAATGATTTCCACTGTATAATGAACACTGAAAAGTGATAAAGACAGTATTAATTAAGAAAGAACATTATTGTTAAGTTTAATTGAATACAGTTATAATTAAAAGGGAGAATCCCATGAAAGAGAAAACAGATAGTGTTAGCATGGAGTGAAAGTAAAGAGTAGTTAAAAATTAAGAAGTTAAAACAAATCAATAAACACCCCATGTTACCAAGGATCATTATTAAAGTAAGTTCAAAAAAGGTGATGTTGTTTATCACACAAAAAATAATATATAAAGTGAAATGAACTGTAAACAAATGTTATCAAATAATTATTAAATAATTGTTTATGAATAGGATATAGCTGGAAGAATTATACAGACCATAGACCTAGATGTTGTATTTTATGTGAACCAAAAGTAGTAAATAATGGCCACATTGTTTTTATTGGCAAATTAAATGAGTAGGAAAGTAAAGAAATGTAAACGAGAAAACCAGATAGTAAATAATTAGCAATTCATGATGTATAAAATAATATTAACATAATCACAACACTACAACAAAGCCAAAACAAATCAATAAATAACACAACCAAATATAATAACAAAGCTAAGCTCATTAAGCTAAAAAGAGACATAATTTGTACGAAATAAGTAAATACAAATAATGGCTACTTAGGCCTATGAAAATGCCTAACTGTCAAGAACAAACAACTACAAATTATAATAAGTTAACAAAGAAATTAGCAAATCCGAGGCGAATAATTAACCAAGGATAAATTGTAAATCATTTTTAAAGCAAAATATTATAATAAGGATTTAAATTAAAAAAGAAATGTAATTAGCAAGTATTAAAATAATTGTAAAATCATAAAACATAAAATAACCCAAACTTGTGGGGTATCAATATATCTATGAAAGGAAATACGAATAACAGTGATAATAGTTAATACTTAGGAGGGAAGATAGAGGAATAAAAGCAATCAGAAGATATACAAGGATTTTGAAAAGAATTCAAATTTTGATAACAATGGATTATGTCAATCTAAGCCAATCAAATTTAATTGGTAACCATAGCAACTGCCATTAGGGACGGAATTACGGTTGAATATCGTTACTCGTAAAGCGTCACTCGTGCAGAACAGAAGCCGAATTTTGAAAGACCAATTTTTAATAAAAAAAAATTAAAATTAATGAACGAAATTCAAAACTATCATCGAATAAGAAGCAGACGAACAACTGGAACAGTCAACTGATGCCAAGGACCAAAATTACCAGGAAATTAAAGGAAAATATGACCACATCTAATATGAAAAGGACGCCAGACCTACTTAAGTCCCAAGAGTAATGAAAACAGAAAACGATTGCAGCCCAATCCTCTTCCAACTCAATGTTTGATAACACCAAGTCATCTGATGTGTTAAATATCCTTAATTACCATATTTCCAAAAAATAAACTCACTTTAAATATTTCTAAAAGTAAAATAAACTCTCACTGTCAACCGAATATTCTCTTTCAAAGATTAATTAAGAAAAATAACACACTGAAAATTTGTTAACATAATACATAACCTGTTGTGTGAATACGAACTTTATAAACACATTTAACGACACTACAGAACAGATTGTAACCACACACCTTATTATTCAAGTACACATAAAGTAAGGTAATGTACTTTTTATTGTAATCATAGGAATTATTTGTCTTGTAATCAAAAGGATCCCAGATTTTGGAACGAATATAATTGTAATAGCTAAACACCTCAACGGCCATGGTGATGTGAATACTTCGTTACCAAAATCGATTCGCCATCCTGAGAATAATTGTTTTATGTAATAAGTCTGTGCAAATTTATTAATCAACCAATATAATTTAATTGTCAAACTGAAAATTTATTTATCAACCATTAAAATAACTAGTACAGGGAGTAACCATTGTTATTATTTCATAGGGAGTGTATCATATAATTTGTGTTTGTTAGCGAATTAGCTTTGACGGTACAGCGCTCACATTGCAAATCGACACACTACTTGATCGAGTCAGCCGTCTAACCAAGGCGGGAAGTATTTGAATGCTCCAGCCATCACAGCTGTGAACTTAGTTAAACCATATTATCTAAGAATTTTAATTGTTTTTGATAAACAATTTGGCGCCACCCGGGAATCACAAATCCCTGTTTACTAACAGGTAAGGTTACTACCGCGTTGTACTGGTAATTACAACATCGCTACGGACATCGTTAGCGCAAGAATAGATGTAACGACCCCAGTGCGAGACGAACGCACTACACACATACCCTATACTCGTCGATTAAAGAGACGACCGAAGCTACACGTTACAATATTTAATTGTACCTGTCTAGTAACCCTTTTACTCCGTACTCCGGTTACCCCCACTACTGTTACACCCGCAACTGGTAATGATGGAATATGTTTATTTACCCCTTGTAACTCTACCATTACATTTTCTGAAATTACTGATATCTCACTCCTGTATCTATTAATGTTTTAAAGTTCTTACCTTCTATGTTGACGATTACCTCTGTCAACCCGGTTTTGGTCTCCATTATTCCCGCGTCGTCTTCCTCCAACAACTCCTTCGTCATATCCATTTGTATTACATTGTTCCTATATTCCTCAATTACCTGGACCCTGTCGTCATCTGTGGACAATGGTGTGCTCCTGACTCCCATTGTCGGCCTCAGTTTTCCGTAGACGTACCCGCCACAGCTTGGTTGTATCCTCCTCTACCTCTCATTGCATTTCCACCTCCTCTGTCATTACCTCCGCCTCGTTGCTGTTGATTATGATGATTGGGGGCCACCTCGTTGCTGTTGATTATGATGATTGGGGGCCACGTTGCTCCATTGGCAATCTCTCACTTTGTTGCATCTGTAACATACTGTTCGGATAGCAAAATTCTCGTATTCACAATTTGGGCATTTCCACATTTCGCCTCATAGTTATTATTATTACTTCCACGCGTCCCTCTATAAGAGTTTGGTGTTCCCCTGGACTGGTGATAATTCCCGTTAGTATGTGCCGGTGGTGGGTTCGGACGCCTACCCATTTCGCGGTCCCTAATGTTTTGCAATACATCTAACATGTTTTCTAGCTCGTTTATGTCTGCTATCTCTCTCGTAATTAGAGTAATCTGTACTTATCTGGGCAGGTGTTTACTAACATGTCTAACAAATGACAGAAACGGCAACGGCGGTTCTAAGTACTTTACCTCATTGAATATTCTCATTACATACATGGTTATATGGTTGTTTATTCCCCCAAAATTCCCGGTTCCCATGATTTTACTACGTAAAATTTCCTGATCCTCTTCGGACCAATATTTATTCCGGAACGCTACCTCGAATTTTTCATAACTACTCCACTCGGTATTATGTACTTCTGCCCATATTTCCGAACCCTCCCTTAAAACACTTTAAAATCTTTAACAATTTTATCTCCCAACTACTACTATTAAACCGGTTAAATTCCCTTACCCTGCTCAAAAATTGCATCGGGTGTACTCTCCGGCTGTCACAATTAAATTGTTCGAGTTCTATATCTTTTGCTTCGTGAGTATACAATATTCGCTCCACAACATTATTTAAATTTTGGCTTATGGCCACATGTAATTCATCTTTAATTTCTATTATGTTTTGCTCAATTACTCTTAATTTATTATTGTTTTTAATTTCGTATTGAAGGTTATGTTTACTCATAGCCCCCATACCCTCTTGCACAGATTGTTTACACACACTTTCTACCTCCATTATTTTAATTTTTATGTCATCATTATTTTCATTAATTTTATTTATACACTTACCTTCTATCTCTACACACTGTTCTTTAACCTGTGTTTGAATTCGGTCTGTCATTTGTTCATTTACA
The DNA here is from genome assembly GCA_034769895.1 of Magicicada septendecula. Classification (NCBI taxonomy): domain Eukaryota; kingdom Metazoa; phylum Arthropoda; class Insecta; order Hemiptera; family Cicadidae; genus Magicicada; species Magicicada septendecula. The sequence goes on from CM068368.1 coordinate 301,402,387, forward strand.
TCATTTATTTTACTTTCAATATTTTCTGTGATTTCATTAATCTGTTCATTAAATTTACAGTTTACTGATTCTAATATCTGCTCTCTAATACCATCACAACGTGTACTAATTTCATTCACTTGTTTACTAAAATTAATATTTTGTTGTTTTATTTCGTTTCTAATCTCATTAAATTTATCATTAAAATTACTATTTTTAACGTCAAAACGACGATCGAATTTTTCATCATTACTATCAAAACGACTCTTTATTTCTTTATTGTGTTCTTTCAATTCCTTGAATTGATTTAGTAAAATACTCATCATGTCATCATCAAATTTACTGTTTTACATTTTGTTGAGGTTGGAGTTAACTGAACCCCCGAATCCTCTGTCACATTGATTTTATCTGTTACATTTAATTCGGCTATTTTGTCTTGACCCACATTCGGAGTTGAATGAACTCCCAGATTACTCATGACAACAGCTGATTCATTAAAATTACTTATTTCCTCTATCTCATTTTCATTATTTCCTGCCATTTTTAAATTATGCAATTATCATTTATTTTATTATATTATATTTTAACAATCCCTATCTTACATTCATTACGTATTCATTAAGTATTACTTACGTATAACCTACTTGCGTATAACCTCGTTTTTCATAATTTTTTATGCACTCCTAAATCACGCTTACATCCACCTGTAGGTGCGGTTTTTATACAAAATTTAACTTATAAAAACTTGTCCCGAGTTCGAGCGCCAATTGTGCTTTAACTTTCACAATACAAATTAATAATTGATAAAAATTACTCATTTTCCACACTTCTTACCTTCTATCGGGTCCCAGGTTCTTCGCACGAACTAGTGGCCTATAAACGTGATTTAGGGTACATGTTACTAAGAAAGTCAACTCTCATTTCTTGTGAACTAACTCAAATTTTATTTAACATTCTGTTTAGTATTCTCCTTTCATGTATAACATAATGATATTATTTCTTTTTGAATAACATTCGGAATTGGAATCCGACAGATTTTAATATCGAGGCATCTACCCCATTTAACAAAGACACTCAAAAGTTGACATTACTTCTCTTATTCTTAAAGTAAATAGTTACTTAAATTCTATAAAAACAACCCAGCATTTGCTTGCACACACTCTTTCATGCTTTATACCCCAATTATTTAGATTCAGCGCTTTTCATTGATTATATTTTTGTTAATTGATTTTGCAATGATTACTTTCCTGGAATTGTATCCACTACGACCACGTGCTGAATTTAGTCCATTTTTCTTCACTTATTTGTCCGAATAGTTTGTACTGTTTATTCTTAAGCTTTTTTACATTGTTTTACTTATTTTATTCACACAATTTACTGGTCGGCCGACCCTGATTTGCTCGAGCAATGTTTTATATGGCCACGCGGTCAGAAGCTGTAAGTCGACTAACTGACGCTACCCTAAGCGTCTCTAACGGCTACTTCCGCTACAGGTTCATCAGCTCGCTCTGTCGACTTTGTCAATACACTCGCGTGACAGGTTAATTAGTTAAACTCCAGTTTCCTTTCTGGGAGCGAGCCTGGCTGATGTATCACAGTCCAAAGGCTCGCTAACAAATTCGTGCTTTTTACCAACGGAGGCGCAATCATCCGCGCACAGGTTCGCATTCCAATGCCTCAAGGAACAGTGCTTATTGCAGGAAGCTGACAAAATGTGCGTCTTGGTGCCCCGACAAAGAATGCTTATTGTTTAAAACTGAGGCCCTGTTTGGGTAAACCTTGTATTAGATTTACAATTGCAATAACGAAAACCCCTTTTGCCCCGTTACAACATCAAGGGTCGCGTTTTATCACAAGGGTGTTATATTGAGGTTCCACTGTAAAAGGATAATGACTGTCTCTTCTCATACATTTTGTGTAAACATCCATGAAACAAGACACTGTTATTTGTTGTGTCAACAACTGCCAATAAATGTTATCATACTGCCAATAAAGGTATCTCATTTTCATCAGATACTGCCATAAGTGGTGACTCAAGTTTAAACATTGAAGATGATCACTGCAGTGGACATCCAAAAAGAGCAGCAACTCCAGGTATCATTAAAAAACATTCAGTTTCATACACAGAGTAGGAAGACTGGACAACTTGGAGTGGATTACATTGCTGAGATTACAGGTATCTCACATGAGCATGTGTATCATATTTTAACTCAAGAACTTGGCGTGAAAAAAGTTTGTGCAAGTTGGATGCCTCATTTTGAGTTGTCACACTTTTTTGGAAGCCGAATGGGGGTCATCTTCAGAGCTCATATGACCACATTTAAAATCGATTGTCCAGTTACAAACCATTGTTTTTGAAGGTGCAGCATCACCAAACACATTCACCATTTCAGGCGGAATTTCCCATTTCTAACAGAGAAGTCATGATTTTGTCCACTTTTCAAAACACCCCTGACACATCATATTTCAAGCAGCTGATAAAGAATTAATAAACTGAACAGATAGCTGTGGAAATTAACTGGTGTTTATATGAAATATGAATCTTACAACTCTGTGCATTTTTCAATTGACCCTACTACAGTGGAATTTTGATTTAACACTCTTTTGATATAATGTGCCCATTGATGTAATGCTCATTTTTTAGTCACAACAAATTTCCCATAAGAACAATGCATAAAATAAACCTTGATTCTATACACTTGTTTAGGTACTAGATTACTAAATGTAGCTATTTTCCTGTGCAGAGAAAGGAACTTTCATAGGTCATAACCTCCTTTATTTGTTGATTGAAAAATCCTACAAAACTTTGAAACTTTTAAGTACATTTTTGGGGAAGAACTCATCTAGGTGTGGCTGTAGGTGTACTTTGGCTCTGAAACTACATACATTTGTTTTGTTCAGCAGTCATATTTTGTGTATGTGCTGTCTTGGATTGGTGCCTAGGTTTGTGCTAACAAAAACCTTGAAATGTTTGCGATTCTTGTGTTTTGAATAGTTTCACTGTAAATAGTAATTAATTATTACTGTTATTATTATATACATCCACCAAAATCAGTAAAGTTTCAGTTTTTTTTAAAATAATAATGTTTAGCAAAATAATTATTACTGTATTATTTTTATTGGTAAATATAGCATACTTTACTTTTTAATTAATTTGAATAATTTTTGAAGAATCCAGGCTTTTAATTATTACCACAGCAAACATTTTAGATGTTTTTGCTGAATAAAAGGGAGCGATGTTAATGACTTCATTCATTTTTTCCCAAGAATTTGACTATATTTACTTGCACAGTGTTCTCTCTTACATACTTTTTGCATCCCCATTTTTTAACCCTCATTTTTTCTTTCCTGATTCCTATATAATTTGTACAATGTCAGAGAAGAAAACACTAATTCCTGGAAAACTGTCAGTTATCATATAGTGGAAGTCAGGAATGCAGCAGCTTTCTTCCACTTTCCATTGCTGGCTGTGGCCTTGAACAGTTTTTTCAAATGCGCCATCAAGGTCAGCACAGATTACAAAGTTCGTACAATTTCATATGTGAAGAAAAATGGGGATTGAATTTCTGAGAGGGGGATTTGATGTTTCAGAAGAACAATCTAACTGCTCGTCGTATGATACAGTGGAAAACAAAATACAAGACACCAATGAAGTCACTAATCACCAGTTTTAATTATCATAATTAAGAGTTTGTAATCAACAAGTTATTCAACAAGATTATGCTGGTACAATAATTCAATTTAAATTTGTCCACATGCAATAATAATGTCAACTAATAGAGTCTCCCACAATAATCTGTAACGGGACATTTTGGCCTACCGGGGGTAATATAAAAAATCAGTGTATTTTAATAAAAGTAAATAGCATTTTTACGATGTAATAATAATAATTTTGGGAGATATAAACATAAATTGAGAATAAAGGTAAATTTTATGGGTAACGAAATTGGCAGGAGTGATTGGAAATATTATTCATAAATTATAACGACGTAGCAGACAAACAAGCGAAATTGTGTCAAGGTCAGCTCCAGTGACTTACAAGTTGTGTAACAGGATTATGTAACTGAACATCAGACGATCTTACGTTAGAGAATCCCAGTTTTGGAATTCGGGAGTGTCGGCCAAACCTTATACTGGCGTAGGAATACAAACATAACACAATGGAAATTCGTAAAACAGTCGCGGCTACTACACAAAATAGTGCCGTTCGTCTAGTCAGTCGGCCATGAACAACTAACAAAGAAGGACGCAAACAGTTCGTGCGTCTGCCAACCAGGCGAAGTTTTCGTCGCTCCCGCAGTTAAATAAAATGTGAATAACATATTTAAAAATGTGAAAAAATCGAAATTCATATATAAAATGTAAATAACAGTTTCGGAGATTTAAAAATACAAATGTGCGCTTAAAATAATGTGACGTCTTCAGGGCTCATTGAACAGCTAAGTAAAAGAGAAAAATGTGTACCTGAATATTTAACAAGGGTTAATCAGAATTATAATAAAATAAAATTTTAAACAAAAAACGAGATCTCTAAGGGAATAAAGTAAGTGTGTGTGTGTGTGTGTGTGTGTGTGTGTGCGTGCGTGTGTGTGAAAGTATATAAACAAAGAAGGGTGGTTTGTGTTCTCTAAAATTGATTTTATGTTTTTGGATGTAATTGTTGCTCTTCTAAAAAGGGAAAATACCATGTACCATAACTGTTATTATTGTCTATATAAAAAAATAGTAGTAGCAAGAAGAAAAGAAGGGGGAATATTTGGGATTACGAATATATCGAAATGATTTTGTTATGTTTTCCTTTGTTGTATAAGAACTTTAATTAAATAAAAGTATGATCATCGTATGATGGTAATACAGTGGTACTTTCTTGAACAACCGTCTCTGCTTTCTTGTTTGCCTGAAAAGAACCCTGGTAAGTAGTACATATTTTTGTTTCTTGCAGTTGGTGCAAATGCAAGATGGTGCCCGAAAGAATTAGAAAGTAAAAAGTAAACAGTGAATAAAAATTTAAAATCAATTAAGTTAATTATCAATAAAAGTTAGATCACAATTGGCTTCCGAAGGCAGGGACATTTTATATAAAATATTTTTATATAATAATAGGTCTACTTGGGAGAGCAGAAATGGTTATTTGAAATAAAAATAAAATTTTTTTTGTGTACGTAAAATAGACGTAGATATGGGTTATGTTTTGATAAATGTAAAATATTGATGTTGATGTTTTGTAGCGGGTATTGTGAAATAATATGTATAATAATTATTAAGTAGTATAAAGGGTATTATAATAAAATTTTTTTTTAAACATGGTCAAGGTACAAGAAAATAATATTGGTTTCGAATGGAATGAATGGGAAAGCGAATTTAGAGTGGTTGTAAATAAAATGACAGACGAGGAGTGGGGTAATTTAGATGATAATTTAACATGGATGGAAGAACAAGAAGAGGGAATATTTGCTGAAATTAAAAAGCACAGTGATGATATTGGTAGTGAGATGACTAATAATAAAGGTAAGATAGTTGAAGTAATAGTGGTAGAAAATAAGACAGTGAATAGGCCTAATGATAAGGATGATAGTGTAATAGTAGTAGGAAATGGTAGAGAGCCAGACCAATCTAACAAGGAATATAGACGATCAGGTAGCAGATAACAAGGTAGGCCTAAGTAACGATGAGATTGAAGTGAGCGAGTCAGTTGTTATAGGGGGAGTTCAATGTAATAGCAAATTTGAAAAAGACTTAATGAGTATGCTAGTGAAACAGTTTGATGAGTTAAATGCCAAGTGGGATAAACGAGACGAGAAGTGGAAACGAGAGGCAGATAAATTAAAGGAGAATACAGGTGAATCAAAACAGGTAAGTGGTTAAGTGGTAATAATGTTGTTAATAAAACTGGGGAGATAATTAACCAGGTGAGTAATAACGATAATTCAAATAAGGAATTAATAAAGAATAGTGATAACAATAATCTTGAAAGTGGTAATGTAATTGAAAATGTGGTATCTGAGAGTATAGTGGGGGTAAAGAATAGTGGAGAAACAGATAAATTAGACGAAAATAAAAACGATCAGATGACAGATAATGAGGTAAGTAGGAGTGCGAATTATGATAATATAAGTAAAAATATGGTGTTAAAGAATAATGGGGTAAATATTGAGAATGCTGATGAAGTTTTAGAATGTAATAATGGAATGTTAATGTGTGTTTATGAGTCAGAGAGAAAGTGTATGTATCTTTCGATAGTGTAGAGGTAGAAGGGTGGCAGAGGGTAAATTTTCTCCAGGTTTATTGTAAACTAAGGTGTTTACAAATGTTGTTGTTGAAGGGCAAGAGTCCCTTATTATTGGAAGACATGAGGTCTTTGAGTTGTTCCCCGAATTTTTATGAGTTAGTCCCCTCTGTGTGTGATGGTAGAGAAAGTGTGATATGGTGTTATAGTGAGAGAGATTTAGATAGAGAGTTGTGTATTGATAGAGAGATAGAATTGTATCAGTTAAAGAGGAGTAGTTATAAAAGAGTTGAAAGAGAGGTTAGAATTGAAGGAAATAGATGATATAAAATACCTACCTTGTAAAATAGAGATGGATAATTATTTTGATGATGATGATAAAATAACTGACTTTATATTGAATAAAACTACTGATGGAGACAGAACTAAAATCACAAATGTAGACGGTTTTTATGAATTGATAGATAAGAATGGTGTCAAATATTATGTCGATAATGGTCATAATAATAATAACAAATTGTATGTGGATAACAATGATGTATGTTATAAATATATTAGATGTTTATATGATGAGGAGGTTGAATTAAAAAATCAGTGTATGGACATTTTTAAATATTTTAATTTATGGTAATGACCTGGCCAGATTATGAAATGAAGTGTGGAAAACTGAACAATAATGACGAATAATTTGTAAATAATTGATAGTGAAATTAATTGTGTCTATTGTAAGATGTTATGTAAACAATGTGTGTATGTAGTAGAAATTGTCTTAATAATAATAATATTAGTTTGGTAGACTAACTGAATAACAAGAATTTTGTAATTGTTTTGAAGTAAGGTAATTAAAAATGTTGTGTTTTCAATACTTGATGGAATTTAAATAAATTTGAGATAGTTAAAATTTTCAGTGGGTTGTAAAAGATAGAATTTGGGTGATAGTAATTGTTTAAGTAAGACATTTAAATCAGTCCAAGTTAAGTTTAGAAGGACCGTTGAACAAAATAAGATTGATATGGTGAATGAACGTAATGTAGAATTTGAGTATTGATAGTGACACAGTAGCTATGGGAAAATATGTAGAGTAATGAGTGATATATTGAGGTAATAAAGAAATGGAGATATTTTGTAGATGAAAGTGATGTAATGGGAGAGTAATTAGATAAGTGGGAATTTTGTAAGGGGGGTGGTGTGATGAGGACTCCTCAACGAAAAGCGTTGTGGCAGGAAGGGAACCGATTAGCGCCGGAAAGGGTTACCTAGGGAGGGTCCAGGAACCAAATAAGGGAATGAGCTGGTAAGTGGGAAAAACGCACATCCTGAGTACAAAGGGGGTAGAGAGTATTTTGTTATAAGGGTAGAATGATGCGAAATGAGTTAGAGTAGTAAGTTAGGGGTAGAGAATGGTTGGTAGATGTTTTGGTAGATGGGTGTCATACTAGTTAAAGAATCTGTTAGTCTGTGTTACAGTCATAAAAGGGGTAAGATTATAGGTAAATGCCAAAGTTGATAAAGTGAATTATTATGAATAACGGAGACGCACCCAAACTAAATGATGAAAATAAATAATAGAAAATCAGAATTAAAATGAAATAATAAGTGAAATGTTGTGTAAAATGAAGGTTGGTAAAAAAAAAAAAAAAAAAAAAAAAAAAAAAAAAAAAAAAAAAAAAAAAAAAAATTGGGAAATGATTAATTAATAAAAGTTCAATTGAAATTAAAACGTATTGTTTATAATTTTTATGCAATTTAAAATGTGAATTGTTTATTTTAATGTAATAACAACCATGTTTATTATGATGTAGATTATGTAGTTGATTTTATGATGTACTTAGATGATTTTGTATTTTGATTTGTTAATTTTAAATGAGTTTAATTGTTTTGAACTATTAATCCTAGGAGGAAAGGTATTTGTAATATTGTAATGGGAAATGTTTATTTAAATTCTGATAGAATCAGAGGAATGTATTTTGAATTTTGGGATCAAAGTTAACAAGAGAAAGTAGACAGAATGAGATTATGGAATTTTAAAATAGGTATCATGTTGTTATGTATTCATTAAGGTGTTAGAAGTTAAGAATTAAGAAAAAAAAAACCAGTGCTTCTTAACGCAAACCAGCGCAGCTAAAGGGAAACAGATCAGGGTCATTCCATGTCAATTCAACCAGGCCATTTCACCCACCATCTCAGATTTTGATGAAAGTTGGCTTATTTGTTCTCCCTACAGAGATAAGTAACCACACCAAATTTTAACCCTCTATCTCTATCCGTTGTCATTGTATAGGCTTTCAAAGTTTTGAAATTTTAGTGTTTTTAACAATCAGATGTTGCGAAACGAGACTTGCTACTACTCTTTTGAAAATAATTTGTAACTTTTTTATTTATCATCCAATCTTTGTGAAATTTTGTAGTTATATACTCTAAAGTATAAGGATTCTAGAAAAAAAAAATACAACACCTTTAAGTAAAACTACTTAGGCTGGAAAAAATGTTTTATTTGATTCTTTGTAGTTTTTTTGGTAAAAAACATGGTTTAGCATTAAATTGAATATTGTAATATAACACAAAATAAAATCTGTAAGAATGTTGTTAAAATTTGAAATAAAAAAAATTTTATTTCAAAAAAAATAAATTTTGTTGTTTCTGAAAAATATTTTTGTGTTATTTTTATTGTTACTAGTATTTAAAGAATAATAGTGGTTATTGTTTGGTGTTAATATTTTAATGGTATTATGGTTGTTAGTGTAGTAGTGTCACTTTCTGTAAATCACTTTATGTTAATCTGGTTAACTCCAGTACTAGTCGATAGACGGCTCTTCTTCTTCGATGCGTTCTTTATTCTCGTATATACCGCCTTTCGGTTAGTCTGTGACCTTGTTAACTGATTCTTTAAGTGTATTTAAAGAAAAATTCAACCAAATTGTATAAATAGAAAGTTTATTAACAAATTTATTAAATAATATCGATAATGATCGATATTGGACATCAGTATCGACTCGTATTCAGGGCCGGTCGACAAAAAACTTTACATTAATTGTATATATAAAATAGGTTCTTTGAACGGTTGTTTTAGAATAGCCAGAGAAGGGTAGGGACAAGAAAGTATAACACTTACAATTATAAATGCCTCAAAACTAACAATTACAACGTTATTAATTAATAAATTAAGTTTATATAGTATTTATTTCAAACCAATGCAGTCTTGAAATTCGTTGCTTTGCCTTGGTGAGAATGGTGACAAATCAAAATGGCCGACAGGATCATGCGCAGTGGAACGTCTATCACCTCGCTTAATATTCCTTTCCATAAAGATGTACTTTCTCCGTTTATTCGTCTTAGCAATTGTGGATAATGGTTCTGGAGTTAATTGAGTGTTCCTGGTGTAGTGTTTGTTAGTTCACTTGGTGTAAATGTTTGTGATTATGTCTATCTCACTATTGTCACATGTGTCGTATTTAACCTTGTTTGTTCGTCCGTAAAATTTATTGTAGTGATGTTATTTTAATTATTTAGGCGTGTGTGGTTCTGCTTATTTGTAATGCACTGTTTATTGTTTATTTCCACTGTTTCACAAATCAAAAACTCAAATTAAAAATTTTTACTGAACTCGGTTTAATTATAGTACGCCATTCATAGGTTATACGGAGCAAAAACCTCGTTTAAGTGCTCGCTTCAACGGATAATAATTAACTGTTCTCATTTCCTTCGTCTCCTGAAAATCTTAGCCAATTTAATATATATTATACATTGTTTCAAATTATCTTAGCTTCCGATACATTTTATTTGAATACATTATACACGGAAAATATTTTCGTTATTAATTAACTGTATGAAATACTAAATACATATTCGGTTTCTTTATTCTATTTTGCTTATTTTGATACTAATTAATATAGTTTTAGAAAGTTTCCATTTAAAAAAGTTATATTTCTTCATGTTGGAATGTAGGTTCAAATTTGTGTTTCCTGTCTTTGACCAGATAATAGCCATTTTTTCTGATATAATTATTATTATATTGAATCTAAAATTGATATAATTGTCTATTTTTACTTAATTTCTTGCAATTTAGTTTATTAATTATTGTTTTTAAATATAATTCATTTATCTATGACTCTTCCTCTGAAATGTTAGTTACTACATTCCATTTTTATTTATAATTTTACTTATCTTCTGACAATATCTTTATAAAGTATTAGTTACATTGTATTACTATATGGTGGGTTTATCTTACATAAATATTATCAGTTTAGTTGGTTTATAGGACTAGATTTGTCAATTATTATGTAGTCTAAATTTACTATCTGGCCTAGATTTTATCTGTTGTTACTTGCAAAGTTTTTAATAATATAGTTAGTTTATACCCTTTTCTGACCTTCTATTCTAATATAATATTTATTAATAATTTGTTCCTTTATTACTATAACATTGAGTATTGATTTTAAACAATTAAAACATAACAATTATTTACTGTTAAATCTGGTATTTTGAATCATACCTTTTTTGTACTGATTACCTTCAGTAACTTATAAAAACATTTTACAATATAGGAATGGTATCTACATTCAGATATTGCATCCCTAATTAAAACTACTAACAAAATAACATCTGATAAATACAATTATTAATCTCTACTTCTAAACTTATTTATAGAGTTAATATATGGAAACTGGAACCTAACATTTTGTTCCATTAAATGTTTTACACTCCCTCAAAACTATTTAGTTACAGTCTTGTCTGTACTTCCCAATTTTAGGGATGTATTCCCCGTCACTTTATGTATTAAACCCAAGCTATCTGTTTATATTATTTATTCTATGGAATGTTCTCATATAAACAGTGGCATTTTATTATAAAGAGTATTCATTGCTCCTTTACCATATTACTTGATTAAATATCATTCATGATACTATTTAAAAACACTTAAAGTTATTTAATAGTACAGTAATTCATGTACCTTCTCAAAGTTTATTTATTATAATTTAATAACTTGCACTTGTCCCTGGTTATTTCCTTATATTGTCACTAGTCCTTTCATAGTTTTATAATATGAAATTTTAACCATGGGGGAACTGTTAAGATTTGTCTATATAAACTATACAATAACTTTTTTGGGTGCACTGCTACTTAGCACTTTAAACACTTTTTGTTTTTATCAGTTTTACATGAGTTTATGGTTTGTTGGGGTGTTATACTTTCCATTGTGACATTTACTTATTTTTGGGGTTTTTGGTTTCTCCCTATGGGGTTTCTATTGGGTATTGGTCGTGTTCCACTTCCTTTATTCTATTTGATCGTCACTTGTCTCTGATTATCAAGTATATTTGTTTATTTTAGATTTCTTCTTTCTTCATTCTTGTTTCTTCAGTACCATTTCGTTTTTATACATTTTTGTTTACTCTGGTCTGTTTACTTTGTCGGTTTACTTGGTCTGGGTATCTTCCTTGCCTGCTCCTATCCTACCTGGGTATTATTGTTATTTTAATCTTAGTTTTCTGGGTTTTTAATTGGTTGTACAATTATATTAGTTGCAGATTTTTTCTTTATGTTTACTTTTTCTTGTTATAATGGTAATTTATAGTGCTTTTACTTCCATATTCCTTAAGGAATGGAAGTATGGTGATGGCAAAAAAAATCGTGTTCGAGATTATTGCAGATTCTGATTCTACTACACTCAAAACATGAAAAAAAGTCGTTTTCCGAAAAGTGTCTGTGTGTGTGTCTGTGTGTCTGTCTGTCTGTAGATTTTTTTTCTATGGCAAACGATAACTGCCGCAAATTCAAACAGAATCAAATAATTTTTTGCATACAGCCCGGTTTTGCAGAGTTCTCGCGACCTATTGTTTTTGGTGAAGATCGGTTGAGGGAAAGGGGTAGTTTACCTGCAACGGTTTTTTTTTTAGCAAGGGAAATTTTGTTTGTTTGGCAAACGATAACAGCCGCAAATTCAAACAGAATCAAATAATGTTTCGCATACAGCCCTGAATTGTAGAGTTCTCAAGACCTATTGTTTTTGGTGAAGATCGGTTAAGGGAAAGGGGTAGTTTACCTGTAACGTTTTATGTTTTAACAAGGGTATTTCCTATGGCAAACGATAACAGCCGCAAATTCAAACAGAATGAAAAGATTATTTGCATACAGCCCTAAATTGTAGAGTTCTCAATACCTTTTGTTTTTGGTGAAGATCGGTTAAGGGAAAGGGGTAGTTTACCTACAACGTTTTTTTAACAAGGGTATTTTCTATGGCAAACGATAACAGCCGCAAATTCAAACAGAATCAAATAATTTTCTGCATACAGCCCTGATTTGTAGAGTACTCAAGACCTATTGTTTTTGGTGAAGATCGGTTGAGGGGAAGGGGTAGTTTACCAGCAACGTTTTTTATCATGCGTATTTTCTATGGCAAACGACTACTGCCGCAAATTCAAACAGAATCAAATAATTTTTTGCATACAGCCCTGATTTGTAGAGTACTCGCGACCTATTGTTTTTGGTGAAGATCGGTTGAGGGGAAGGGGTAGTTTACCTGCAACGGTTTTTTTTATCAAGGGAAATTTTTTTTTTTTTTGGCAAACGATAACAGCCGCAAATTCAAACAGAATCAAATAATGTTTCGCATACAGCCCTGAATTGTAGATTTCTCAAGACCTATTGTTTTTGGTGAAGATCGGTTGAGGGAAAGGGGTAGTTTACCTGCAACGTTTTTTTAACAAGGGTATTTTATATGGCAAACGATAACAGCCGCAAATTCAAACAGAATCAAATAATGTTTTGCATACAGTCCTGATTTGTAGAGTACTCAAGACCTATTGTTTTTGGTGAAGATCGGTTAAGGGGAAGGGGTAGTTTACCTGCAACCTTTTACGTTTTATTTTCTATGGCAAACGATAACAGCCGCAAATTCAAACAGAATCAAATAATGTTTTGCATACAGCCCTGATTTGTAGAGTACTCAAGACCTATTGTTTTTGGTGAAGATCGGTTAAGGGGAAGGGGTAGTTTACCTGCAACGTTTTTTTATCAAGCGTATTTTCTATGGCAAACGATAACAGCCGCAAATTCAAACAGAATGAAATAATTTTTTGCATACGTCCCTGAATTGTAGAGGTCTCAATGACTTTCGATTTTGGTGAAGATCGGTTAAGGGGAAGGGGTAGTTTACCTGCAACCTTTTACGTTTTAACAAGAGTAAAGTACTTGAAAATTTATTTAAACTTTTTGAAACAATGGTAATTGTTAAAAATAAAATAATTTTGTTGCCAGGCAATAAAATTATAATTTTTTCATTTTAATGTAATATAATATTTTTCATTTAATACAGCAATAAAAAGGCAGGTAAGACACAGCCTGGCTGTTTGGCTGAAAATGATTTTAAATATAAATCTTAGAATATGGAAGTCATGTATGGTTCTCCATACCGATATTTTATTTGGTTTTCATTTGGATCTTTCTGGATATTCCATATACTTGAGTTTTACTAATGATCATCTGGTAATTGATTTAAGTGGCTTATCTGTCATGCTACAATATCACAGAAAGGGAAAGGGATAATCATAAAAACCTTTTTTTCAAAATAATCCTCAATATATGGGCTATCATATGAAAAAATAAAATTGATGGGGTTTTCATTCCTTTGTTGTGTTTTTTTTTCTGTTAAAGGTAAGTTTTTTAAAAATATTTATTCAGCGATTTAACTAAGCCATAGACATTTAAAAACGTCTTGAGTATTTTTTTTTTTTTAATAAAACTAAAATTTTAAGTGATTATAAAACAAACAGGCCCTATATTAAAACAAATATCATAGAAAGGGAAAGGTATAATCACAAAACTTTCCCACCCAAAGAAAATCTAACAAACATTTTACAAACAAAATTTGAAGATTGTGATGAAGACAACACCATTGAATTTAATCAATGGATTTCAACTGACAGAACACAAATGATTACATGTTCTGCAAAAATTGGTGAATTTATTGATGACTTTTCATCTAAATTGGAAAAAGTTGTCCCACACTCTTACGTTGCAAAGTCTCAATCAAAATATTTCAAGATACTTAAAGAATCTTCTGATGCAAACGTTGCAACAGTATCAATTGACTTGAGTGAAAATTACTCTTTTACTATCCAGGAAGAAGCCCAAGGATACCACTGGACATCTGACTCTTGCACTGTACATCCTATTATAATTAACCTTAAAAGTATTGAAGGCGAAAGATTGGTTTTGTCTCTTTGTATGATATGTGACGACATGAAACATGATATTTGTATGGTCTACAAAATTCAAGAAATTGTGACAGAGTTCATTAAAGAAAAGTATTCACATGTTACAAAAATCCACTATTTCAATGATGGCTGTGCAGGCCAATATAAAAATAAATTTAATTTTATAAACCCTTGTCTGCACAAAAAAGATTTTAAGATCAGGGCGCAGTGGTTGTTATTTGCAACTAGCCATGGGAAAACTGAGTGTGATGGTATAGGAGGCACTGTTAAAAGGCTAGCATGAAAGGAAAGTCTACAGAGACCTCTTGGACATCAAGTATTATTTCTAGCAGATTTGTTTGAGTTTTGTAAAGTCAACATCACCAGAGTTAATTTTCATTTTATTTCTAAAGATTCTGTAAATCAGATATGTTCTGACCTTGTGGAATGCTTTGAAGATGTACAAACACTTCCAGGAACCAGAAGTTTCCATAACTTTAAGCCATTAGATTGTTTAGGAACTTGGAAGCAAGGAGGATCAGTAGTGATGAGAAACCCACCTTTACATACAGGGTCCGTCACGGGAATCGCATGGTTTTCAAATAAGATGTACTTAGTCAGTTGGGCTTAAAAAATATTTTTATTTATGACAATACATAGTGTATGTTGGGAATTTCATTGTTCATTTATGTTTTGAAGATCACGTCGCTCAGATGTTGGCCATTTATGTTTATGCATGATTGTAGCCGGTCCCGAAAACTCCGAGTAGTGTTAATTAACATCTGACGTCGAGTAGTGTTAATTAACATCTGACGTGGAATACGAACGATTTCCTCCTGGATTGTCGTCTTCAGATCTTCAAGGCAGCGTGGCTTGTTAACATATACTCGAGACTTGAGATATCCCCACAAAAAGAAGTCACATAAGCTTAGATCGGGGGAGCAAGGAGGCCAGCGAAGATTGCCATATCTGGAGATAAGGTGGCCTGGAAATTGATCCCGTAAAACAGCCATTGAATTACGAGCTGTGTGTGCAGTTGCACCATCCTGTTGAAACCATACTCTCCTCATTGGCCATCTGCGACGTCGAAGTTCTGGGAAGAAGAAGGTTTGGAACATCGTAATGTACCACTCTGAATTAACAGTCACAGTAATGTTGTTTTCCACAAAAAAGTACAGGCCAATAATGCCCTTCTCCCCAACTGCACCCCATACTGTTACTTTTGGGCTGTGAAGAGGGGACTCATGTAACATCTGAGGATTTTCATTACACCAATATCTACAGTTTTGTTTGTTAACGAACCCATTTAAATGAAAATGGGCTTCATCACTCATGAGTAAAATCAAGTTTTCATTATTGATCATGGTTTCAAGCATGGTTTCACAAAAGACACGACGCTGTTCATAATCACCTACACTAAGTTGCTGACATACCTGAATTTTGTATGGGTGATAATGAAGATCTTTGTGCAGAATCCTTCGCACTGTTGACTCGTTAATCCCTAAACTCGCAGCACGCTTGCGAACCGACTGTTTAGGGCTCTGTATCGCAGACCTCCTAACTCTGTCAATGTTTTCAGGCGTACAGGCTGTATTGACAGGGCCAGGTGGTTTTTTCTTCATTACGGAGCCAGTTGTGATGAAGTTTTCAAACCATCTCAAAATGGTTTTGCGGTCTAGAACAGGTCGGCGGACCGGCATATTAAAATGGGTGCGAAAGTCACGTTGTGTCTGCGTCACTGACTCATTGTTTATGAAAAACCGCCGGAGAGCGAACGTACGATGCTTCACGTTCCACGACGTGGCGACAACTAAACTTCCCACTCTAACGAATAAATCAAGGCCAACCCACACTCACTGATGCCAACCGCTCGGCCGTACTACCCAATACAAAAACATGCGGTTCCCGTGACGGACCCTGTATAATTTAAAGAATAAATGGACATCACTTGTAAGAGAAGAAAATTTGAACCCATCATCATGCTATGTAGCTTGTAAATATGACAATCTGTGGTACTTTGGAATCATCACTGAATTAAATAAAGAAGAAGGTGATATGACTGTTCAATTTTTGCATCCTGCAGGACTATCGCCATCATTTCATGGCCCAAACGAGAGAACATTTGCCCGATGCCAATTCCTCATCTGCTTGCAATTGTTGAGTCTCCTCACACATCAACTGGAAGAGCCTACAGATTCTCAGAGGAGTGTATGAGTTCAGTTAAGAAAAAAATGTTACTCCATTAAATTTCTTTGACTGTACATACTGTAAATAACAAATATTGGAATGCAGTTTTGGTAAATTTCGAGACTTTGTTATTAATGTACACATAATGTTAAAAAATATTTGATCTTTTGTGTCAGCATTAAAAAAAATTCTTGAACAAGAATTAAATTTCTATGGCTTAGTAAAATCACTGAATAAAACTTTTTTTAAAAACTTACTTTTAACAGAAAAAAACAACAAAGGAATGAAAACCCCATCAATTTTATTTTTTCATATGATAGCCCATGTATTGAGGATTATTTTGAAAAAAAAATTTTTATGATTATCTTTTTCCCTTCCTGTGATATTCAATTTAATGCTAAACCATGTTTTTTACCAAAAAAACTACAAAGATGCAAATAAAACATTTTTTCCAGCCTTAGTAGTTTTACTTGAAGGTGTTGTGTATTTTTTCCTAGAATCCTTATACTTTAGAGTATATAACCACAAACTTTCACAAAGATTGGATGATAAATAAAAAAGTTACAAATTATTTTCAAAAGGTTAGCAAGTCTCGATTCGCGACATCCAATTGTTAAAAACACCAAAATTTCAAAACTTTGAAAGCCTATACAATGAAAATGGAGAGAGATAAAAGTTTAAAATTTGGTGTGGTTACTTATCTCTGTAGGGAGAACAAATAAGCCAAGTTTCATCAAAATCTGAGATGGTGGGTGAGAAAATGATTTTTGTTTTGGTTGAATTGATATGGAATGACCCATCAGTTAGGGATATAGTATTGTACAAGGCCACTAGGTGATATTTTGATTTGTTTTTTCAGTGTTTGGTGATGCTGTGGCGGCGGTCCTGAGCTGGCCAGCGCGTCAGAGCAGGAGCGTTAAGTACCTGGCTGACTTTATGGTGTTGGGATCTCGAGAGAGAAGTCCAGTAAGGTCATTCAGGTGCGGTCACAGTCACTGGACCAAGGGTGAGTTAATTGTGTTTTTTGTTTGTAAACCGTAAAGGGGGTTGTGGCGACATATCCTGGCTGATCCCTTTAGCAAGTATGAGTGTGTCAATGAGAGTTTTTATGCTTCGGCATAAAACCTCTCATTGAGGGGGTATTGTAACGGGACATTTTGGCCTACCGGGGGTAATATAAAAAATCAGCGTATTTTAATAAAAGTAAATAGCATTTTTACGATGTAATAATAATAATTTTGGGAGATATAAACATAAATTGAGAATAAAGGTAAATTTTATGGGTAACGAAATTGGCAGGAGTGATTCGAAATATTATTCATAAATTATAACGACGTAGCAGACAAACAAGCGAAATTGTGTCAAGGTCAGCTCCAGTGACTTACAAGTTGTGTAACAGGATTATGTAACTGAACATCAGACGATCTTACGTTAGAGAATCCCAGTTTTGGAATTCGGGAGTGTCGGCCAAACCTTATACTGGCGTAGGAATACAAACATAACACAATGGAAATTCGTAAAACAGTCGCGGCTACTACACAAAATAGTGCCGTTCGTCTAGTCAGTCGGCCATGAACAACTAACAAAGAAGGACGCAAACAGTTCGTGCGTCTGCCAACCAGGCGAAGTTTTCGTCGCGCCCGCAGTTAAATAAAATGTGAATAACATATTTAAAAATGTGAAAAAATCGAAATTCATATATATAATGTAAATAACAGTTTCGGAGATTTAAAAATACAAATGTGCGCTTAAAATAATGTGACGTCTTCAGGGCTCATTGAACAGCTAAGTAAAAGAGAAAAATGTGTACCTGAATATTTAACAAGGGTTAATCGGAATTATAATAAAATAAAATTTTAAACAAAAAACGAGATCTATAAGGGAATAAAGTAAGTGTGTGTGTGTGTGTGTGTGTGTGTGTGTGTGTGTGTGTGTGTGTGTGTGTGTGTGTGTGTGTGTGTGTGTGTGTGTGTGTGTGTGTGTGTGTGTGTGTGTGTGTGTGTGTGTGTGTGTGTGTGTGTGAAAGTATATAAACAAAGAAGGGTGGTTTGTGTTCTCTAAAATTGATTTTATGTTTTTGGATGTAATTGTTGCTCTTCTAAAAAGGGAAAATACCATGTACCATAACTGTTATTATTGTCTGTATAAAAAATAGTAGTAGCAAGAAGAAAAGAAGGGGGAATATTTGGGATTACGAATATATCGAAATGATTTTGTTATGTTTTCCTTTGTTGTATAAGAACTTTAATTAAATAAAAGTATGATCATGGTATGATGGTAATACAGTGGTACTTTCTTGAACAACCATCTCTGCTTTCCTGTTCGCCTGAAAAGAACCCGGGTAAGTACATATTTTTGTTTCTTGCAGTTGGTGCAAATGCAAGATGGCGCCCGAAAGAATTAGAAAGTAAAAAGTAAACAGTGAATAAAAATTTAAAATCAATTAAGTTTAATTATCAATAAAAGTTAGATAACAAATCACTTTTCATTAATAGCCACTTGAAACGCACTGAGTAATTGCCCAAAGTAAACTGAAAACTAAGCGGCAGGTATGGGCTATTTATAGTCTGCAGGGTTCCATAATATGCGTCCTTAACAAGCACTCGAAAATTCTAGAGGATACTTTAGCGTGGCCTTGGCAGAAACACACGGGCAGGGCTAGTCGAGAAGCTTGTACCACGACACCATCAAACGGCAGGGCTAGTTGAGAAGCTTGTAGAACACCATTGAATGCACGAGAACGTTCCGCATTGTTACACTGCCCCTCATGTTCATCCCGATCTGGCAAACCATCTCTGAAGTAATACTTGGCCAGGCGATCTAGGTGGACGACCTTGAATTTTCGTGTCCTTCCTGTTGAATCTGATAGACACTATCGTTTACTCTTTTTTTCACAGTGTAAGGTCCTTCCCAATTAGTCTCAAGTTTAGGTGAGCGACCATGATGGCGTTTTGAGTTGAACAACCAAACCTGACCAAACCAACTGCAAATATGAAAGAGCAGATTAAGAGTGTAGTAGAACAATTAATGAAAATATGGCCATGCATAATGACAGAAAAAGACATGAAAAAAAGACAACAGAGAAAGTCACATTGCCTGCAGCTGGGGTGGCCCATGTCAAGCCCCCACCATTTGATGGAAGCACTCACTGGGCGATGTATCTTCGACAATTTGAAGCCAACAGCACAAATAATTGGATGGAGAAAGACAAGGCAGTTTCACTCGTTCTTGCTTTAAAAGGACCTGCCGCAGAGCTACTACAGAAAGTGCCATCTGACAACCAGAACACCTATGCCGAATTGATAAAAGCTCTACAATGACAGTATGGTGATACGCATTTGCGAAATGTGTACTGCACTCAGTTGAGAACAAGGCGACAACATTCCGGGGAGAGCCTTCAAGTGTTTCAAGCAAGTATCGACAGAGTGATTAGATTGACCTATCCTGAAGCACCAGAAGATTTTCGAATGAGGTTTGTGGTACAGACATTTATTGATGGCATCGGAGATTGTGAACTTCAGCAAGTGTTACGAATGGCAAGACACCGAAATAGCTCTGCAGCTCCTGTTCACGTCCTCAAGTTTGAAGCTGCCAAGTCAGCGTCCCACTACATTGATGGGTTTATAACAGCATACTGTAGTCAGAAGATTCCAAAATCACATTGCTGTTACGATGGGTGCAGAAAAACAATGTTGTCGGACAAACAATTCAAAAGTTCAAGAGCGACACAATGATTTAAACAATGGGAAAAAGACAAAGACCGAAGTGTTACAAATCTGGGAAACGTGGTCATCTACGGGTAGACTGTTGGGAGGAGAAAATACCAAGAGAAGAGAGTGATTGCACCAGTTGGAGAAATAAAGCTCCAGAACAGCACACAGTTTCCATGCTACATAAAATCAGTAGAAACTTGATTGGATTGTTAATGGATTTGTGGAAGTTAAACCAACATCATTTATGGTGCTTTGGGTTGTGTAACCAAACCTGATCTCCTTCGAAACCCGCTCTATTGCTGTTAATGTCATACCACATTTTCATTTTGTCATTGGCTAGCTTCAGCTGCCCTCTTATCAAAAGATCCATTTATCACAGAATTGGTTCTCTAATTGCGAAGAACAATTTTCAGCTCTTGGAACTGAGTCTTAGATAATCCGAATATCAAGTCCTCAGGAAGACAAATTTCCTCAACACTAGTTTTGCTGGAGTCATGCCAGTTGTATCATGAACTAATGATATGAGTATATGCTGGACATATACTCCATTAGGAAAATGTTGTATATTGGCCCAGCCCATTTGATTGTCATCAACATCCTTTGATAGATGCTGCTTAAGCAGTCTATTGAACCTCTCAACTATTCTGTTGAACTGGAGAGGGATTGTCTGGGTCTTTTGAATACCAAGTAGGTGACATAATTCTTTAAAAACTTTGACTCAAAATTCCTCCCCTGATGGGTATGGAATATGGATTTCCATAGGGACGTTATAATGGCAACAGAAGTTGTGAATAATTTACACCTTCGCCACATTGGTGATATCTTTATTTGGAATTGGATAAGCTTTTGCCCACTTAGAAAAGTAGTCCCCACAACCATGCTGTACTAGTTTCCTTCATCAATAACTGGGAAAGGTCCAGCAATGTCTATGGGCAATTCTCTCGAATGGCAGTCCAACGTTGTACTGTCTCATTTTCCCTACTTCCGGTTTGTGAGCCCTTGCTGGACATATTTCAGAGGTTTGACACCATTCCTCTACATCATGGTAAAGATGAAGCCAATAGAATTGTTTCCGTATTTTGTCAGTTGTTTTATTGACACCAAGATGACCGTCAGATGCTCAATCATATTTTTCCTTCAAAACAGAGCACACTTTACTTCTGGGAACTATCAGCTGGACATGACTGACATCTTACCAATAAGGGCGATGACACTCTTCTTTTACCATTAAATCGGTAAAATATCTTCGCCAGATATCTATTCTTGTTTGAAATCTTGCGTCTTCCAGCCATCCGCCAAGAAATCTATATTGATGGCTTTAGCTTGTTCATTTGCATTTCTGTTCTTCATTTCCACAACAATATTGGCAGTTTTTGGAGCACAGTCTTTGAGATTAAGCCATCTTCATTATCATGTAGATGCCCCCGTGAAGGGTCATGGATTCTTGTATTTTTGAACCTTGAAGAGCCTTGCAAGTGCAGTGTGCTTGGTGCGTAGTGAAACTCCCTCCCATAGAGAAGTTTATTGTCCTCCAAAGCTGGGACAATAGCCAAAAAAATCGCTTCTTGTAATGCAATAATTTCTCTTTGCTTTGGAAAGCCTTTTGGTGCAATACACTATTACTCTTTTTTTACCATCTTGCACTCGAGACAAAACTGCTCCTTGACCAAGTATTGCTTGTGTCTCTGCCTATGATTTACTTTACATTGGAATCAGGGAAAGCAAGAATTGGCTCCAAGCATAATGCAAGTCCTGAATGTTTGATCACACACTGTTGACTACTGGAATGTTTGTTTATTTTGCCTTTTTACAAATTGTCTGTAATATGAATGAACATAACCTCAGGAAACTTCTGAACATCACGATCACCTGGTACTCGTTACAGACATTGTGGATGAAGCAATTCTTGATGAGGACATTATGAATGTGTCTTTGGAATGGACAAGTTTCTCATGGTGTCTAACACCAGCTGCTGAGACCATTATAGTACTTCCTTCTAACTAGATTGCACTCCTTTTGGCTCAGTTTCAATTGGTCATCGCAAATTCTTGTTAGGACTTCCTTAAGGTTTTCCAAATGATCATTGAAAGATTTTCTGGTAACTACGACATTGTCCAGGTAAACAAGCCAGGTTTTCTATGTCAGGCCTCGGAGGACTAGATCCATTAGTCTTTCAAACATTGCTGGTGCATTACTGAGTCCAAATTACATGACTTTAAAATGGAAGATGCCATTTGGGGTTGAGAAAGCAGTCTTTTCCTTATTTTCTTGATGAAGACCCATGTGCCAATATCTGCTCTTTAGGTCCAAAGTGGAAAACCACTGAGCTCCAAGCAGCGTGTCGAGCTATCATCGATGAGAGGTAGTGGATACTCTTTCTTTTTCATGGCGTTCAGCTTCTGGTAGTATACACGGAAACATAGCTCATTGTCCTTCGCTATCAGTACTGGAGAAACCTAGATGAGACATATCCTACTGCTTAGGTAATGAAGGTCTTCAAGGAGGTTGGCGTATCAGTGTTGTGTCCACTGAATTGATATGATGTACAAGAAAGGCTCTTCGCATTGATTGGCCAAAAACATCTTTAAATTCATGTAAAAACTGCCTGAATTCTTCTACCTCAGCCCATGAGAGATCATCAGAAGATCTGTTCAACAAGTCCACAAGTTCTTCTGTAATTTTGAAGTGTCTGAAGCTGTGGGTCTCCATTGTGTTATTCTGGATGCCCAAGCCAGTGGAGGAATTTTACCCTTTGTAAAGTGACAGCTTGGTCCACAATATATGCCACTCTAATAGGGACATTTCTGGTTTCATCTGGTTTTACTAAACTTCTGGGAATTAGTATGCCTGGGGTCCAATAGAAGACCAGTTCCCCCTAGTGTCTATTTACCTCGATTTTAACCATGATAGGTTCAGAGTTTGGTGGGATAGTTATGGCCACTTGATTTAACATGTCCATTGATTTTTCTGACGTTTTTGTTGTGGAGAGTATTACTTCCTGCCGGATTCTCAATACATTGCTTTTGAAGTAGGGTCCCAATGTGTCCCACTTTTAGCAGAACAGTCCCTCTTTTCAACAGAGTATCCTGAGATTCTTTCAAACGTCTCCTTGTTTTTAGTGTAAACATTGGTTGTTTTGGTAATACGGTTACCCCTTTGGCTAACAGCAGCATTGACGCTTTGTAGTATTGGTAGTGAAGTGTTGAACCTTTAGTGTGCAAAAGTGGTTTTAATGGTTAGTAATTTCTTTGTGTTGTGAGTGGTAGTGTTTGAATGTTATTATCAGCATTAAAATTTTCTATCCAAATTTTACTGAAATACTGATTATACTGAAACTCTAGTTTTGGTGATAGTATCTGATATCAGAAGTGAATTTCATGTTTTGGAAGGTTATGGTAAAAATGCAGAATACACATTATGCAACATAAAATTTTGTATTTCTCGTGGTAGACGTTGTGACATCATTAAACACATAGAAAACACAAACAAACAAATTTACCTTCAAAACAGCTTCAAGCTGTGTAGTATTACATTGTATCTAAGTAAAAGTGATGGTGAAAAAATGGAAAGGCAGTTGTCATTCGCAGCTCAGAAGACATTCTTGTAAGTTTTATTCAGAAATCATAAAAGAATAAATTTGAAAAACAAATTCAAAAATCACGTAAATATGTAAAACAAATGACTTTTAGAAACACCTTCTGATAGTCTGCAATAAAACTCTTTAATACTTTTGCATTAGGCCTATACTTCTCTTCAGTAATGAAATAGTAACTACAGTACCCATATGTACATTAGAGTTATTCACATTGTTGGTCCTGTTCCACTTTTTAATAAAAGGTCCCTTTTTTTTAGGCTATAAAATTGCAGATATCCCACTTTTTAGTAAAAACATGGGAACCCTATTTTGAAGTCGGACACAAAACCATATGCATTCATAATGTCCACATTAAGAATTGCTTCATCCACAATGTCTGCAATGAGTACCTGATGATTAAACTCAAGGCTACCGAGGTGTAGGTGTATCTCCAGTTTCGCAAACACTTGTACAGGCCTTCTAGTAGCTGTTTGCAAGTTGCAAAGCACCAGCTTGGTTTTTCACCAGATCAGGATGCACAATGGAAACTGTGGCGCCCATGACAACTATAATTGAGGTCAGCCTTTCTTGAATGAATCTGTTAACTACCTAGCTGTTGATGTTTTTTGTGAAGCATAGAAATTGTGTGTTGTCTAGGGGCTTTGTTCCTGCAGTTTGTCAGCACACACCCTGCTGTACCGACTACTGCTAACTTCCTGCTGCTAATTCTGAACTAACAGTCTCTTTGTAGATGTCCAGGTTTTCCACATTTGTAACACTTAAGTCTTGCATCCTTTTTCCTGTGTACTGTGGTACCGAACATTGGTTATCTGCCCCCTTTCTTCATCTTCATTGTCTGTATTGTTGCTGTCTTTTAGTGTGTACCTTTCATGATTTTTGCCCAACCAGCCTCATGGCGGCCTCAAACTGTAGAGCACGTGCAAGAGCGTCTGCATGATTCTGGTGTCTTGCCATTTGTAACACTTGTTATAGTTCACTATCTACTGACACCATCCGTAAGTATCTCTATTGCAAACCACATTCAGAAATCCTCTGGTGTTTCAAGATAGGCCAGTCTACTAGTTTGTTGGTACTGGCTTCAAACTCCTAAAAACTCTTCCCAGAATGCTTCACCTTGCTCTCAACTGAGTGCAGTACACATTCCACAAATCTTTGTCACCATAGTGTAATTCTAGAACGTTCATCAATTCGACATAGGTGTTCTGGCTATTAGGAGGCACTTTCATGTAATAGCTCGGTGGGGGGGTTTAAAGCGAGAATGAGTAAAATTGTGTTTTCTTTCTCTCTGTTCATTGATTTACACATGCAGCAGCTTCACATTGCCGAAGATACATCACCCAATGAGTGCTTCCATCAAATGTTGGGGCCTTGACAGGAACTGGCCCCACTGTAGGCAAAGTGACTCTCTCTGTTATCTTATTTTCTGTGTCTTTTTCTGTCTTTACCATTGGTACAGTCTGTTCAGCAACATGTTCTGATAAATATGGTTGTATTTTCATACATTTTCAACTTTTTTCCGAATATTTTTCTAATATTGGCAATTGACTCTTTTACTACAGATATTTTTGTTTACTTTGTGTCTTCAACTTCACATATTATTTTGTTTGACATTCTTTCTTCTATAGGGGTACCACAGACAAAAAAAAGTTCCAGTGCGCATGCGCTGGCTTGGCGGAGAAGGCTGTCACCCCCACCATGTCCGTCAACAACGCTGACAGCTGTGCTGTTATTTGTCTAAGCGGTCAGTG
The DNA here is from genome assembly GCA_034769895.1 of Magicicada septendecula. NCBI lineage: Eukaryota > Metazoa > Arthropoda > Insecta > Hemiptera > Cicadidae > Magicicada > Magicicada septendecula. The sequence goes on from CM068368.1 coordinate 301,428,030, forward strand.
TGTTATTCAGTTAGATGCGTATGCATATTTACGAATAAATTGCTATTTGTTTTCCTTTATACGATTTCTTTACGTTTTCGTTTAATTTAATTGTATTTATATTTAGTTTTCGTTTAGTATTTTATTATAATCATTAGAACTAACAGTGTGTTGTGTATTTTAGTTTATGCTGACTAATTAGCAACGAATTACCATTCGTTGTCGTATTGTTACCGTAGCGTGTTATTTTTTTTTTATAAATGGCATCGTCATCGAATAGTAAACTAGCTTCTGGGAGACCTCTAACAAGTCAAGCCAGAGAAATTATTTTCGACGTGGCAGAATATTTAAGAAAACAAAAAAAAGGAATACAAATTAAATTATAATATTGCCGCCAGTACAAGTGAAGCAACAGGAGTCTCTCAGGCTACTGTCTACAATATTTTAAAAGAAGTCAAGAAATCGTCAGCTTCTGGTTGTGAAAAAAATCTGTTTTCTACGCCAAAAGGAAAATTGCAGGCTCATAAAAAAAAGATTGAAGTGGACTCCTTCACAGATAGTGCAATAAGGAGAAAGGTGCATGAATTTTATGCAGTGAAAAAAGTCTCACCCTCAATAAAGAGTTTACTGCAATCTCTAAAGGAAGATGATGTCATTCAATGTGAATGAGAATATTTGAGGCAACGACTTAAAAAATTAGTATTTAAATGGACTCGCTGTCAATCCAATAGAAGGCTCCTAATAGAAAGAAGTGATATCGTTGCTTGGAGAATTCGCTATCTAAGTGACATAAATAAATACAGACGAGAGGGTAAAAATATTGTTTAAATTGATGAGACATATGTTCAGGCATCACATTCAGTATCTTCGTGTTGGCATCTTCTGAAGAGGTCGGGATAACAACGAAAATTGGGAAAGGTAATAGACTTATTATAGTTCACGGTGGGGGAGAGGCTGGTTTTGTTAACAATGCTCTGTTAATATTTAAGTCTTCGTCGACATCTGGAGACTACCATAGCTCTATGAATTTTAATAACTTCGGTAAGTGGCTATCAGAAAAATTACTAATCTCCCAAACAGGTCTGTAATAGTGATGGACAATGCCAAGTATCATTGTGTAGAAAAAGATAAAAGGCCGACCTCGGGTTCACTAAAACAACAAATAATTGACTGGCTTGTGAATCATGGTGTTGCAATAGATTTTACATTAACGAAATCTCAGCTGCTGGAAAAAGTGAACTCTGTTAACTGTGAAAAAACATTTATTGTCGACGAAATAATTCGTGCAAAAGGACATATTCCACTTTGTCTGCCACCTTACCATCCCGATCTGAATCCTATAGAACTTGTCTGGGGAGATATTAAAGGAGAACTTGCACGTAATTTTAGTGGATTATCTTTAGATGAAAAGAAAAATGGTTGCAAAAAAATAGTTGATAATTTTACAATTGAAAAGTGGAAAAAGTGTTGTGAACATACAAAACAAATTGAAGAACAGTACTGGATTATGGATCATATTATGGACGAAGAAGTGGACAAATTAATTATTTCTGTGGGAGAAGATTCAGATTCAAGTACAAGTGAAGATTCAGAAGATGAATAGGTAAGGAAAATTAACACTATAAATATTTATCATTTTTATTATTAATAATTAATTAAAATAATTAACATTATTTAGTGTTAAAAATGCTTAATAACATTACTTTTACTACAGCGGTTGGCATCTCGATTTACACAGGCGGTTGCTTTATGTAGCATAAGAAATGTTTTTAAAGCATGCCTTTCACAAATGTTGGGGTTAGGTTCTGCAGTTATTATATTAAGTAGAGTTCTGCTCTACTCAAATTAAGTAGAGTCCATACAAATTTAAGGATTTTAGAATTTGTTTATTGTGAATTTTAAAGAAACGTGCATGATTATTTTATGATCTGTTACTTTGAATAGTCTGTTACAAATTAATACCATGCGTACATTTTTGCACACGAAGAACAACTCGTTGCCGGTATATAAATAATACGTGTAAAATACTGCAGTAATAAGTGTGACTGACGACAATGGAGGGGGTAACGTTCCCCCTTCGTTTTGACACTGTTGTGGCAGCAGTCCCCACTCCAACTATTTTTTGTCTCTGGTCTAGCTATACATCAGGTATTTTTAATGTCATCGATTTAGTACCTCAGACACTCTATTAACTTGCTTATTCAGCTTACCTTGCAATAGTTACAGTCCTGCAGTAGTATGCTCTTGCACTTCTTTTTACTCTTGCATCAATCTTTGGTCTCTTCCCACTCCTGCTTACGTTTCTCATCTTGTTCTCAGACTTGAGGAACAAGGTTTCTGTTGTTTTTGTGTTTCCAACAAGAGTATTTTTGTCATTCTTCTGCTTCATGCATACGTGTGTCTGCTTCCTGCTTGCGTTCTTCTCCTTGTTGTGTTCCTGCTTCTCATTGTTTCTCATTCTGTCATTTGCCTGCTTCTTCTCCCTCCTGTTGTTATCATTCATCCATTTGCTGTAGCAGTGCTTGGAATGTTTCCATCATATAACTGGTATCTATGATTGTAAATCAATTACCACGCGCACTACTCTTCTACAAAGTGACCTCTCTTTCTACTGTATAAAAGTCCTGTTGCACTTCTGACACCAGTGTTACATTATCACTCAGATTGTTGTGTTGTACAATGGAAACAGAATAACTGATATTAATGAAGTGACTAATTACAACTTTAATTACAAATAAACAAACAATTAGAAATCAACAGAGGGACTCGTATTACAATAATCCAAGTTAAATATGTTGAGCACAACAATAAACGTCACAACTTATTACAGTTTCTTACTAATTAACGCAGTTATGATTTTCCACTAAACTACAACAGTCGCTCCAATCCGCACTCGTATTACTGCCAGGTCTAACTGAACTTTTGGCTGGTTCAAAATTCAGTATTTATACCTTTGCCACCTTGCATTGTAGTAACACAGTGGACCTGGATGCCAGTAGAATAGTTGAGAACTGGATGGGCATCTCGAATTATATAGAGTGTCATGTAATTCTGTCGCTAAAATTGATCTCGAAACAGCTTGTGCGTTGCCATGTGTTAAAAGACTCATATAGCCACTTGATATTTTTCAGTGCAACATAGCAGTATAAATGCATGATATACTATTACTGTTGTAATTTATTTATAAGACAGGAAAGTCGTTTTCTAGAAGCTCAACTTTGAGAAATCTTCACAAACAACTTTAAAATTATTTTCCAGGCTGTTAGGCTGTGGTGTCAGTATGATCCAAAATAGGAATTACCAGATGTTTCAACCCCATGTGCCAAAACGTCCGGTAATTTCCATTTCTGGATCTTGACAATTCTCGCCATGAGAGTTTACGTTCTTTGATTTAAATGTGTAGTTTGAAGTTTCCAGGCTTAAAGGAAAAATAATAACTACAATGTGAACATAGTTTTTTTTTAGAAATACCTTCACATTCCTGAAGTTTAACTTGAAACCTTGATATAAAGCTGTATTTGTCCAGTCAACTGAAGAGCATTATATCAGTGTTCCATAATATATACACAGTACTATGAATCAATGAACAGGGTAAAATATTTTATCTGTCTAAACTACATGGAATATAATATGACATGATTTTTCCCAAGTAGTTTACACATATTGTTCTCGAAGAACATAATCTGTTGGTGTAATTTCTGCCCTTATTTTTATAACAATGTTTCAGGAATTAACAGAGTCATGGATGCGTTTGAAGCAGTTGGCTCTCATGCGACAAGAAAAACTATTTGGAGCTCATGAAATTCAACGTTTAAATCGTGATGCAGATGAAACTGTAGCATGGATTGCTGAGAAAGATGTTGTTTTATCATCAGATGATTATGGCAGAGATTTGGCAACAGTTCAGACTTTGCAGGTATGTCATTGTATGTTCAGATACTATTTTGTGGTATGGAGCAGAATATAAATGTAGGTGTTGAATAAAACATAGTTGAATTTGAACAACATACAAATTTGAAAACATACAGTATTCTGAACAAAAAGTTTAGTAGCTGGTTTAAAATGATAGATCAAGTCATTATTTTTAAATCGTATAAAAGTAAACAAATCTATCACACCATCATAAGACTGCAAACATTCAATAGTAGAAAACTATAAACATTAAACATAAAGTCTATACTTCGTATTGTTTAAATTAGCAGCCATCCTTACTATTTCTTTTATGAATTTGCTAACTGCTATAATTTTTTTTTATTGTTCGACTAATCTTTTCTTCATTACCTGAAGATGTCAGTAATGACGAAAAGATTAGTCGAACAATAAAAAAAAAAATTATAGCAGTTAGCAAATTCATAAAAGAAATAATAAAGTCTATAGTTGTGGAATATTTAATTATAACATTACTTCAGCTAATATGATTCTTCATTTCAGCAACTTTTTTCAGAGTGGTAACTACAGTTTTCCTCATCTTCTGTTCCTATTTTTTGGCATATTTTTTTAAAATACAGTAAACCCTCGATTTAACGGACCTCGGTTTAATGGACAGAATTTGACATATTTTCAAAAAAAAAAAAAAAAAAAAGCATGATAATGTTTTTAGGCTTTTGACACGTATAATGTGCATAAAACTGCAAACTCTCCTGTTCTGGCAATATTGCTTGGCGATCGCACCATTCTTTCGTTTCGTTTCTTCTTGTTTCTTGTTTTGAAACACACAAATTTTCTCATCTTTAATTGTATTTGATGAGAACAGAGTATTCATCAAGAATTCATTTAATTCTTCACAATCCCTGTCTTTGCGTTGTCGTTGACGCACGCGTTGCACACGTTCAATGGAAGACATCACGACGACTAACACTGAACAATATATACACTGATATGCATCTTATTTCACTGTGAAATATTCGTCCATCGGCTAATACAGCAAGCATTACAGTGGCACGTAATTTTTCATTTCCCGTAATCTTTACTGTTACAGATTTGGTTCCCTTTTGGTCCACCGTAAATATACTGTACTTCTACTCACTTTTTACCTTTTATATTTTTAACACTTTGTTTACCTTTCTGCTCGGGCAGCCGCCATGTTGTATTGTACCAACAACCAAAAAATACTTACTAGGGCCCAGCTGTTCGTTAGACGAGTAGAGAAACAAAATGGTTGCAGTGAAATAATAGCCATTAATTTCATTAGTAGTTATAAACTCGTATTTATTAATTATCTGAGCATTCTATATTGATAACAAAACAAAATGTACTCCTTCTCCTTCTACAAATTCCAACATGGCTGCGATACATTCGCTTTACATCAAACTTTATTCCGGGTATATTTACGCAACATATTTAGAATTCAAATTACCCTTGTTACATATTGAAATGAATACAGAAAATTACTACTATTATTACTTAACGTAAACCAATGCTTTTATGTTATTAAGATAGGTACCTACGCACACTCACGCATACCCACACCCATGCTATTTTACACGGTACATATGTATTTATTGAGCTCAGAAATTTAGTATTTTATTTGAAAACCAGTATTTGATATAGTTGGATATATATAATGTCTACTTTCCTGATGTTGCGGAATTCAACGCCATAGGCACTAACTCGTGTCTTACAGGTTGCTGTCTCTCGTCGTTCTCATTTTTTTACGGCCAAACTGTTAGATGTTTTACCAAATTCACTTACTGTCTCTACTTGTTAGTTATAATACTTTTCAATTCCAAAATATACCAAAATTCACATTTTAGTTACTTTGCTGACCAGCAATTTACGTAACGTGCCACTTGCACGAGCGATGGTTGTAGACTGGGGGAGACGGTATTGCGTTCATTTCTGAGGTGGAGAGGGTTGTCATGTCACCAATCTCTTTGTCTTCGCTTATGACGTCTTAGTTTTTTAAGGCTTGGCGATTACGTACTTCATTCTTTATGTGACGTCTTTATAGGAGCGGCTTGTTGACGAGTTAGTTTGGCGAAATTGAGTTGTTGTTTTCGCACATACACCACTGACCTTGATGCAAATTCCTGCACTGTTTACTACGTCGTTTCACACTTTATAAAACTTTACTCTCATGGATTATGATTTTGAATTTGCAATAACATTTATATATGCTTTTCCCCAAAACACTATAGGGACATATTTGTACCGTTACAATACGTAAATAAAAAATACGGGCGTTTCATCGGCATTTCCCATGTGTTCAAGTGAATAATTATGCTTCTTGCATAAATGAATGACAAACCGCTGATACTGTAGGAGTTTTTCTTCGTAGTCACTCGGTAGTTTTAGCGTGAGTGATGTACGTCATTTAAGCGCAAATCCATTTCGCCGCATCATTCGTCTTATACACCCGAAGCTGGCTTTGAAACCAGATACTTTTAATTCTTCTGCGATTTCTAAAGCTTTTAATTTTAAAACATGTCTAGTGACAGGGAGTCCTTGCCTTCTTAAAAGCCGTACATATTCACAGACGCTGACTCTACTGCTACAAAACGCCCAACTTGAGGTCCCGCGAATGCTCGTCGCACAGTATTTGCATTTAAAAGTCGTTCCTTCTGTTTTCTCCATCGTCGAATACAGGATTCATCAATATTGAATTTCCTTGCGGCTTCGCGATTGCATGTTTTTTCTACATTTTGTATCACAATTAATTTATAATTCGCATCGTATGGGTTACATTTAATTTGATTTGACTGCGTGCCTTTAGTCTCCACAATATCACTGATACCGCAAACGCACTACAAAAACGCTGAATGAAAAGTACAGATAAGCGATGTTGTCGCTGTTACAATAGAAAACCACACTGGCAGTTTACCCGTTATTTAGAAACATGTTACTCACACCCCCTCTACTCATCCTTTGTCTTGCTGCCTACAGAAGGGTGCGAGCACGCACGCGTGCGCACGCACTTACACTTCATCTTCCTATTCTTTCTTCAGTTTGCTGTTAAAACATTCGGTTGTAGTCATAAATCATAATGCCAGAGTTAACTACAGCCAGGCAAACTGCTGTTGCGTAGGCAGTAAACAACTCATAGATACCAAAAGCATTCATCCCTCCGAAGTCAGGTATAACTTCGAATTTCGTTAACGCGTGAATGCAAGCCGCAGGCCAAATTAGCAACCATGTTTTTAGGAGAAAAAGTGCGGCTTGTGTTCAGAACAATACGGTATTTGCATGATATTAATAGTATTAAAATTTCAAGTGTTATAGGCCTATTTGATTTAAATATATCCTCAAAAAACAAAATTGCGATTTTACGGACACCCCTCACCCCTAATTAGTCCGTTAAATCGAGGGTTTACTGTAGTGTTTATTGATGTATAATATTATATGCCATTCGCTTTCGCGTGGCACCTAAGGGATTAGGAGACCCTTACACACACACGCGCACACAAATGCAGCTGCTCGCGTCTGCTCCGGCCGGCGGGTAGATGACTCATAACTGGGGCCCTAATTGAGTAATTGCTACTTCTTTAAAATATAAAATTTAACTACTGACATCAGTTTATTTGTAAACTTCGTGCAATTCCAAGAAAAATGACACCAAACACGGTATGATTATGATAATATATGATGTTCAACATGCGTAGTAGTATTTTATATTTAATATACCGGGTACCATTAATTTTTTTTTTGTTACATTTTGACATCAAAGTGTGTTATATATTGTTGATTTATCTTTACATTTATTTTTAGTGTGTTTATACACAGAATGTATCAATTAAAATGTAAACTTGTAAGTGCAGAATTAAAATAAGCTTACTTTTTAACCTCACAGTTTCTTCATGTAAGAGCGGGTAACTGGTTGAATTATTTTTTATCTTAAACATTATTAATTCTACCAACTACCTCGAAGCTACAATGAACCGCTGTTCAGCGACATTTTGAAGTCTGTCCGGAGTTTAGTTTTGACTAAGCGTCGTTATGAAAGATATTATATAGCCGAAACAACCCTATGACTCACTTCCTGTGTATAGGGCATCCGCTTTCGACGACAATGAATATGACTCACTTCCTGTGTAGTAAGTAAGCGCCACTGTCGGGGGTGTCGAAAGCATCATTATTGTCGGTGGCTTTCCTTAGTAATGTGGTCGGTGTTGTGCTGTGCGTGGAGGTTTAAGTGTTACAGTTATGTCGTCTAAGTCTAAGCAAGTGTTACATTCGCAAGCAAGAACGATAGTTGATTCAGTGATAGTGTTTTTATATGGAAAAAAATAATATGGGGCCTCTATTGGATGTAAGAAAAGTTTTGGAAAGAGTTTCATCAGCGTGTAATGTTCCCAAACGAACCGTCGCCCGGATAAATGCTCAATTGAAATCAGCGCTACGGGAGGAAACTGAGACCGTGGAAGATGATGCGAGCGACAGAGAAGACAACGTAGTTAATGAAGTTTCAGCCTGTAAGAAGATAAAAATAACAACACCTAGGAAAACACCAGGAGGGGCCGCAACGAAATAAAAAAGTGACGGGCCTCGACGAGTTTGCGAAATCGGCCATAAGGCGGCACATCCTGCAGTACTACGAGCGGCGAGAGATACCATCCCTCGAGAAACTTGTGAGTTCGTTGCAGAATGCGAGTCTGTTCGACGGCGGGAAGACGGCATTGCATCGTATTGTACGAGATTTGGGGTTCGTTTACAAGAAGTATAATAACCGAAGGGTTTTGATGGAAAAGCCTACAATCGCTTTATTAAGATGCCAGTTTTTACATAAAGTCCGAAATGTAAATATTGAAAAGGTTGTGTTCCTAGATGAAACATGGTTAAATGAAAATGTACATAATGACAAAGGATGGACCGACGATACAGTTAAGGGGACATTGAATGCTCCCTTAGGCAAGGGGAAAAGATTGATAATTTGCCATGCTGGAAGCCAGAAAGGATGGATCGAAGCTCCCCCACTCGTGTTTGAGTCAAAGAAGACGTGAGATTATCATGAAGAAATGGACCATAAAGTTTTTGAAAACTGGTTTTTTAATACACTAATCCCCGCAATACCCCCTGCGAGTACGATAATCATGGACAACGTACCATTCCAGAAAAATAGACAAAGCACCAACTTCAAGCTCAACAAAAGCCGCAATGATCCAGTGGCTGAAAGAGAAGAAAATTCCATTTCCCCCTGACTTCTGGAAGCCAGAAATCTACGAATTGGTAAAATTACACAAGCCTCCAATTCCAAAATATGCCATTGACACTAAAGCCACCGAATTAGGGTTCAAAGTTATCAGGCTTCCACCTTACCATTGCCATTATAATGCTATAGAAATGGTCTGGTCTTACTTGAAGGTGTACGTGAAGGAAAGAAGTAAAACTTTCAAGCTGAAGGATGTGAAGGAACTTTTTATGGAGGCGGTCGCCCAAGTCACACCGGAATTGTGGTCAAGGTATGTTCAACATGTCAAGAAAGCCATGGACGCAGACTGGGAGAGTGAAGTATTGCACGACCAAAGTGTTCAGGAGTTAATAATCAATTTGTGCCCAGGCGATGATGATAGCAGTGAATGTGATTCCGACGATGACTCAGACGACGACATCGGGTGCTACCCACTGATGTAAGATTTTCCAGGTACGATTTGAGGACTTATTAATATATTTAAAGTTATGTGTTCACAGGATAGGGCTACTGTTATATAACATATAATTAAGAAAATAATGTATGTATTTTTTGTTATAATTGTTTTTTATCTATTACTAAAGGTTTTTTTTGTTTATCCATAAATATGGGCTACAGTAAAACCTCGGAATGCGAGTAACGTGGTCTACGAGTGTTTTGCAAGACGAGCAAAAATTTTAAATAAATTGTAACTTGATAAGCGAGCGAGGTTCCGCAATACAAGCGTCACGTGTGCCTACGTTTTCCCCTCCCCTGAGCATACGTTTTCCCCTCCCCACTGCCTCTCTTTCCTGGGCGATTGTGTGTAATATTCTCCCGCACTGGACTTCAGTTGGCGTGCCTCGCTCGCATAGTTAACACCGTACGAGCGTATACATGTTTTGTTTCTTTCATTAGTGTTATAATTAGTGTTATAACTGTACTGCAACAATAGGCCCAGTGAAGGAAAAGAAGGCTGAAAAGGAATTCGGTCGGAAGAAGGAGATGATTAAAATGGAAGTTAAAAAGGAAATGATCGAAAAGCACAAATGAGGTATGCGAGTGGCTGATATCGCGAGATTTTATAACAAGTCTACGTCAACGATTTGCACAATATTAAAGAAGAAATAAAAGTGCTAGATGCAGCAAAAGGAGTCACAAGAGTATCAAAGCAACGGCCACGTGTTCTGGAAGATGTAGAAAAGTTGCTTCTCGTTTGGATAAATGATAAGCAACTAGCAGGTGATACTGTCACCGAGAATTTAATCTGCGAGAAGGCAAAGACGTTGTACGCCAACCTCGTAAGTAAACTGCCATGTAGTACACGTACGTCAACAGAAATCGAAGAAAGCTTCAAGGCCAGCAAGGGATGGTTTGATAACTTTAAGAGGAGAAGTGGCATCCATAGTGTTGCGAGGCACGGGGAGGCTGCAAGTTCGGATGCTAAGGCCGCTGAGGCATTCACTGCTGAGTTCCAGAAGCCCATTGTTACCGAGTGTTACCTGCCACAGCAAGTTTTTAACTGCGATGAAACAGGACTTTTTTTGGAAAAAGATGCCGAAGAGGACCTACATTACAGCAGAAGAGAATGCAATGCCCGGTCACAAGCCCATGAAAGACCGTTTAACCCTGTTATTGTGTGCTAATGACAGCGGGGATTTAAAAGTAAAGCCCCTGCTTGTGTATCATTCCGAGAATCCACGAGCCTTCAAGAAATGCAAGGTGCAGAAGAGCCAGTTAAATGTTATGTGGAGGTCCAACACTAAGGCTTGGGTCACTCATATGTTCTTTGTTGAATGGATGAACGAGGTCTTTGGTCCTGTAGTGAAGAAATACGTTTTAGATAATAATCTGCCGCTCAAAGTCTTGCTGGTTATGGACAATGCTCCTGCTCATCCTCCAGGCCTTGAGGACGACTTACTGGAGGAATTCAAGTTCATTAAGGTTAAGTTCCTTCCTCCCAACTCCACTACTCCAGCCTATGGATCAGCAAGTCATTTCGAACTTCAAGAAGCTATACACCAAAGCACTATTTCAGCGATGCTTCGAAGTGACCGAAAGAACAGACTTTACCCTCCGAGAGTTTTGGAGAAATCATTTCCACATCGTGAACTGCCTGAAGATCATCGATAAAGCATGGGATGGGGTCACCAAGAGAACTCTCACTTCTGCTTGGGGAAAACTGTGGCCTGACTGCGTTCTTGGACGTGACTTTGAGGGGATTGCTGGTGAAAATGAGCCGCCGATTGTCGATGAAATTGTGTCCTTAGGGAAGACCATGGGGCTGGAGGTGAATGACGCCGACTGAGCTGGTGGAAGAACATAGCCAGGAACTGATGGACCTGCATTGCGAACAACAGGAGGAGGTTATGGAGGAGATCTCGTCCGGTGAAGAGGAGGAGGAAAAGTCAGAGGAATCTCTTACTTCAAATGAGATTCGGGAGAAGTGCAAAATGTGGGAAACGGTGCAAAATTTTATAGAATAACACCACCCGAATAAGGCTGTAGCAATGCGAGCGATGAATCTGTTCAATGACAATGCAATGTCACATTTTCGTGAAATCCTCAAAAAGAGGCAAAAGCAACAGTCATTGGACAGGTTCCTTGTTAAAGTTGCACGAAAAGAAAACAATTCTAGTGAGCCAACAGATAGCAGTGATTCCGTTAGTGAAATTCGTGCTACACAATAACCCTTCTCATGTCATCTCTCTCGTCTCCCTCACACCAACAATGACTCTAAAGTAAGGTAAAGTGCAGTTTAATTTGTTTTACGTTATACTGTATTTTATATTAGAAATGTTATGCGAATAAATATTTTTGTGTTGTGGAACGAATCATCCGCGTTTCAATTGTTTCTTATGGGAAAATTTGCTTTGATATACGAGCGCTTTGGATTACAAGCACGTTCCCGGAACGAATTATGCTCGCAATCCAAGGTTCCACTGTATCTGTAAATAAAACCACGAAAAATATTTCGTTTATGACCCACTTTCGTTAAGATGGGGTTTTTAATTTTGTAAAAATTTTACTTATAAGTTTGTACATAAGAAAAACAACATTGTATTGTATATAGTATTTGTTTAAAGTTATTTAAAAGAAGCATTTCTTAAGTATGTATTTTTGTTATACATTTCTTAAGTAATTTTTTGTTTGTTTTTATCTATTAATAAAGGTGTTTTTCGTTTATATATTAATATATTTTCGAAACGATCAAAGTTAAAGAAAATATTGCATTTATATTCATGTCGTTTTTCGTGTGTTAATATAAAATTTTAAGAGAAAAATGCCCATCACATCCAGGACTAAAATATTTTTAGTACTGTATTACAAATAGGATTTCCATTTTATAAAAATTAAAAACATAATAATGTGGAATTTAAACTAAAAGGCTAATATATTTCATCTTATACTTATTTAACATTAATTGTAATGTTATCATTAGTAAGTTTTTATCATTGGTAACCGATTTTATGTAATATTAAAATGCCATTCTCAATTTTAAATAAAACTCGTCTTTTTAGTACTGCAATATGTGTTTTTTTTTCTAAAATCCAAATATACTCCCTTGACGCTACATGGTTAACAGTAACTATATGTTGAGAGGACTCATTTTTATCGCAATTTAACGAAGATTACGAAAATCATATTTTAATTTGGATTATCATTCAATTTAAATGTGTCATAATTTGTAACTGTTTCATGAAGCTGTATACCTGCGCGTTCGGGCAAGGGTGTGTGGCCCGGGCGCTCATGAGTGTGCGTGCGAGAGCAAGGGTCTGCTAATCCCTTAGGTGCCACGCGAAAGCGAATGGCGTATACACAACATAAACATAATATTAGTTTTTATATTGATATGATACTTAAATCAATGCAGGCATGTATATCAGTAATATTTATTATAATATCAGTGTTTTTAATATTGTTACGATGGTCTGCTGATCGTCGTATGGTACAGTGGAAAACAAAATACAAGACACCAATTAAGTCACTAATCACCAGCTTTAATTATCACAGTTAAACAGTTCGTAATTAAGGCAGTCTCTTACAACAAATCAAAAAATTATTCACACGCAATAAAATGTCAACTAAAACACAATTGTTCCTCCCAATTATAAAACAACACTTCACTAATAACCACTTGAATGCACATAGTAATCACCCGACAGATAACTGACTACTAAGGAGCAGTTATGGGCTATAGTCTGCAGGGTTTCATAATATGCGTCAGTGCTACACTAAGACGTAATTGATTGCCGCCTTGACACAGTGCCCGTGGTTGGCGACGTCTAGAAAAGTCTCGCGAATGCATGTTGAAATGCTACAACATTCAGCCAGATTCCTCTGGAACATTCAATAAACACGTAGATTGTTCTGTAATGTCGTAACAATATGATTTGTAAATAAGTTATGCAGCAAAAACATAAACATTTTATTATGTTTTTTAGTTGTTAAAAGTGTTCACATAATGTATACCATTATTTTAACAGTATCACTTGTTAGAATATTTTAACAAGTAGACATTTGTTTCAGCGTAAACACGAGGGTGTGGAACGTGATCTGGCTGCACTAGAAGACAAAGTCCACACTTTAGGACTTGAAGCGGATCGTCTGTGTGGTATCCATGCTGATCATGCTGACCAGATACAGGCTAAACGAGCAGAAATTGTTGCATACTGGGAAAAACTTACAGCTAAAGCAAAAGAACGAAGACAGAAATTAGATGAATCATATTATCTGCATCGCTTCCTGGCAGACTTCCGGGACCTTATATCATGGATCAATGATATGAAAGCCATTATTTCAGCAGATGAGCTTGCAAAAGATGTTGCTGGTGCTGAAGCTCTGATTGAAAGACACCAGGAACACAAGGTTAGTATTTAACATTGAATTATTATTTATATTTTCATATGGTACTGTTAAGATTATGAGCAAGTCGTATTAGGGTGAAGATATTGTAATAAAACAAAACTCTCTCCTTTTAAAAGCCACACTGTTGGGATAGCCAATTTGTAATATAATTAGAAAGTATGGTTTAAATAAAATTTAATTATGTTTGATATATTAGTTTGGCATGTATTAAGGTTTGTAGTTGTTTCTAATTGAAGGTTACTAATGTTGTAAAGCGATTTAAAATGTAACATTCGAGGTTACTCAAAGTGGGTTTACAATTGTGTAATTATAATTGTCTGAAAAGAATTCCCTTAAATCAAACAAATAAAATAGTTGTGTTGGTAATATTTAAATACTAGGTTTGCTTAAGCTTAACAGTAAAGTATAATAGTTGGTCGCTTGATAATGATGATCGTCTTGTTGATACTGGCTGTGAAACTTCTCCTCCAAGTCGATAATAGTCTAAGTACGTTATGTCTAGTAATGTCTGGACAATATAATAAACATAATATACTTTCACGTACCTGGTCGTGTTTTCTAGAAGTTCAATAAGCTGTCAACTCAGTTTACAAAAACCAACTCACTTTAGTTGCAAGGTTAGATTGCCTTGTTTGTTAGTGGGCGCCACACGGATTTATTTTGGGAAAATCCCGTATAAAACCCAGGTATTGAATCAATTAATGATTTAAAAAAGTTTAAAATACTTGTTTGTTACCTTTATGGCAATGCTATTCCATATATTCAATCACAACTGAAGGTTGTTTAAGCTTTCCTGAATAAAATATTTAACTATCTGTTAGAAATAAATTAAGTCGAGTTATGCTGTTAATTATGGGTTTTATTCATACCCTTGATAGAGAATTCAAAACAAATACAATCAAAACATATAATGATGTACAATTGTAAATAAGTTATTATATACCCTATAAGGCTTGCTCAGAGCACAAGTGGTAAATCTGGCTAAGTCCAGATATTTGTTATTTTTAACATTCATATTATTAAAATGTCAGATGTGAGCTCTTTGAGACACGAAAAAGAAAGTTATGCCTACACAATATCTAATGATTTTTCTGATATAAAATTGATCAACAACGTTTTGATGTTACTTTCATAAAGTAAACAAATAAAAATAACCTATTTGATAGGTTGTGCGTTCGTCACGCTTGATTTCTGAATTACAAAGTTTATAAATTGAGAACACTTATAACTAACATTCAGCTTAATTAATAATGACAAATTCATAAAATAAATTGAGACATGGTGTAACATTGAAATGTTTCTGTGTTTTGCGTCAGTACAGATCAGTGTATAAAAACGTACAGGTTATGGCGCTCGTAGAAAAAATGAAATAATGGTTGCACTGTTACCTTTTGGTTTTAATTATTTAATTAAAACTCATTTTAGCACCTTGATAATCGGATTATAATGATTATCATTATTCACTGCACACGCACAAGAACATAGTATTTCGATCCGCTTCTAACTTAATGGATCATAAATAACATTATTTAATTACTTCTGTTCATTATTTTCCCGCACAAAAATGAAATAATACTGCACATAATCACTATTGTTTTCTGTAGAATAATTTGAAGTAGTTGTTTCTTGGTGTTGAGCTATTTCCTTCGATGTGTTCTGGAGATGACGCTATCGGTTATTAAAAATGTTGAGACGGCGGGCACACGTTCTGCACTGAATGAAGTTGATAAGTGTCTGTCGAGAATCGGTTACATTCTCTTATATACCCCGCCCGTCAATCGGCGTTAAGCAAAAATGTTAATTACTAACTAATTTTGTGATTGGTTCTTGCAGGTGTGATGAGTATGACGTATTGTCTGTATAGCCGTTACTAACGGTTTTTCAACTGTCAAACTCTGAGGTGACAGATAGCTTTCAATGTTGTTGGTATTAGTAAACAAATTTCTGATGCATATTTTGTAAATGATGCTAACACCTTTCCCGCACTTAATACAGTTGCGATTGGGTCGATATCGTCATCAAATTAAAGATTATTTTGTCCTCTTTAATTTGATATAGTTTGATACCGAGTTCACTTCACTTTTACTGACATTGCTATATAATCAATGTTCAGGTACACTACTTCGCACTGTCGTCTGGTTACCTGAATCGACGATAATACACTGACTAATATAGTTTGTGTTCCACATCGCTCTTATCACTCAAACGTTTATGTGGGAACACTATTAACTCTGTACTGACCTTCAATTACTGAACATTATGAATACACCTTAACTTTATACATTGTAATGAACGATTCTTATTCCTATGACATTTCGTTTTACGCTAACTCGTTCTATTCTACTACTTAACAATTGAATTATGATTAAATATATCATTTTAATAATGTTTTTTGCTATGTTGGAGCATAACAATTGTTCTGTGTATTTAATTTACACTTACGTTATCTCCCAATAATCAACTCACTGATTATTGCTTGGTCTAGGCCTTGTTAAGACATACCGTCTAGACTGGAATTTTGCCTTAACAACATTTATAGGTTCACTATTCGGTAATTTGTTGAGGTACCTTATTCGTATAAGATTCCCTCTTACAAATGGTTTTTCTTTCTCATAAGTATATTTGATATTGAAATATATCTTTGTTCTCACTTTGTAGCCATTGCTAATTTTAGTTTTTGGCGTTCATAATTCACTAGTCATGGTTAAATGTGTTATCAGCAAAATGCTAATTCTGATTTCACAGTATTCAGATTCTTATTGATTCACTTTTTATTTATATATCATATTCTGTTTACATTATCTACTGACTCGCTTGACAGCTTAAAGTACATTTACTCTGTCCATCAGTTTGTGTTAGTCATTGTCTGGTTGTAGTGTCAAACAGTATTTGGGTTTACTGTTCCTTGTGGCACTTCTGCTTCATTCTTCTCTCTTGATTCCTCTCTTCTTGGTTATTCTTATCACTATATTCTCTATTTACATTATTGTTATGTACTTATTAAATCTGATAATATAAGTTTAGGTTAGGTAACATTTTGTTATGTTACAATATAAGTTAACTAATAATTAATGTTAATTTATAAGTTTTGCTTTGTGTCAAATTTTTTGACAGTTGTTTTGTTATGCTACAGTGCAGATATGTTTTATGTGTATGTTGAATTTGTGTAGACACAGCATTCACTGATTTGGTCTGTCACTTCTAGTAGACATATAGGTACATATACTTAATAATATTGTGTGCATGCCCCTCCCCACATACACTATAAGTTAAATACATCAGATAACCTCATATGAGTAGATTTGATTTCCCTAGAAATGGATAGCATTGTATGTACGAGGGTTATTCGGAAAGTAAGGTCCGATTTCTTATAAAAAATAAACCATCACAGATTTTTTCAAAAAACTTTTTATTTAATTCCTTACATCTTTCTCTATTTTTCTACATAGTTTCCATTTTTGTTTAAACATTTGTCATAACGTTCTACAAGCTTTTGTATGCCAAAGTCATAGAAGTCTGCCGCCTGTGAGGATAACCAGTCTTTAACTGCTTCTTTCACCTCGTCATCTGTGGCGAAGCGCTTGCCGCCGAGAAACTCCTTTAGGTAGCGGAACAAGTGAAAATCGCTCGGCGCCAAGTCTGGACTGTACGATGGGTGGTCAATCTGTTTCCATCCAAAAGATCTGATCAGATTTTGGGTTTGAATGCCAGAATGGGGTCTGGCATTGTCATGCAGCAACAAAACTCCAGACGTCAGAAGGCCACGTCGCTTATTCTGTATTGCACGTTGAAGTTTAGTCAGGGTAGCGCAGTAAGCGGCTGCATTTATTGTTGTCCCTTGCTGCATAAACTCGACTAACAAGACTCTATGTCTATCCCAAAACACGGTTGCCATAACCTTGCGTGTTGAGATTGTCTGCTTGGCCTTGACTTTGACTGGTGATGTCGTGTGACGCCATTCCATTGACTGACGTTTAGACTCTGGGGTCATGTGACAAACCCACGTCTCGTCCCTTGTGACAATGTTCTCTAAAAGTTGATCACCTTCCTTATGATATCGGTCCAAAAAATCAAGAGCACAAGCCATTCTTTTCATTTGGTGTTCCTCAGTAAGCAGCCTGGGAACCCAACGTGAGCACAATTTGCGAAATTGCAAATTTTCAGAGACAATTTTGTGCAAGTTGTTCTACCCACATTCGGAAATTCCAATGCTAAAGTTGAAATTGTGAATCGCCGGTCTTCACGAATTTTTTCGTCCACGGCATTGACCAAATCTTCTGTGATCACTGATGGTCGGCCTGATCGCGGTTCATCATGGACATTTTCCCGTCCGTCCTTGAAAGCTCTCACCCACTTACGCCCTTGCTGTCACTCATCGCATTGGGGCCGTACACATCACTTACCTGTCCATGAATTTCCGCTGCTGAAACGTTCCTTGCTGTCAAAAACCGAATCACTGAATGTATTTCACAGTTGGCGGGCTGATCAATTGTTTTAAACATTTTGAACTGACACTGTAAACAGCACACTGCAACAATACCAATGCAAATGGCATCGTTTGACGCGCAAGGCATGCCGGGAGTCGGTGAGCATGCGCGTTTCAATGTTCACGCGTCATTCGATTAGCTACGGCGATTCGGACCTTACTTTCCGAATAAGCCTCGTACGTTTACTTAAAAAAAAAATTATGCAAGAATGTAAATTATAACTATTCAAAGATTTTGTCAAATATTTTGTAAAGTTAGTGCAACATGCATAGTTTATGCAACTCTGTAAATTATTATTTTTTGTAAGATAGGTGGCTTCGTACTTTGTTGAAGTATTGTTATAAAATTTATATAAGCATAGAACATATCTTTCTCTTATGTACTTCAAGGATAGACAGCGTAACCTTATCCAGAATCTTTCATTTCTTCAAACACCTCATGTCTCTTGAACCTAGTTGTTATTATTTATCACAGTCACATGACATACCTTTCCAAATAGCCACATCAGCAATTTTTTTTTTTTTGTATTGAAGCTAAAAATTTTCTTAGCTTTTCTGATATTTGCTAATTGATTTTCTAGATATTTCTGATATTTATTATTTACGTTTTTTCTCCAATATAATTTATATTACTTTGTGGTTACTAACAGGGTACAACAAACTTGCAAACTAAATTTTGTAATATTACAATTACTAAATTTTATTGTACAACATAAATTTAGCACTTATGACTGACTCATAAGTCACTATAAACTTTGACTCATGAGCACTTAGGACTGACTCTGCTCAGAGGGATGTGGAGTGTATTGTTCATTCAGAAACGAGAGAAGCTTAGCCTGGTTGGTTGGTTCACAGTATAAAACAAGAGTAGTAATAGCAGTATAGAATAGTAAGTAGTAGGAAACATCAATGTATTGTGTAAGAAAGGAGATTATGACACTTGGTTATATAAACAGTTTATGCTTATGTGATTGGTTAATTTACAGGGTGAAATTGATGCACGAGAAGACAGCTTCAGGTCTACAGCAGAGGCTGGACAGTTGTTGCTGGAACGAGAACATTATGCTGCTGAAGAAGTTAAAGAAAAACTTGTTGTATTAGCTTCTGAAAAAACCTCTTTGCTGTCACTTTGGGAGGAAAGGCGCATTCTGTACGAGCAATGTATGGATTTGCAGCTATTCTACAGGGACACAGAACAGGCTGACACTTGGATGGCAAAACAAGAGGTATCAATTTAACATCTGAAAAGAAATTCATTTCAAAATATTAAATATAGATTTGTTGTTTATATCAGCAGTCATGTTGTAATAATGTGGAATATTATAAAATGTAAATTTGAGTAAGCCATAGTAATTAAATATATTGTAAAGTATTACATTTATATCAATATATTAAATAACAACAAAACTCCCACATACCTTCCACTTTGATTGTATTGGGCCAGATCATCTAGTGGTGGAAACCCTTTTTCGTATAGCGAATTTACCAGCACAGAAAATGAAGTTAGGTTGTTGAAATGATTATGCTAACACATATATATAGCAAGTTGAAATAAAATATTATTTTATTATACTTTGATACGACATTCTTTGTTATGTTCCCATTTACATAAGATACCCTTCTTTTTTTTCTCTACATAGTTTTATATAATTACTTTTCAATATACTGTAATGGTCCATACAAGGACATTGTCCACTAACATATTAGAAGGAAAAACACATCTTGATAAACAGTTTAACTTATACTACATCTATATATCAAGGCAACCCAGCCCTTGCTCATTCACTCACTCTTTCATAACTTTTCCCCCCTTTTTTGATTTAGCGCTTTTTTATAAAAATTTTCATAATTATTAGTTTAAGTTACACTGTTACTTTACTGGTGGTGTCCCTGTTGTGGTGTTCCATTCGTGGTGGCCACACTCCCGAATTTTGCTGTATGATCACTTTTTCTGCCGAAAGATGTTTACACGGTTTGAATTTCGTTCACTGAACTTGGTTTGATACTTCACAAGTTTAAAGTCACTTTATGTTTGTAGTTGTAATTTAATCACATTATTACCACTTTAATGGATTTTTCGGCTTGAGAGGCTGTTTATCGAACCGGCCAGTTCCGAAGTTATATGCCGACTGACTTTGTTCTCTACGCACTAGGCGAGAAGGAATTTTTCAGACGTGACTTTTCCGTGTGAACGTTGGCCAACCCGTGCGCCCATACGCATGAATACGCACCCTTACTGATAGTCAGCATTTTTGTACCTCACCGTACCAGTCACGGAGCTATAGTCGGTGACCAAAATATACTCTTGTGAAATAAAAAATGAAAAGATTTAAATTACATATCCTCATCAGTTTGTACCGTTACAATACCCCCCCCCCAATGAGAAGTTTTCTGCCGAAACAAAAAAACTCATTGCTAAAACCTAAGAGGACCAGTGAGGATATGGTGCCAACAACCCCCCTTAATTCCTTAACAAATCATGGGTAATCTACCCCCCTAGTTCGGCAACTATGGCTGTACCTGAATGACTTTACTGGACTTCTCTGTTCGAGATCCCAACACCATAAAATCAGACAGGCACTCGCCACAGTATCACCTAACCTTGTAACATTTCAGAAAAAAATCAATACCTGACCTTATACCAAACCAAATCCTCAACTGATATATCTCCCCTTATACATACTGGATTGTCTTAAGCAAAATACTGGTGCGTACATATGTGCTCTCTTATCTTAAAATTAATACCTTAACTCGACTAAACATTCCTTACTGTACCAAACCCTAACCTCAAAACAAGTATAATCATTTTTAAATTAACATGAACACATCTTTACGTATAAACACAAGTCCCTCACCTTACTCAACTTTTAACTGAGTTGAAAGGTATTATCCTTTCAAATCAAAAATAAATTATTTTAAATTTCATTCATTTATTAAAATAAATCTGAGTTCATGATCAAAGTTAAATTAATTTACATCATCTCTTTCAATTAATCAGTTTAATTGCATTGTTCAAAACCCGTCAGTTAATACTAACTTCATTTTACATTCATTTACTTCATTATTTCTCCCATGACCTTTATATCAAGCTTTCAGATTTATTTTCAAAATTCATATCTTTTAAATGAATTTAATTTTCCTTATAAATCTTTATAATCACATGTTGACAATTAATGTAAAATAAACAACATCAATTCAATTACCTCTACACTTGGTTACAAAAACGTCATATAAACATTATGAATCTGCTGATATATTACCAACATAGCATAACCTCATATAGCGAACATGAAAACAAAATACAATCTTTACTTCAGAGAAAAATTAAAAAATTTATATATTTTTTTTTCAAATATTAAACTGAATTTAAATTTCAGAAATATATATATATTCTGACCATTAATCACAAGAAATAAAATTGTTACTACCATAAATGCACTTGAAACCATAATTGATTATACAAAACATACTATCCATATAACACCAGGCATCAGCTGATGTCTAATACCAGGTGAACGACCCTACTCTAGGTACACTAAATACCTACTCTAGGTATACTAAATACAAGTAACACAAATACACAAAAATTATCAAATTTAAGTCATAAAATGTCCGTGTTGATTATAAAATCATTACAATATTGAGTCTAGTATTTAAAATCATTAATTCTCATAAGTGAATGTTCATTACTAATCATTGAATTACAAAGCACATAGTAACCATCACAGAACAGTAATCGGGTTATCAATAACAATCTCTTTTTAGAGCAAAGTAAACTTGACGTTACCACTGTTATGGTCATTCATCCTCACTGAGATCTCGGTTACTTCTCCTTCTACCTCATCAGTTTTATATTCCCCCCCTTTTACCCAGTTACAATTAGGTAAATCACCTGCCGGGTAAACCAGATCAAGCATTTACCTTGTGCATAGATGCGTTATCTATGCCCCTGGCTTGCAACGGCCAGCTCCTTTTCCACACACACTATTTTTTCCTGATGGTGGACTGTAACGCCCATGTGCATCCACAAGAACTGAAGTTTATTTAAGTATAGACGCTGCCTACACCATTCTTGTTTCAGCTTTATAAAACATTCGGCATTACTGATGTCCGAGGACACCAGTAATCCTACTAAAATTTACTTATATGCCCTTAACACAGCACCATCACCCCCTTCGATGATAGCCGCTGTTCCATGTTGTGGTGATTCCCCTTGTTTACCCCCCCCCCAGGTTAATTTCTAAAGTCACCAATTTTGAAAATAATAACAAGTATGGCTAGGATACAATCTGCCTAACCACACTTGCTACCAATAATCCAAATCCACGGTCAGGGTTCGGTGACGCCGTGACCGCCCGAAAGTGGGGAATCACATGTAAAATATCTAATGCATGTTTAAAATTCCTACCCACTAACATAATAAACATAATAAAACATAGTACACCCAAAATAAACCTTACCGTTGTTACCTTAACATACACTTTTAAATTCAAATTTTACTAAAAATTACACCCCTTCCCTAAGTTAAACTCTTTCAAATTCATTTTGTCGTGTTTTATATACTTTTTAAATAATTAATTAAATAATCACACCCTCCCAACTTACCTTTAATTTGTACTCTCTCAGGCCAGATCGTCTAGTGGTGTAACCCTATTTCGTATAGCGAATTTACCAGCACAGAAAATGAAATCAGGTACTTGAAATGACTATTCACACATATATATCAAGTGAAATAATGTAATGGATTTATTCTTTTTAATACATTTCTTTATATTCTCTCTTTTTAAATTTCTTACTTTCCATCTTTATCTTTTCTTTGAACAATTACTGATACTAATGTTATATCGAAAATTTAATATAGCTTTCCTACTCTAGTTAGCTTACATATTTCTTTCTTATATATTATAACGTTTAAAAGAGTTTACCCTCGTATTATATTGTACAAATCTAATAATCGTACTTTCTAAATTGTATGCTATTTAGCCTCACTATTGGGATAGCCAATTTGTTACATCCAGAATCGAATCTACGGGTTATTTATCAGAATTTGTATCTTGTTTAACTCGGTTATTATTTGTATATACTTTGTTAATATTAGATTAAGGATGAGTATCTGTTCAGGGGGATGTTTGTTGAGTGCCAATTTGCAATCACCGTTTGCAAATAAATTTTTTTTTATGAAATATCAATAATAAATTTTTATTAAAATTTATTTAAATAGTATGTGGTTTCTTATTCTGTAATTAACTCTCTTTTAATCCGTTTTTTTCAGCAATGAATATGATAACTTGTGTTCATTAAAACATATGTAAAAAAATCTGCTAATACTTTCAATGATGAGTGTTACCAACTTAATCTAATTACTGAAGTCAACTCACAGTATCAGATATTTTGTTCAGTATATCATACCCATTTTGTATTCATGAAATAAGAAACGAATAAACCTTTTTCTGTATTTTGTAAACTCAAATCCTTTATTTATTCTTTAACTTGTTCTAAATGTCAAATATAATTCTTAACAAAGTTTGGCCAGCTGTATTTTAATATGCTCAGAGTGGCAGCAGTAACTCTTATATCTCGGGCATTTTAAACATTTCATATTTTATATTTAATAAATAAAATACAATTATAATGTGTTAAGTAGGTCCTTTTGGCTACGATATAACAACAGTTTTGACAGGGAAAGTACCAAAATACATATGATTAGAAATAGTCACAATGTGTCTTTAAAGGATTATATAAAGAGTGTAAAACAGTTCAGTGTATTGGTTAAGTTATTAAAATGTTTTTTTAGACTTAATTAGCTTTAGATTATATTAGCACTATACATCAATGGTTGTTTATTCTTATGTCCATACTTTTATTATTGTTTTCAGTGGAAGTTCGAAAATGGTTTTTATAAAAAGTGTACTCAATGTCTTTGAAACCTTTAATATAGGCTTAACAGGGAATTGTTCAGATTAATTTTAGATCAAAAATACTTCTCTCCCTGTGTCAGTTGGTCCAATTTCTTCAGAGATGTCCTGGTTTAATTCTGTAGAGTCCTGTAGCACTTCTTTCTTCTATTTTAATCTTGATAAATATAATTATTTAATTGTTTATATTGAGATGCACTGATATAACATATATTATAATTTACTTTAGTCACTATAAGTTGTTTAAATCAACCTTTCTTCATTCAGATTCCAATAATAATCTTATTTCATTCGTTCAACATATTAGTTGCTAAGGCCTACCTTAGATATCTCCTTGGTTTCCAAGTAACATTTTTATGTCACCCTGGTGACATCATAAGAATAATATAAACAAACTCTTACTATTTTGCATTTCATTTTCTTTAAAATGATATACCTTTTTTATAAGAGCTTTTATCTTCATTTTATTTGTTTCTTTGTTCTTCTGATAAAAAACTGATCATTTTGACATCACACTTGACTATTTTCTGATCTATATTTCCTGAGTTAATGATGTACACTTTTTTATTATTTTTGTTCCAAACTTATTTATTATTATTTCTTTTTGTACCTTTCACTTTCTTAAATTTATTTTATACATTTAGTTAGTAATCTTTTAACATAAACTGACATTGTTTCCTTATTATTTTAACAGAAATTCTTATTCATATAATTTAACTGACTATGATTTTGGTACTTTCTTGTTAAGAATAACATTAGTGTTATTAACACTATCATACATAATATTAATTAATGTGTCAAAAACTGATTACTAATAACTATTAGTAATATGTTATAATTCCCCTTAACTGACTGTGTTTATAAATTTACAGTCTGCACAAATAAAACGAAATTCCATAAGTAAGTTCATTAACAGTTTTCTTCTTACTTATTATCATTAACATCATTTTAACTATGATAAACACAACATACAATAAACAATTAAAATAAAACATGTTCAATTAAGTCTTTCTTAAAAATCTTATGTCTCTTGGTACTTTTTACTAATATAATCATAGTATATTTATGTTACTAGGGCATGGAAAAAATGCATAATGCCCCCCCCAGAAAACAGGTTATTTTAGTAATAATTAGATTGCTTAAATAAGCTGATTGACTTCACCATTACTTTTCTCATTTTCCATAATACTTTTTTATTTCAGCACCTAAAACTTGATGTTGATTCTTCATACTTTTCACACCTCGATTCATATTGTCATATTTATTTTTCATTTCTTTACCTCGTCGTTTGTATCATCCCTAAAATACCATAATTCCCTAACCTAACATTAAATACTACATATGGGTTCGGATTCGGAGGGGCACTATTGGCTTCCATTACTCAGCCGTTTTCCCTAAATATATCATCTGAAATCAGAGGAACTTCATCTCTGTCCAGGAAAAAATAAAGTTGCACTATCACAACACAATACATATAATAATTACCTACAAGGTAGTTCCTTCGCTACAAACTTATATTCCAGGGATTGTTAAATTATTTCTTTAAGGTCTATTCACATTTTTATTCTATGACTATTTCACTTCTAGTGCTTTATCAGTTCAAAATAATTTTCTATCTGTCACATGTAATTGGTTAACATTACTCAACCTACATGTTGTATATTTCCATCTTGGCGCTGTCAATCAATAATATTTCAGATTCTATTTTCATCTAAATCATTCTAACTCTTCTTAATAAATTCAAAATAATTTATTCCTAAACACATGGCAAGCTGTTCTTACTTAATTTATTTCTAGGGGTTTTCTTCTTAATAGATTCAAAATAATTTTTTCTTTAACTCATGGTAAGATGTTCTTACTTAATTTAGAATTTTGATGTTTTCTTCTTAATAGTTTGTGTTGAATCCGTTTAACCATTTTCGGTATCATCCACAATCCGGATTGCCCCACTATTACGTTTTTCCCGTGGATTTTGTCTGTTAAACTCGTCTACAAATCTTGCTATGGGATTGCCCCATTGTGGATCACTCCCATACATTTCAATGTTGTCATAAGTATACCGTCTTTCATCTTTATTACTGGGACCAGGATCATGTCCTTGGTTTTCCCAACAGTTAACTCGTTTGTCCACCTTTCTTTGTCGCTGTTCATCGTTTTTCCTCGAATCAACCTCCTCCGCCATTATATAGTTTACTTGGGCTTGGCTTGTTCCCTGATTGTTATTTGGTAGATTTCCAGAGGGTATGTCCCTATTTCTATCCCCACTTCCGGACCTTCGATATTCTTCACCGTTATCATTCCATTGTCGCCTGTTGTCGTTGTTTCTCCCATCTCGTCTATCATAATTTTGTTCATGATTAAAGTCCTGACGTCTTCCTTGAAACCAACCGCCTGTTATTCGGATTTCTATTATATCCATCCGTCCGTACGTGGTTTATTGGCTGTCGATTGTCGTGTGGTTGTTCCTTGTTCCTATCATTCCAATCCTCAGTTCTTCTTCGACTCCTGTAATAATAATTTTCTCTCTCAAAACCTTCTAAAAGAGCCTCCATTTCTCCAGTAGTTTTTATCTGTCCACACCGACGAGCCCGTACAATGTCTTCTCCAAAGTAATATGACAATTTGGCTATGAGACACTCCTCAGGGATTTTTGGTTGTAAATGTTGAGCCACCCAGATTTCGCCCAGGAAATAAGCCGTCATTGTCTGTCCTCTTCTAGCATCATATCTGCCAGTGCTCAAATTGTCTGACTATATTTTGGATGGACTCAGACCAATACTTTATTTTAAAATTTTGTTTAAATTCTATATAATTGGTAATTTCGTTTCTTACTTCTTTCCACCAGTTATCATTACTATTTTTAAAACTTATCATCTAGGAGATTCTTTATTATTGGCCACCGATTTTCTTTGGTTCTATTCAAACCTTCTTCTAACCTCTCCAAAAATTTCTTCCGTAAGATTTATTATGTCCTTCTGTTGAACTTCCTCTATCTTCTCCCCTCTATCTTCTCCCTGTTGTTGGTAACTTGATTTTCTTGATTGGTATCTTGGTTTCTGCCTGATTGTATTGTTCCCCTACCTTATTTTGTAGTACCTCTAATTGCTCCTGAGTATCTTTGTGAAGTATAACAATACTAGTTTTACTGTTATCTTTCACTTCAATTATTTTGTTTATCAACTCTTCGCGCAATTGACTTAAATTTTCCTCGGTTTTCTCAACCTTCTGGTTGGTTTCAGTAATTATATTCCTTATTTCCTCTTTATTCTTCTCACTCTCTTCCTTCAACAGTCCTTTTAATTCTTCCTTACTTTGTCTAATATCCTTTTTCAGCAGTTGTTGTAATGTTTCATTATTACTTTCAATTTTTTTATTTAATTCCTCATGATCTTCCCCAATTTGTTTCTTTAATTCCTCATTAGTTTGTTTTGATAAGGTTTTATTATCTACTCTCATTTGTGTAAATTCTTCTTGGGTACTATCCATTTTCCTGTTGTGTTTCGATATTCTTTTCAATATCCTCCTTCATTTGTTTCTTTAAACTTTCGTTATTACTGTCCATTTTCTTGTCCATTTTCTCCATATTTTGTTTCAGTGTTTCATTATTACTGTCCATTTTTTCATTTATTTGTTTCTTTAATTCTTCAATATCTTGTTTCACTGTTTCTCTGTCCTCCTTTCTTTGTTCTTCCATTTTTTGAAACATTTCCATTAATCTCTCAAATCTCATTTCTACTACAGTCTTATTTGGTTCCTTTTGTGTGGGTTTATCTGGTTGGTCCCCTTGGGCATCCCTTACCACCGTTTCCTTTTCTTCAGTCGCTGCTACTGGGGTATCCTTTACTATTACTTCCACTTCTTCAACTTTTGTTGTTTCCTGGTCTTCTTTATTTAACTCTATCTCTTCTTCTTCCATTCGTTTCCGTGACATCGCTCTTCTCCTTGACATCTCTGTTGTTAATCATAGCCACCACTAGAGTAGAAATCACTGTAAACTCACAATAAGAATACAAAGCTATTCTATTTCTAGCCCCACGTTGGGCGCCAAATCTATAACGTTTAATAGAGTTTACCCTCGTATTATATTGTACAAATCTAATAATCATACTTTCTAAATTGTATGTTATTTAGCCTCACTTTTGGGATAGCCAATTTGTTACATCCAGAATCGAATCTACGGGTTATTTATCAGAATTTGTATCTTGTTTAACTCCGTTATTATTTGTATATACTTTGTTAATATTAGATTAAGGATGAGTATCTGTTCAGGGGGATGTTTGTTGAGCGCCAATTTGCAATCACCGTTTGAAAATAAAATTTTTTTTATGAAATATCAATAATAAATTTTTATTAAAATTTATTTTAATAGTATGTGGTTTCTTATTCTATAATTAACTCTCTTTTAATCCTTTTCTTTCAGCAATGAATATGATAACTTGTGTTCATTAAAACATATCTAAAAAAATCTGCTAATACTTTCAATGATGAGTGTTACCAACTTAATCTAATTACTGAAGTCAACTTACAGTATCAGATATTTTGTTCAGTATATCATACCCATTTTGTATTCATGAAATAAGAAACGAATAAACCTTTTTCTGTATTTTGTAAACTCAAATCCTTTATTTATTCTTTAACTTGTTCTAAATGTCAAATATAATTCTTAAGGGGATACGGCACCGAAAATCACAAAAAATGTCAAAAATTTTAAATTTTTTTTTCTTTTCTTTTTCTACTCTGTAGAATGTTAGGAACCAGGAAAAAGTGTTAACAAAGTTTGGCCAGCTGTATTTTACTGAGCTGTATTTGACTCTTATATCTCAGGCATTTTAAACATTTCATATTTTATATTTAATAAATAAAATACAATTATAATGTGTTAAGTAGGTCCTTTTGGCTACGATATAACAACAGTTTTGGCAGGGAAAGTACCAAAATACATATGATTAGAAATAGTCACAATGTGGGTTAAAAGGATTATATAAAGAGTGTAAAACAGTTCAGTGTATTGGTTAGGTTATTAAAATTTTTTTTAGACTTAATTAGCTTTAGATTATATTAGCACTATACATTGTAACGAATTGATATTAGGTTTTACTTCTTATTTCTTTAAGCCTCACTTTGGATTCGTCAATTTATAACGAATTTATTTTATAGCGTTGATCAATAAAATTTATTGTAGGTTTCGTGGTTTGACCAAGCTCCACGTTGTTATGCGCCAATTTGTAACACGTACTTTGGTGTTACTTAAATGTTATGTTGTGTGCACTTAAATTACATACGCCGCCCGTTGGAAGCTTCAATTTGTAACAGATAAATAATGTGTCTCTTTTACTTTCTGCCCCACTGAAGGGTTCGTCGATCTGTAACAAATATATAAATGTAGCGACTTATTTCGCCTCGCACTGGAGTCGTCAGTTGGTAATTATTAATACGTTATGTTGAACGGCGAATGGTTTTGTAATCTGCCGCTCGCTCCCACTATACGTACTGTTTCCGTGACGTCACTCACCGTTGCCAACCGTCGTGGTGTCCGCTGTACTCTGTGAACTTATTTTCTAAATGGAACAGCAATAATAACGACGCAAATATAACATCAAACATATATCCTTATAGAAATCATTTATTCAGTAAAGCATTGGTTAATTGTTTCTTAAATCTGATTATGATAATCACAATTGTGGCGCAAATTATACCTCTTCTTTTTATCAGTTGGTACAGTAGTAGCAGATATTATTCCGTATTTAGACAGACCAAAAGAATGCTTTGGTTAATGTTTCTATTAAAAATAAAATATCTCAGGGCGTATCTGGTTCGGGGATTACATTTAAACAAAATATTATTCTATAAAGCAAAATACAAGTTTTACAGTTCAAGGATATTACAAAGTTTAGAGTGTAATGTGCACACAGGCCGTCGGATCGTGATTACTAGTTATTATAGGTTATGTCCAGTTTAGGTGTTTAATAATTATTATCAAAATCAAAAGTTCTTGTGGTGTTTGATAAGGTGTCAATCTCAAATCGTGTTATTAGTGAGTGTTCTTAGTGTTGGTGTGATATGGTGTATGTAGTTTTAGTTGATTAATTCTTAAAAAGTCGTGTATACAAAAGTTGGTGTTGATACACAATATAATAAAATGTCAAAGTCACCAAATCCTCATCTTTGTATGGTTCTTGGTCGAAGATAGGGCCCACGTCTGCTTCAGTCCTTCTCCCTGGCTCTTGATTCTTCTATTTCAAATACTGGATGTTCCTCACTTAGTTGGAATAGTTCGTGTTATGTATACTGTAGCGTGACAGATGTTTGCATAATATTGAATGGCAATTGATCATTAGAATAATGAAGTTATAATATTTAAATTTGGAAGAAAGCATTAAGTCTAATATAAATAGATTAATTCATATCAACTGTGGAAAGAAATCATTATTATAAAGAAAATACAAGTACAAATAAAAGGAGTTACTAGTGATGAGTCATCCAAGACCAGTCTCATAACCAAAGGTTTTCAAGGTATAACCCAGGAAGGTAAAATAGTAAATAACAAAGCAGTACACAATATGACCAAACCCACAACGAGGGAGAATAAATAGAATAGAAACCCTAAAATAAGCCAAGATCAACCAATACAGGTTGTGTATTTCTGAAATAAAGAAGAAGATGGAGAAGATCCCAAGAAACCTGATGGCATCAAGAAGAAGATGGAGAAGATACCAGTCCCAGAAGGCAGGAGAAAAGAAGACTGAAGAAAGAAGAAGAGGGCAGCATCCTGAAGAAGATGTCATGCTCTTATAAAAGACACCCAAATCCCTATATCCCCAAAATAAATATCTAAAAATAAAAGTATAACGAAATAAAAACCACATGTATATAAATTTAAGAGAGAGGAGTGTATAAAGTAAAAGTTTCCTGTGAACTAAGATGAAACAATAATATAGTACCCATGGAACAAATCTCCATTGAAAAAACGCTAACCAATTTATTATGTTAATAAGACTATACGACCATTTAGCATTAACATAATATAAAAGTGAAAGTGAACCAGTGATAGTTTTGGGTATTATAAAAAATGAACCTTGTGTTTCATTCTTGGCAATCACAAACATTGGATGCAATGAAATGTGCATTTTTCAATTACTTAAAATGTGTACGGTGACTATATGTTGTTCATAAGACATGAATCAGTTTAAAATAACATTTTTGTTTTACATGAAAAAAGAAAAACAGATTTCATAGTGCTTTTTGAACGGTTCATACTATTTATTTGTTAATGACAGGGTACAATTCCCCAAAGACAAGGTATAAAAGACGGTATAAAAACTGTAGAATCCTACTTATAATAATAGTTAGAAATAAGAATATAAATATAAGGTTTTTTATGTATATAGTACAAGAATGTTTAAAAATGTTTTAGATATAAGGCCATTTGTTTGGGTCTGAAACAACTAACATCAGAACTATAAAAATAATTACCACTTGTAAATAGTAGAGAGTAATTAAGATGTTAGTTAGTACAAAACCTTTGTTGTAAACCATATTTACATGTTGGAAATGGGAATTTTGTTGCAAAATGTCTGATTTGAAGACAACCATTTATTTAAAAAAAAATGTTCTTTATTCTGTTTAACTATTATTTGTATTGTAACCAATACTAATTGTTTTTGTGTAATTTGAAAACATGTTTAATTTATAATACTATTTGTAAAAAGTCAGAGAGGGTATCACACATCATATATTGTTTATAAATTATTTTGTAAGAAAAATTGTTAAAAAATCATAGGCCAAAAGAATGGAAACCAAACTTCATCAAAACAGAGAAATTGCTCATTTAAAAGCAAATAAACAAAAGGGGTTTAGACAAAATAAACTTGAGATCATGCCATATAATTGCACATACCATTTAGAGAGATTTTAATAAATTATATTCAGAATTATAAATAAAAATAAAATGACTAAACTCAGAAATTTAGACATGGGAGTCATATATTTCTGAATAATGTTTCAGGATACAACTAATTCAATTAACTACCAGAAAATAAGGGAATATGAACCTTTTAATACAATATAGAATTATTAATATTAAATATAACTGATAAAATGGCTGAATTTATATAATGACAGGAAGTAAATTTTAATGTTTTGACTTCCAAACAGAGTATACCAAACTGAAAGTGAAATTACTATTTTTTGGACAGAAAACACTATAAAATGGCATTATTTAATCTGAAAATAACCAGAATGAACTGAAAGATTAATTTAAATCAAATCTAGTGAATAAAATTGACAAATAACCAAAGTTTAGGCATTCATATAGTGAAAATATAAAGTATTCACAGGATGTGAAAATATTTTTGAACAATGTTAAGGATAATATTATATGGGCTAAGAGTTTAATTGAAACTGAAGGAAACAGTTAGTTAATTATTGGTTTTTGAACGGTTAACATGACATACGTTTGGTAACGTGCATAACCTAACCTATAATAGACATACCAAGCGAATGTATAGTACATTATTGTGAAATCGCGAGTGACTTGTGGAATACTTCTAAAAACTATCATATTATAACAGAAACAGTCAAGAAACACTCCATAAACACAGAACAATACATATCTACTCTGAAAAACACCACAAAACACTAGAAAACTGTGTAATACATTAACCCAAATTAGTGATGGAATCGGGGAAAGTGTTTGAACTAATAATTATACGAATACACTAAATACAACTCAGAAACAGTACACTAGACACTACACAACATTTTACAAGAGATTCGCAGACATCAGAACAGGAATACTACAGGAAAATCTTTTATTTGGAACGTCCAATATACGAATGACATCTCACTAACTTCACGGCGGCCATTTGCTTTGACGATTTCAGTGCCTTCTTCTTTGTTCAGCACAGCTGTTGGGTGAAAACAATTATTATATTTACAATTTATTATTCAATGTCTGTGTTTATTAATAACTATTAATTTGATTGTAACGTTATACTTTTTAAATATTAGCCCGATTTCTCTGACTTTGGTAATAACTGGCTGTTTAAAGAACCCTATATAATTTTTATATCATATACTTGTAACTTTTTTCGATATCCTGAGAATCGATACTAATCGATAAGAGTCAATATTGCTGTTACTTAATAAAAAACATTAATACTTTTCAATACTTAATAGTTCTTTATTTCTTCAATAATACTAATTACCAATAATATAATTCTAATTGATAATCTACAAGGACTTTACCACCCGTAAGTGAAGATAACCTAAAAAATAGAAAGGTAAACAAATATCGATTGGTTTACAGACAGTCTTATGAGTGGTGATAGATTATTTAAATTATACTAAAACTTTAATAAAAATTTTCAGAAGAGCATTACACTGTTTAAAACTTCACAGCCCTATATTAATTAATTGATCCTAATTAATTAATTAATAAAATTAAAATTTTTTTTATTATTTTTTTTTATAAACATAATTTTTTTTTAAATTTCTTTCAAAACAATAATTTTTGTTTTGAAACTTTCGGTGAAGCTGAGCATATATATTTCTTCATCAACTTTACGCTACTCGACCGGTCTTGCTACCATTGGGACTCGACCAGCTGGGAAACTTAAGGAAGTGTTTCAGGCCAGTAAGACGTCGAGAGCCACACCAAATAAACACCAATTAAACACCTTACAACTTACAGATTCACACATCACTTTTTATTATAATATATTTATTATAATTAATTTATTACAAATTGGCGCACAACTTTAGGGGCTTTAATTAGCGATTGGAAGGCCAATACTTTCTGCCCAATCACTAGTTGGAGCTAGGCAACAGCTACAAAGCCAGAGAAAAGGGGAGAACAACAAGCAATATGACAGAACTAACACAAAAAGAAGATACGAGCACGGAGAGGATAATGGAAATATTCTCGGAATTTACGGAGGATCAAAAATCGATGATGATGGAAAGGCTCCTTCATGAGATGAGTGAATGGATCAAGGAAAAGAGAGAGAGGACAGATTAAAAAGAGAAGAAGAGGAGAGCAACCAATCCTTGAAAAAAGAATTGGGTGACCAACTGGACAATATCAATAAGAAGCCGGAAGAGGACATCAAGGAAAAGAGAGAGGACGGATTAAAAAGCGAAGAATTAAGAAAGGAGAAGACCGAAGGAATAAAAAATGAAAGCAAACCAGAAACAGAAGAAATACCAAACGAGAAAAGGGTACAAATAATCGCGGCATCATTGAATGGACAAATGAAACGATGGAGAAAAGAAATAAGAAGGGAGCGTAAACAGATTAAGAAGGAGGAGTCAAAACTAAGAAGACAACAAAGAAGGGAAGAGCTACAGGAAAAAATAAAACGAAAGACTGAAGCACTAAAGGAGGTCATGAAAAAGTGGAGAGAAGTAAGAACAAGTACTCTAAAACAGATGATAGAGAATAACAATAAAAGGGTGGAAATTATCATAAAGAATAATAAACTGTGGGAGGAAGAATTAATAAGAGATAACAAAAGAGAGTTAGAAGAAATACCAAATGACAAAACGCAGGAACAAGTAATGGTGGTACCTGAAATTGAAACTAACCGAAACCAGGAAAATATTAAACCAAGGAAAAGGAGAATGTATCCAAGAAATGTAATAAAAACGAAGGAAGAGTTGGAGATGATGAAACATGGGTTAATTGATGGCAATAATATCCCAATTACCTATGACAAAGACATCATGAATTCTATGAATTATAGAAGGAGAATCGAAGTCATTTCAGAAATAATTTACCACAAGACAGTAGTCTACCAATGGGAAAGGACCAGAGGTAAACAGAATACCACATGTGGAACAGACCAATTTCAGCGCAAGACTGGACAATGTTTTTCAGAAAGATGGAAATGTGATATCGTACCAGACTGTAATGACGGCACAGATGAATCACCAGAACGTATTCCATTAGTGTGCCATCTAGGACAGTTCCAGGGTACGGTTAGACTAAAATATATTCCTTCAGAGTGGATATGTGATGGTAAACCAGCTTATGGTGTTTCAGATAAACAAATAATAAGTGATAACCCAGATGAAGATCCTCACATATATTTGTCAGGTAACACAAAACATGGACCACAAAAGTATTGGTGTATACAATATGATGATAGAGGGAACCAGCCCAGTAATTACGACGGCCCTAACAACCCGCCGCATAATAACCAGTGTATCGGTAATTCTAACGGCGTTAGGGATAACAACCCCTATCCATACAATAGAAACAATTTATACCAACATAATAATATTCCATACAGTCAGAGAAATCCATATCCCAACAATAATGATGACAAACCTTACCAACCTAACCGAAAAGACTATCATGATAAATTTAGTAATAAAAATAATAACAGTAATAATAACCGAGTGTCGCGCCCTAGGGTAAATTTTATAAGAGCAACTGAGATGATGGACCCTGGTTGACACAAATACCACACGACATCAAGAAAAGGGACGGATCATGATAACCGACTACGGCGAAAAAACAACGTTGAAGGAGACGAAATAAATATCATTGAAAGGAAATGATACGAAGAATAAACATAGAAACAAAACTGGGTTTTATGAATGAAGACTATTTAAGAAAATGCACATTATAAATAAAAATATGAGCAATGGAACGACATAAAGAAAATCGTACATCTTCCTGGGTATATAAAAGAAAATTTATGAGAAAAGAAAAAGAGAAGATCAACTTACAAAAGTATAAATAATATGGGTCAGTGTAGAGTACAATATAACCCCATATGTTGTGGTAAATGATAAGCATAACAATACATATGAGTTGAAGGAAATCGTTTCAGGAAAAATCAAAGGAGTGTACAATCAAGCTTCTATGAAGAAATATTATGAAGAATGAGTTGTGAGTTATAGAATTTTGAATTTAATAAATTTTAAAAAAATCCAAAAATAATGTAAGTACACCTTACAACCTAATATTTAGAGAAAAACATTCTGGAGAATTATAAGAAGAAGGAATTTAGAATTTTTAATTATAAAAATTTAAAATTGAGTAAGTACATCTTACTACAACCTGATAATTTAGAACAAAACTTTATGGAAGAAAGAGAAAGAGAGAAAATTTTGAACTTAATTTTAAAAAATTTAAAATTAAGCAAGCACAGCTTACTACCACTGAATTATGAGAAAAACATTTTGGAAGAATTAAGAAGAAAGGAATTTTGAAGTTAATATATGAAAAATTTCAAAATGAAGTAAGACCAACTTACTATAACTAAGTTTATGAGAAAACTTTATGGTAAATAATTAAGAAGAATTTGAATTTGGAGAAATACCAAAACATTCAGAAATAATGGTAAAATCACAATACTATAAACAATTCTGAATGAAACAATTCTGGGAATAAATGAATTAAACAGAATTTGAATGTTGATAGAACGTCAGTACTTTGAAACAAGATAAGATCAACATATTACAAGGATTTATGAGAAATATTTTTCAATTAAATAAAAAGAATAGTTTGAATTTTATATTAAAACTAACCAAGTTCCAAAAAATAATTATGTGTCAATTATGATTGAATTGAGAAGAAAATAAAGTGATTAATTCAGAAAAGAGAATTAACGTTAATCCAGAATAAATGCTAGACATTCACAATAGAATTTGAAGGAGTAGAGAAGAATAACAAGAAAGAGTGTAATATGCCAGAGAAGAAAAAAAAAAATTTTGAAGCAAAGAGACTAATTACCTATGAAACGATAATGAAAACAGTTAATTAAGAGCGAAGAAGAACAACTAATACCAAACAGATGGAGAAGATGATTTTGAACAAATGATAATAATAAGACCTATATGAAATGCAAAGAGAAGAAATACCACATGAAATATAATATAAATGAACTAATGCTAATGAATGCGAAGACGGATTAATAACTTTCTAAGAGAAAGGAAAGAACCAAAATGTTTAAATAAAATGATCAATATAACAACCTGTATATCTAATGTAAAGATACAATGTTAAAAAATTAAATATAATATAATAAGACCATTCAAATAATGAATAAGAAAGACTATATATAGAGACCATGCTAATACTATGAATAACCAGAAGAAAGTATAAAGAGAATTCAGATGGAGAAGAAAGAGAGTTACATTGTAAACAGTAACCAGAATTATTAAAAGAAAGGTTTTCAACCATAATTAAATTAAATATATCAGACAAGTTAAGAGTTTTGAAAAAATATATATGTAATGAGTATAATAATGATTATGAAGATTTATTAAGATAGAAAATGTGAGATAATCTGAGAGACTACGAAGTGGAGAATCCAAAGATATTTTTATTAGTCGAAAATGAGACTACTTTTTATTTATTTATTCGATGACTGACTGAAGATAATTCCAGCAGCATTATGTTTTTTGAGCAGGGATGGATATGCCCCTGTACTCAATTTATAGAAGTGGTGTATGGCCAGCAGAGAAGTAGCGTACAGTGCCCCTCTGATCTGCCCCAGCCCACGTGATAGGGAATGTTAGGGAATAAATATCCCAAGGATACAACACGAAGTTGATATAGGAAGAAAATGTATTACAATTATAATATATCTCAGAAGACACTAACTATCCGAAAAGGATCAGTAGTAAGACAAGTAACCATATATATAAAATTAATAAAACTCTAATATAAAAAAGTCGATATAAAAATGGAGAAGAAAATGAATTATAAGAAATGATGAAATTATCATAAGAAATTATTTCATCCATAAACATGTCTGAAATAATTACTTCTGGAGGAGAGCAATCTGTAGCGTGACAGATGTTTGCATAATATTGAATGGCAATTGATCATTAGAATAATGAAGTTATAATATTTAAATTTGGAAGAAAGCATTAAGTCTAATATAAATAGATTAATTCATATCAACTGTGGAAAGAAATCATTATTATAAAGAAAATACAAGTACAAATAAAAGGAGTTACTAGTGATGAGTCATCCAAGACCAGTCTCATAACCAAAGGTTTTCAAGGTATAACCCAGGAAGGTAAAATAGTAAATAACAAAGCAGTACACAATATGACCAAACCCACAACGAGGGAGAATAAATAGAATAGAAACCCTAAAATAAGCCAAGATCAACCAATACAGGTTGTGTATTTCTGAAATAAAGAAGAAGATGGAGAAGATCCCAAGAAACCTGATGGCATCAAGAAGAAGATGGAGAAGATACCAGTCCCAGAAGGCAGGAGAAAAGAAGACTGAAGAAAGAAGAAGAGGGCAGCATCCTGAAGAAGATGTCATGCTCTTATAAAAGACACCCAAATCCCTATATCCCCAAAATAAATATCTAAAAATAAAAGTATAACGAAATAAAAACCACATGTATATAAATTTAAGAGAGAGGAGTGTATAAAGTAAAAGTTTCCTGTGAACTAAGATGAAACAATAATATAGTACCCATGGAACAAATCTCCATTGAAAAAACGCTAACCAATTTATTATGTTAATAAGACTATACGACCATTTAGCATTAACATAATATACAAGTGAAAGTGAACCAGTGATAGTTTTGGGTATTATAAAAAATGAACCTTGTGTTTCATTCTTGGCAATCACAAACATTGGATGCAATGAAATGTGCATTTTTCAATTACTTAAAATGTGTACGGTGACTATATGTTGTTCATAAGACATGAATCAGTTTAAAATAACATTTTTGTTTTACATGAAAAAAGAAAAACAGATTTCATAGTGCTTTTTGAACGGTTCATACTATTTATTTGTTAATGACAGGGTACAATTCCCCAAAGACAAGGTATAAAAGACGGTATAAAAACTGTAGAATCCTACTTATAATAATAGTTAGAAATAAGAATATAAATATAAGGTTTTTTATGTATATAGTACAAGAATGTTTAAAAATGTTTTAGATATAAGGCCATTTGTTTGGGTCTGAAACAACTAACATCAGAACTATAAAAATAATTACCACTTGTAAATAGTAGAGAGTAATTAAGATGTTAGTTAGTACAAAACCTTTGTTGTAAACCATATTTACATGTTGGAAATGGGAATTTTGTTGCAAAATGTCTGATTTGAAGACAACCATTTATTTAAAAAAAAAAGTTCTTTATTCTGTTTAACTATTATTTGTATTGTAACCAATACTAATTGTTTTTGTGTAATTTGAAAACATGTTTAATTTATAATACTATTTGTAAAAAGTCAGAGAGGGTATCACACATCATATATTGTTTATAAATTATTTTGTAAGAAAAATTGTTAAAAAATCATAGGCCAAAAGAATGGAAACCAAACTTCATCAAAACAGAGAAATTGCTCATTTAAAAGCAAATAAACAAAAGGGGTTTAGACAAAATAAACTTGAGATCATGCCATATAATTGCACATACCATTTAGAGAGATTTTAATAAATTATATTCAGAATTATAAATAAAAATAAAATGACTAAACTCAGAAATTTAGACATGGGAGTCATATATTTCTGAATAATGTTTCAGGATACAACTAATTCAATTAACTACCAGAAAATAAGGGAATATGTACCTTTTAATACAATATAGAATTATTAATATTAAATATAACTGATAAAATGGCTGAATTTATATAATGACAGGAAGTAAATTTTAATGTTTTGACTTCCAAACAGAGTATACCAAACTGAAAGTGAAATTACTATTTTTTGGACAGAAAACACTATAAAATGGCATTATTTAATCTGAAAATAACCAGAATGAACTGAAAGATTAATTTAAATCAAATCTAGTGAATAAAATTGACAAATAACCAAAGTTTAGGCATTCATATAGTGAAAATATAAAGTATTCACAGGATGTGAAAATATTTTTGAACAATGTTAAGGATAATATTATATGGGCTAAGAGTTTAATTGAAACTGAAGGAAACAGTTAGTTAATTATTGGTTTTTGAACGGTTAACATGACATACGTTTGGTAACGTGCATAACCTAACCTATAATAGACATACCAAGCGAATGTATAGTACATTATTGTGAAATCGCGAGTGACTTGTGGAATACTTCTAAAAACTATCATATTATAACAGAAACAGTCAAGAAACACTCCATAAACACAGAACAATACATATCTACTCTGAAAAACACCACAAAACACTAGAAAACTGTGTAATACATTAACCCAAATTAGTGATGGAATCGGGGAAAGTGTTTGAACTAATAATTATACGAATACACTAAATACAACTCAGAAACAGTACACTAGACACTACACAACATTTTACAAGAGATTCGCAGACATCAGAACAGGAATACTACAGGAAAATCTTTTATTTGGAACGTCCAATATACGAATGACATCTCACTAACTTCACGGCGGCCATTTGCTTTGACGATTTCAGTGCCTTCTTCTTTGTTCAGCACAGCTGTTGGGTGAAAACAATTATTATATTTACAATTTATTATTCAATGTCTGTGTTTATTAATAACTATTAATTTGATTGTAACGTTATACTTTTTAAATATTAGCCCGATTTCTCTGACTTTGGTAATAACTGGCTGTTTAAAGAACCCTATATAATTTTTATATCATATACTTGTAACTTTTTTCGATATCCTGAGAATCGATACTAATCGATAAGAGTCAATATTGCTGTTACTTAATAAAAAACATTAATACTTTTCAATACTTAATAGTTCTTTATTTCTTCAATAATACTAATTACCAATAATATAATTCTAATTGATAATCTACAAGGACTTTACCACCCGTAAGTGAAGATAACCTAAAAAATAGAAAGGTAAACAAATATCGATTGGTTTACAGACAGTCTTATGAGTGGTGATAGATTATTTAAATTATACTAAAACTTTAATAAAAATTTTCAGAAGAGCATTACACTGTTTAAAACTTCACAGCCCTATATTAATTAATTGATCCTAATTAATTAATTAATAAAATTAAAATTTTTTTTATTTTTTTTTTTTAAATTTCTTTAAAACTTTAAACTGTTTAAAACTTCACAGCCCTATATTAATTAATTGATCCTAATTAATTAATTAATAAAATTAAAATTT
This sequence comes from Magicicada septendecula, assembly GCA_034769895.1. NCBI lineage: Eukaryota > Metazoa > Arthropoda > Insecta > Hemiptera > Cicadidae > Magicicada > Magicicada septendecula. The sequence continues at coordinate 301,469,448 of CM068368.1, forward strand.
TTTTTATTATTTTTTTTTAAATTTCTTTCAAAACAATAATTTTTGTTTTGAAACTTTCGGTGAAGCTGAGCATATATATTTCTTCATCAACTTTACGCTACTCGACCGGTCTTGCTACCATTGGGACTCGACCAGCTGGGAAACTTAAGGAAGTGTTTCAGGCCAGTAAGACGTCGAGAGCCACACCAAATAAACACCAATTAAACACCTTACAACTTACAGATTCACACATCACTTTTTATTATAATATATTTATTTATTACAATACCTATCTGTATTAATATGTTTGGAACGTGTTTTCACAGTTTATTTTTAATTCTGTTAGACGTTTTACAAACGCGTCTGTACGCTATGACTGTTGTTAAAGAAGTCTCATTTTATTTATCCGAAATTTCTGGTTGCTAAGGGTAAACTTGGAATCTGGTTGGTTGATTTGGATATACATTGTCATATACTTTCATTATTTCAAAATCTAAATTCGTTCAAACCCTTTAAATTAGCATAACTTTTCTGTACTGATTGGGAATTTAAAACTATTAGCAGCATTATTTTGATCTTTACATTTGTGACATATAGACACTAAACATGCCTACTTTTACTTAAGAAATACAGATGTTACAATTTTGTTATTTGAATTTTTCTTAAATAACTTAAGATGGGTTATTTTGTTTCTAGATTCGTTGTGTACACTATTAACTATAAATCTATTTATCCTTCCACATTTGTTTTACAAAATCCCTAACATTATTATCTAAAATTTACAAAAGTTGGTTTTACCTGGCCTATGTACTGGTGTTAACTTCATCACCATGTTTATAAACATTTTACCTTAATGTCATTTTCCATGACTGATATCTCAGTAAACCTTTAACAGTTAAATTAACTTTTAACAACCATAAAAACTGTTTAACATATAACACTATCTTAACAAAACAAAAGGATATACTATTCTATTAGTTTAATCTCATGCCCACATGGCTATGATTCTACTGAACATTTGAACAAATAAACTGCTTTTTACTTAATCTATACAATTGTTTAACACTTAGCAATAACATCTTTTTTTAGTCTACTTTGCTTTGCCAATCAATTGATCACAGTTTAACACCATAATTACTGGTATCCCTTTCCCCTTTAACATAGGCTTATTCCTATAGGTTTAAGGAATTGGGAATATAAACAAATATTCTCCCAATTGTTATCTTGGTATTTACTTAATATTAGCACTTGTCTGGTGATACTTGTTCAAAAAACACTTGGTTATTATTTTATCACTGGTTAGTATTGCACTGTTTGGATTTTATTTGTCACACTTATAAATAATTAATCTATCTAGTTTTGACTGTTTGATTAATTATTTGTTACCTTCTCCTGTAAGTATTATTTCCACTTTTATCATGTAATCTTACATATAGTATTTTCTTAAAATTACTGTACATTAGTATATTTATTAACTGTATTGTACTTCAGTATCATTTTAGAATGGTTTTGTTTTTATATTTATTCTTATTGGTTTTTATGGGTTTTTACATTTTATTGTCATTAAAAGAACTTCACTCTTGTTATAAAATGTTACTGTGAACAAGTTATTATTTGTTGTTTTCTGGACAATCTTATGATCACTATTTGTTACAATTAGTTGTATGGTTCATGTATCTATAATAAGGTTTGTTATATTTTCATTACATCATTTAAATTAATCACTTACTAATATTTCTTTTTACATAGTATTACATGTTTGGGCCTATTATCCCTCAATTTGTATTTTGATTATCTTGATATTATGATACATTGAATGAAACCATTTGTTTCTTTATAGTACTGGTTCATAAGCCGTCTGTCTTTATAATTATTTATTTTGTCATTATTGAAAGTTCATGTCATAATCGGGGTTGAATGTATTTTGCATCACTTTGCCTAAATCATTAATTTGGGTACGGTCAGTTGTCTTACTAGTCAGTCTAAAATGGTTAGTCGTCCTATTCACTATCATCTTGGAAGATATTGTTCTTCTTGTTTAGCTTCTTATCCAAAGTCTTCATTAAATCAGGTACGATATTAAGTTGTTCCAAATGTAATGTTACAACATCAATGGTTGTTTATGCTTATGTCCATACTTTTATTATTGTTTTCAGTAGAAGTTCGAAAATGGTTTTTATAAAAAGTGTACTCAATGTCTTTGAAACCTTTAATATAGGCTTAACAGGGAATGATTCAGATTAATTTTAGATCAAAAATACTTCTCTCCGTGTCAATTGGTCCAATTTCTTCACACATGTCCTGGTTTAATTCTGTAGAGTCCTGTAGCACTTCTTTCTTCTATTTTAATCTTGATAAATATAATTATTTAATTGTTTATATTGAGATGCACTGATATAACATGTATTATATTACATTGTTTAACTCTAATACCCGTTTGTGAAAATCAATCACCGCCTTATGTTTAATCAAAAAATCATTCCCCAAAATAACCTCAAGATTTAATCCGCGTACTACGAGAAATGTATTATCGTACCCTACCCCGTTAATTATCATATTCAGATGTACTTGTTTAGTAACTCTTTTACTCCTGACACCCGTAATACCTACAATAGTCACTCCCGCAACTGGCAAAGATGGAATATTTTTGTTTAATTCTTTCAATTCATCTAACGTGTGTTCGGAAATAACCGAGACTTCACTACCGGTATCTATTAAAGTTTTTATCTCCTTACCTTCAATGTTTATCTTCACCTCTGTTAATCCATTCTCCCGTCTAATTGCTTTGACATCGTCTTCCTCCATTAACTCCTCAGATAAATCTGTTATAATGATGTTGTTTTGGTATCTGTCATTTACTTGGACCCCAGAATCCTCCGTCGACAACGGTTGGGTCCGGTTCTCCATTGTCTCTCTTAGTTTACCGCGGACATACTCGCCACACCTGGCTTGTACCCACCTCCGCTCCGGTTCACTTGTTCGTTACCTCTCGGCGCTCCTACTTGGCCATCTCCTCTTCATTGGTATGTTTGGTTGTTATGTTCTGGTTCCATGTCGCTGACCCGGTCTCTCTCTCCTGCATCTAAAGCAGAAACTCTTGAGTTGCATAATTCTCGTTTGAACACCCCGCACACCTCCACATGTTGCCTCGATTATTTGGTTCTCGTCTGGGGTATGCATGTCCATGTTGCGGTCCCCTCTGCGGTCCATGGTTCCCTCCGTTGTTCATATTCGGTTGGTTGTGATGACGACTTATTTCTTGGTCTCGTATGCTCTGGAACACATCTAAAACACTTTCTAACTCACTAATAGTTGCTACCTCCCGCGTCATCAATGTTATCTGCACCTCCCTTGGCAAGTGTTTACTTATATGCCTCACGAAGGACCTGAATGGCAATGGCGGTTCTAAGTATTTCGCCTCACTGAATATTTTCATCACATACCCCGTTATGTTATTATTGGGTCCCCCAAAATTCTCAGTTCCCATAATTCTGCTACGCAACACTGCTTGGTCTTCTTCAGACCAATATTTATTTCTGAATGCGGCCTCAAAACTTTCGAAACACCCCCACTCTGTTTTGTGTACCTCGGCCCATATCTCCGAACTACCCTTGAAACATTTTAAAATCTTTAACAGCTGTACTTCCCAACTACTGGTATTAAATTTGTTAAACTCCCGCACTCTATTTAGGAATTGCATTGGGTGTACTCTCCTATTATCACAACTAAAAGGTTCTAACTCGACTTCACTGCTTACGTCGTGAGTCATAATTACTCGTTCGGTAACCGTATTTACTTGTTGGCTGATGGCCATACTCAATTCATTTTTTACATTCATAATATTCTTTTCGACGTTTATAAATTTATTGTAATTAGCATTTTCAAAGTCACTTATTGTATTTTGTATGGTTTGGAATTCGCTCTTACAACTATTTTCTATCTCACGTATTTTATGGTCATTACTTTCAATTTTATTCATAGCATAACTAATTCTATATTCAGTATTAGCATTGCATTCATTCATCTGGTTCTCGACAATTGTGTTTATTACATTACATTGTTCCGTGATTTGTTTTTCTACTTTATTTGTTATCTCATTTTTTATATCAGAAACACGGCACTCTAATTGCTCGTTCATAGACTCTGTCAATTGTTCTTTGATATTTTCACAACGTTCATCAACACGTTTACATAGTACATTACTCAGATAATCAAACTTTACATTTATACTCTGCTCAAACTTAATATTTTGTTCTTTAAGTTCTTTAAAATTAATATCATTTTTAATATTCTGTTGTTCACATTTTATTTTCTGTTCTTTAATGTCATTACTTAATTGGTCAAATTTGGTATCAAATTTGCATCAAAACGTTTATTTATTTTCTCGAATTTTTCGTCACTACTATCAAAACATTTACTCATAAAATTCATGATATCGTCCATTGACCATTCTTTTTCTTTTGTTTTTGTCACTACAGGAGTAGATTTTGCTTCTGCATTATTGATTATAATTGATTCAGTTAGGTCAACGTTAGGTACTGATTGAATGCTCAAGTCAGCTGTTGGCATTGGCCGACTTAATTCACTCACACTCGGTGATGGGTTCATTGACCCAAGGCCACTCTCACTCATAACCGAGTCTATCAAATTAATTTCTTTTTCGTTATCAGATATTTTATTGTTTTATTTTACTGTTCTATTAAATACTTATTAAATTTTACTTGTAATCTAACATGCACAATTGATCAACACCTCGTAATTTTATTTTGCGTATGTTAGGTAAATTTTACGTAAGTTATTTTTGGCTTCCACCAACCCTATTCAGTTCTCTGTGCTTTAAAATAGGCCAGTTTGGAATAAATACATTATTTATTCCAAATCCTGGTCACGCCGCACCATTTGTTGTGTTTTATATACTTTTTAAATAATTAAATAATCACACCCTCCCAACTTACCTTTAATTTGTACTCTCTCAGGCCAGATCGTCTAGTGGTGTAACCCTATTTCGTATAGCGAATTTACCAGCACAGAAAATGAAATCAGGTACTTGAAATGACTATTCACACATATTGTAACGTAACAGAGTTGAGGTCCCCAACGTTACATAAAAAATTGAATTAACTATGGTCAAGGACCATACCCCGAATTAAGGTTGCTCAGTAATTAATGCATCTGAGAAGTACCTCAAGTCAAAAGATGCAATAATTAATGTTGAATATAAAATACTATACCAATTAATGGTTAATATAATAAATTGTACTTGTGTTTTATACTGTAGCATGTTAGTGTTCACGGAATATTTATGTTATGTTTTGAGTATGGTAAGAGTGAACTAATGTTGTTTAATAGGAATACTTAATCAGTGATAATGTTTGTATTTATGTTAAATTTGTCTTTAGACAATCAAGTATAGTTACCTGTGTTAGGCATTATACTAAGTTTTAAGTATTGTCTAAAATTGAATAATGAAGTTGTTTTAATTAATGTTTGTAAACTTGGCCAGGAGGGCAATCAGTGTTTAAGCTTTGACAAGTAGTTCTGATAATTATATTGTAAACTAATGAAGGGTTCCAGGAAAAGTTAATTAATGTAATAAAGTAAAAACCAGGAAATTAAAATTAATGTAAATAACCATTAACCAATAATTAGTTGTACAGTAGGTCAGGTAAAGAAAATTAAGTTAAAAAAACCAAACAATATTATAACAGTTGTAAGAAAACCTATAGGCCTAAATTTAATATTTGTGAAAGGAAATTAATACCTTTTTAAGAAGCCCAGTCCAATGAAACTATAGTAAAACATATACTGTTTAAGAAGGAAGGTTAGGTGAGAATTTTAGGTAATTTAGTATTATTCCAAGCATGGAGTATTTTATTGAAAAAGAGTAGTAATATTCTATAATTCTGGCTCTAGGATATCTAATTTCATCCAATGACAGAAAAAGTGGTTGTTAAGGCAACTGAAATGTACAAGAGTTGTTGATATTGATTCATTCGTTCCGATTGTTACAAGCTATTGAGTTGAGATGGGCAGACACATTTAAAGAGAATGAATGATAAAATTTGAAGAAAATATGAATCTAAATTAAAAAACCCTATTTGAAACCTAATTCTATCATACTACTGATGAGTAATAAAACCAATTAGATTTCCAAATTATAACTGAATACCTCTAAAAGAGTTGAAAACTCCTCACTTCATTCACCAGAATAATTCCACTGGATTCGGTATTAAACAGATTTCCCACGTAATCAGAAGACTAGTTGAGAGAAGTAAAGGCCGAAACTAACGGAATTATTGAGAAGACATACGAAGACCTCGTTTTGCTGAGTTAACCATCACCTTCAAGAAAAGCTAGAATCCTATTTTTATTCCAACGTGACTGGCAACTATCAAGATCATAAGAGAAGAACGGTAGTCAGAAGAGTTCCTGAGAGCTTCCCTGTATACTCCACCATCAATTTTATTAAGGGCCAGAACACTTTTTACTGGATGAACGTGATTTAAGACGATCATCTTCAACTGTTTACAGACATCCACTGCCAGTCTGAGTTCCGTCGACTCGGGAAAAAACAACTTCTTTTTAAATTCAATATATTTAGAGTTAATAAACTTATGTAATACTTGAGTAACCTTAATTTTGCATTTTACCTGGCCTTACTAATGGTTAAAAGAATCTTACGAACCCTGGGATAAGAAATATTTATTGTTATATTTAATTTGTATAAGTCGAAGGAACTTGATCAATTGACAATCGATATATCTTTGTATAATCGATTCGATAATATTATTATTTTTGAGATAACGGTTACTGTGAAATAACGTATAAAATTAATAAAGGATCTTTATTGTATGAGATAATGTTTTATGTTATTACAGAATAGGTACTATATGTTGTGGGTAGAATAATTTACAATAAAAGGTTGATTAAAATCCGATGAACGGCTAACCTAGAAGCAAGCTTATTACAAATAACAGTGCTAATTGTCAACAGCTGGTGGAACGGGAGATTGCCGAACTAGCGTGTTTTCAGTACCAAATTTGAATAGAATTCTCTAATATCGAGGGACTAGGGTTGACAAGAATACTCAATACATTCAGTCAACACACTATATATATATAGTTGATATTGCCCAACTACTGAATACTAAGTTAAACCTATATCGTAGTACGATTATAAGTTAAAAGAACATAATCATAACTATATTTACCTAATAATATATTTTCAGGAGGTTTCATCTGTAACAACCTAATAGATATATTCATTAATAACATATTGATTAAAAAGAGGTAACAACATTTTAATTGTTACAAATTGCCACCTTCAACGTGTTGCTTGACGTTGATACACGGGAGTCTCATATAAGTAAATAAAGTAACAACATTCGAGTCGTTACAAATTGGCGCTCAACAAGTGGGCTTTAGTTAAGTAAAAAATCGTATTAATTATTACTTAACTTGAGCAGGCAACCATTAGAGGCACAGGAATGCATACGAGAGGTGTTACTAAAAGCTGGAGAAGGAGCAGGAAACAGAAGAAGATAGACGGGAAGAAGAAACAGAGGTAGTTACAGACACCGAAATGGAACAACAGGCGAGCAATAAAGAGGATGCCCAAGGGGACCAACCAGATAAAGAGGAAGCCAGAGGTGATATGGATTTATTAAAACTATGGGAATTAATTAAAGAAGATTCCAAGAAACAGAAGGAAGCTAATGATGAAAATTATAAACGAATGGAGGAACAAAATAGACAAACTAATGAAAAAATAGACAGTATCAAAGAAGATAATAGACAAACTAATGAAAAAATAGACAGTATCAACAAAAACTCAAGGAAACAAAACGAAATTTTGAGTGAGAATTGAATCAAACTAATGAATGAGAAGTTTGATAAAAATAAAGAGGAGAATGATGAGAATAACCGGCTGATAAATGAAAGCTTAAACCAAATCAATGAAAGGTTTGGCAGAAACGATGAGAGATTAAAGTAGATTCTGGAAAATACCAAAGAAATAGATGAGAAAATTGAAAACCGTAAGAAGGAGTTGCGGCAAATCATCAATGAACAAGACCTAGCGTTGAGGGAAGTCATCAATGGAAGTATTATAATTGTCAATGAAACACTGAGCAAAGGAGTTGATAACTATGAAGTGGAAGTAAGACAGCAAATAAATGAAATTAAGGTGGGTCTGGAAAGGACAGATGAACCCATCATGCAACTCAGAGTGGAAGTAGAGACCAAAATTACTCAAATAGGAAACCTACAAGCGAAGACCCAAGAAAAATTTGACGGGATACCAATTAATATAACCGGAAGAATAGAACGGGTTCATAATGAAATAAAGACACTGAAAATAAGACAAACGCGTAAAAAGAAATTAATAAATACATGGGAAGGATTGGAGATGATTAAAAGGGGATTGGTTCAGCTACATAATATACCAATTACGGAAAACAGAGAAGTAAGGCAAGTGAGAAACTTTAAACGAACCACACTTGAATTCCCAGATGGACTAGAAGGACCAAAAAGGCCAAAACTAACCGAGGAGCATGGAGGACTTATGGAATTTATGTATGAACCATTAGAACAATTAAGAAACAGTACAGAAGAACCAGTTCGAAAGGCGATGGTGAACTTGAACATAAATGACAATTTTATAGCGACAAGATGCAAGAACTGCATAATAATGAGATACGTCACAAGGACAGAAATAACTCTATACACTAGAGAAATCCGAACAATCAGTACAGAGGAAATAATGGACCACGGTTAAACAGATTCCAAACAGAATATAAAGAAAAGGGACGGATTTTATGGATACAGGATCAAGCAAATCCAAGGAAAATAATGAAGAAACAATAAATACCCCAAAATTCAAAAAATGAAGTAAGTTCACCTTACAAACAAGTATTTAAGGAAACAATTTATGAGCTATAGAAAAAAAGAGAATTTTGAAGATAAATACCCCAAAATTCCAAAAAGACGTAAGGGCAACTTATTTAATTTATTCAGGAACAATATGATTTAATAAAACAACCAAATTCAAAAAATAAGTAAGAACACCTTACTATATAATTCAGAAGAAATTACTTTAAACTGTAACATTCTATTCACATACAAATACAAAAAATTATTTTATTTTCCACCTACCTTGTTTCGCCTTCTGCCAGAGTCCGCAACACGAACGTTAAAATGCAAATATGATTATAGGTTATCGTAATAACTTACGCAACGCATTTTTTAAAGAGAAAATTAATTAAAATTTTATTTTATACTTCAAAATTTTCTTTAAGTATTAAATTGTTATTTATTTGGCCTCTTTGTATAAATGATCCAAAATCATGGAAAATGTATAAAGCTTGTGATGTTAGTTACATAGTGGTATTACACTTACACTTACAGAATTACAATACACCTTACCTTAATTAGACAGCCCACTCTAAAAATAGACCTGTTCCAAAATTTGGTAGATTCCCCCAAAAAATAACCCCCCTACTAAATCTATCAAACCACCGGGTTAACAAAATAAAACAAACCACAAGCCGGTTATATCAAGTAAAATTTATGATTTGCCACAATTAACTACTTTCACGGTCATGATCCGGTGAGGTCATGACCGCACTTAGGTGGTGAATCTACAGTTACAACCTAAAATATAAATTGTCCATTAATAAAATTTATATGAACAGTAATATACACCTCTAAGATGCCCAAACATTTTTAATAGCATTCACACAAAATTTCCTTCAGGTTCCAATCTAAGTAAAGTACCTATTCCATTTCTTTAACAATTATATTCGAAATTTGAATCAGAATATATAGGAATATATTATTAAAATCATCTTTCCAACTAATTTCATTATCAAAATAATTGAATTATATTTAATTTCTCAAACTCTAAGTTGCACTAATTACCTCATTATTATTTTGTCTGTAAAAAATTAACTTCAGTTCTTTTATATCGCAATAAAATTTTGCTGCTGGCAATGATTCAGCAGACTACAACAGTTTTGTTATTGTCAACTCAGCATGACTGTAGACATTAGTCACAACATACAGCATACCTGTTTACATTAACAGTTGTCTGCCAGACTGGTGTCATAAACACAGTTATAAACACTCCTTCAGTCTAAACATTCATGGTTGCGTCATATACTGACACATATGCTTCCTACCAATTTTTTGTTTCAATTAATCTTTTGTTAACATATCTATCAACTGGTACCAATTCAGATCAGACTTAATTTTGCTTCCTTAATAAAACTGGCCCTTTTAAATTATTTGTTTAACTTGAAAATTCTTTAATAATCTCCACTCAAAACAGTTTAACTTTAATTACAGTTATATGCAGTTAATGTATAAAATATATAAAATTACAGTTCAATTTAAATAAAAATGAAGCTACACATCACCAGCCTTCATATTATTAAGTTACTCCAGGGACGACTCAAATTTAATTTAATCTCTTCGTACATTCAAAACAATTTCCATCACTTTAATTACATTTATCAAAAAGATTCTAATTAGTCTAATATTTCAGTTTTTCTTAATACTTCAATAAATTTTACAAACATTCCATCATTTGTTTCAAATCTCTCTTTAAATTCCTCCACAATCACATTCTTAATACCATTATCCCCTACTCATAACCTAACATAGCAGGTACCACAAAATAATAATTAAACCTTTTGGTTACATAGATTTTGTTTTTCGAATATTTTCAAAATTTATTTTTTCCTTAATTACCTGTAAATAGGTTATACTTTATCTGTACAGAATCATTGTATATAGAGATGCGATTGAAGACAAACAGAACCCCACTTCCATGAAAATGAACAAAAGCCCCGCTGTCAACCATAAATTCCTTGCCTATCTCCTTTCCCCAAAATAATAAACACACCACTACCACTAATCTACAGCCCCATCTCTATATACAACAATTCTATTAAACTATACAAAAATTTATTATTTAGTTTGTCTACTCAGCCACAAAACTTCTCCACTGCCTACCTAATTAAGGGATGAGTTTACAATTCGTAAATAACGCCAGTTTATTTAATTTTGAGGATTACCCTAATGTATTGTTTAGAATTAAGGCAATCAAAGGTCCAAAAAAGTGTGCCAATTTATGTAACTATTGTCATGTTTTCTCTAAGGGGAGAGTTAAGGAAATCGGGAAGATAAAAAGGGTAAGGATCATTAAAAGGCCAAGAACTAGGACTAAAGGTAAGGACAAAGCTTCCTCCGAAAATAAGGGTAAATGGAGAAAACCAAGGCTCGCGTGGGCAGGGGCGCGTCCCTGAAATAGACGAACCCCACTGGGACAAGTGGGGAACATCTACCCGCTACCACTTACTGTTTTATATTAAATTCCTATTTATAGTTATTTAGTTTATGTTCAATTACAAGATTTAATGTATTATTTTATTTTAACCAATACTTTTTTAAATTGGTGGCGTTATGGGTACCCACTATCTCCCCCCGTCATTTGATTTCGTAAAACATAAGCATTATCCATTCTAATTTCAACAACTTCATACGGTCCCTCATACAACAAAAAGAATGTTTTGATCTCTTTATCTTGTGCACTTGATAAATCGTGTCTTCTCACTAATACTAACTGCCCTAACTCATATTTGACCCACTTACCTTTGCCATCATGCTTTTGCTTTCTCCACTCTCCCTTGGTGAGCAGACTCTCGTTGGCAAGTCGTATTTTCACATCTCTGTCCAAAACTCTTTCTTCCGGTGGATATTCAAAAAGTTGTTCTAATATTCTGGGTGGACGGCTTCCCTTGATTAGTTCGTAAGGTGTAAATCCTGTAGAATCGTGGGTTGTGCTGTTTAACCAATCCTCCACCTTCTTCACGTACAAAGGCCACTCGGTATGTTTGGAGTGACAATACGCCCTGAATATTCTGCCGATTTCTCGCATCACCCGCTCTGCCTGGTTCGACTGTGGATGGTAAACTGCCGTGTGTTTGGGTACGATGCCTTCCCAGCCAAGAGTCTGTCTCCACTTGCCACTGATGAACTGCGGTCCATGATCAGATAAAATTACCTTCGGCTTCCCTACGTTGATCATGTAGTCCTTGGTGATCTTCTCGCTGAGTACTTTGCTAGTAGCTCTCTTTACACTGTATAACCTAACAAACTTGGTAAAAGTATCCAAAACGACAAAAATATATATCACTCCTCCTCTACCTTTAGGCAATGGTCCATACAAATCTACTGCAACTAAATCAAAAGGTCTTTCTACTTTAATATACTTCATTTCCCCTTCAACCCTATAATTTGCTACTTTAGACTTTTGATACAGATCACAAACTCTTAATACTCTTCTAACTCTTTTCTCCATATTTTTAAAAACACAAGATTCTTTTAGTACATTTGCACATTTTTTCGCCCCAAAATGACCATATCTTATGTGGCAATCCCAAATAATTCTATCTACTAACTCATCAGGTATCATTAACCTCCAATCCCGTTCACCCCCTTCTACTTTCTTAAACAAAATTCCCTTATGTATCTGGAAATGTGTATTATACTCTGAACCATTAATATCTGCTTCTAAACTATTTATTATTGTACCTAATTTATTTTCTGATCTTTGTCTATCTTTAATCTCCCTTAATTCCTCCCCAAAAATTCTATCTTCCCTGGTTAATCGAAAAATTTCTATTTCTTTCAGATCTCTCCCTGTCTTATTATCTATAGTGTCTACCCTGGACAGAGTGTCCGGTACTTTATTATCTGGCCCCTTAATATACTCCCAAGAAAAGTTGTACTCTTGTAAAGCTAATACCAACCTGGTTAATCTGCTATGCGTCAGCTTACATGTATTTAGGAATGATAAGGCCTTATGATCAGTCCTGATGACGGTTTGGTTTCCTAGCAGGTAAGTGCGGAATTTCTTCACAGTAAAGACGATGCTCAGCAATTCCTTTTCGGTAATGGTGTAATTTTTTTTCTGCTGCCGATAAGGTTCTGCTGGCGAAAGCGATGGTCCTGTGCTCCTGATCCTCACCCTCCTGGTAAAGCTCTGCGCCTAGGGCTATGTTGCTGGCATCCGTCTGTAAATAAAACTTTCTCTGAAAATCGGGGTGATTTATCATAATTGTGTCTATAAATTTCTCTTTGATTTCATTGAAATAGTTCTCTCCTCCTCTCCCCATTTCCATTGTTTATTCTTTTGTAAAACAACACTTAATTTAGAGGTAATATTGTAGCGGGGCATTTTGGGGCCTACCTGGGGCAATCTAAAGAAATTTGTATATTTTTTGTAATAAATAAATAAAAATCTTCATTAGGAACAAAAAAATTTATAAAGAGGTAAATTTGTTATTGTGGAAGCGATCGCAACGTGGCAGCATTGACTGTGAGAATTGTTTAATATTGTGTGGACAGTTTAATAACAACTGCAAATGTACCAGAATCAGTTCAAGGACAATGACGAACCCGGAAAACGTAAACACGTTATGTAACAAGATCTGTAAACACGTTACACAACCAGACATCAGGCGATGCGTTGCGTCAGCAAATTATATAACGATGTGTGTCACCAGTTTGGTCAACAAGCCAAAAACAGTCCACTGGCGCAAGGATACAAACTGTAAACCAATGAGAGTTGAACGAAGAACAGTCGCTTCACAAATTAGCGCAAGTAGTTCGCTCCCAGTCAAAATTCCATGCTCGCGCGAGCAACAACTGTAAAAAAGTTTCGGCAGTAAGTGCGGGCCCGCATACGATAAAATGTGATTTTAAATTCAAATTAATAACTTTCAATAGTCATGAAGTAAAATGCAGTGACAGTTTTTGGTGATATATACACAATTATAAGTAATAGAATTGTGCGGAGTGGACGGAATTACGTGAGGAGTCTGGACTGGGTCGAATCGCTAAAGAATGGCCAGATAAGTAATCGATATGGGGTAAAACCCAAGAAATTTTCAAAATTGTAAAACCTTTTAATTTTAAAAAGAAATGGCAGCCTAAAATATCTATACATAAATTAAAATGAGATCTCTAAAATAACTTGGTATGTGTGTTGCGTGTGTACGGGAGAATGTAACTATATTAAGAAGTCTGGTTTGCGTTTTCTTTAAAAGATTATTTTAATTTAATATCTTGATTCATATAAGGTTTATATAACAAGGTTTATATAATATTTCAATGTTGTTTTATTTTTTTTTTACACTAAAAATTTTTTTTTCTTTACATTAAAAGTTTCTTTCTTTCAAATTTATTTTATGTGCGTTTCTTTTTGATTTGAGAAATGTTAATAAATTTTAATTAATGTGTAAACGTATAAAGTTTTCTTTGTTTGTTTAAGCAACCAATCTGAGCTCCTGTTCGCCTAAAAAGAACCCTCATATATTAATTTTCTTATTACAGTTGGTAACAAGATGGCGCCCGAAGAGATTATTTAGAAAGTGTTTAAGTTCCCTTAGGTTAAATTAAATTGAATTAAATATCAGTTTGTTTAAGACTGTATCAGTGGCTTCCGAACGTAGGGACGATTTATATAATATAATTATATAAATATAGGCCTACTTAGGAAAGCAGAATGGTTGTTTAAGGTAAAATAAATTTTTTTTTCATACGTAAAATAGACGCAAGTATGGGGTTATGTTTTGATAGGGTTATGTATGTAGTGAATTATTTGTCGAATTATATAAGGAGTATTATGAGGTAATATACATAATAATTGGTATGTATGATAATTATTAAATAGTATAAAGAGTATTATAATAAAATCTTTTAAAATGGCTGAGATACAAGATAATGATTTAATCAAGATGATGAAATTGCTGTTTAATGAACAAAAAAACGAAATCAATGAAAAGTTTGATATTCAAAAGAATAGTTTTGAGGAGTTGAAATATGAGATTAAAGAGATTAATGAGAATTTGAACCAGATTGATGACATAATAAGAAACAGTTTAAATAAGTTAGAACAGAAGTTCGAGAAATTAGGTGACAATGTTTTAAGTAAGACAAAATGTAAAAATGACGAAAGAGTAGACAATTTTGAGAGTATAATGGGGGTGAAGAATAATGATGAAAATATAATAACAAATAGTATTGATGAAGTTTTAGAATGCGATAATGAAATGTTAATGAGTGTTTATGAAGTAGAGAGAGAGTGGAAGGATAATGTAGTAATTGAATGGGGACAGAGGGCAAATTTTCCCCTTATTGTTTATAATGATGATGATGATTTAATGTTGTTTTTTCAGGGCAAGAGACCCTTATTGTTAAATGAAGTAATGTTGTATAATGTTGTACCCTCTGTCCGTAATAATTGTGAGAGTGTGATGTGGTGCTATGAAGAAAGAGAGTTATATGTTGAGAATGAAATAGAAATATATAAGTTAGAAAGAAAGTATGATGAATTGAGAAAATTAATAAAAGGGGTGATGATGAATCATGTGAAATACGTACCTGTTGAAAGAGAGACAGAAAATAATTTTGATAATATCTTACCTGACTATAATGACTTACCTGATGAGAAAGCAAATTACCTGGCGTTAAACGATAATACTAAGATAGACGGGACAATCCTAACTGATGTTGACATGATGTATAATGGTATAATGGATGAAGTACAGTTGATGGGTTATTATGATAGTAACCATTATAATAATTTGTATGTTGATAAAAATGATGAATGTTACAAATACACTAGATATATATATGACGATGGTGGCTGAACTAGAATATCAGTGTTGGGACATTTTTAAATATTGTAAATTTTTGGTAATGACCTTGCTGATTTGGACATGAAGTGAGATACACTTGAACAGTTTTGACGCATATTTTGTAAATAATATTGAATTCATTTGTGTGTATTGTGAAATGTTAGATAAGTAATGTGTATATGTTTTAGAAAATGTTGTATTGATAATAATAATATTATTAATATTTTTGCACTCTAATTAAATAACAAAATAATTATGAAGACAATAGTTAATGATTTGTAGAATGTTGATAATAATTGAGATATGTTATTTTAATAATCAAATGAATATTTAATTTTAATAATCAATTGAAGTAAATAATTTGGGATGTTTAGATATTGTGATTGAATGTTATGTGTTTGAATCTTATAATGAATGTAAATTGTGTGATGAGATTTTAATTTAATAATCATGAATAAATAAATAAATGTTAAATGGTCTATTTTGTGGAATAACTTAATGGTTAAAAATATATGTTAATAATAAATTTTAAGCAATTTTGAAAATCTGATTGCAACACAGGATAAATAAATAATGATGATAAATAAAAACAGTTAATGAAAATTTTAAATAATAATGTTTATAAATTTTATATAAATTATTTAAAAGAGAATTGTTTGTTTGATGTATGCTAATAATCCAGATTTATTGCTATTTGTGTATTGTGTTATGTGATGTATTATAACAGTGTAGTGTGGAACTGCTATGGGGGGTGGTTGTAGATTTTGTATTTAATATTTTATGTTAATAATGGTTAAGCTTCCATATAAAGTGGGTTAAAACCCCATCTAAATTAATATTGTCATTTAAATATAAATTCTTAAATTTTAATATTACGAAAGATATTTTACTTGTGATTCCCCAACGTTTCGGGCGGTCACGGCCTCACCGAACCCTGACCGTGGAATTGGTTTAGCTTTAACAGCTATGGTTGGGGCACATTACGATTACGCGCTGACCATAACTGGCCATAGCTGTTATCGTTGTAAAGGTGTATTTTGAAATTGATGGGGGGTAATAAAAGGGGAATCACCAAGCTATGGAACAGCGGCTGCCACTCTGTTCGAGAAGGAACAGCAGAGCCAGGTGGTAGATCCGTTTAAGGGTGCATGATTATTAACGAGAACATGTTGATGTTCAACAATTTTAACTTAACAGCGGAAACAGAGACACGGAGAGGTAAAAACCCTGCTCCCAAATATACAGTCTCTGTGGAAGCGAAAAGGCGCCACAGTCTTACATAATTGAAATAGTGTGTGTGGCTGGGAGGTTATCCAAGGGGATAACGTATTAAAATTTTGATATATTTTAATTAATAATGATGATTTGCTACTCAATAATTTTGTTTGAATTTAAAAAATAGATGCACTAAATACTTCTTATATTGTGTTATTATGTCTTATTGTGTTGATTGCATTAGTATGTTAGGAATAAGTATTATAAAAATATAATAATATGTTTTCAATGTGTTTATAGATTTAAAAAATAAAATGAAAAATAGTTGTGATAGGTAAAATTTTCAATGGGTTGTAAAAGATAGAAATGGGTGATAGTAATTAGTTGAATAAAATGTTTGAGTCAATTCAAGTTGAATTTTGTGGGAAATATAGATCTGTTCAAATCGAAGTAAAAGTTAAAGAGAATGAGAGATGAAAATAATGCAATGTTGTTTTGAGTTAGTGTATGTTATAGAATTTTGAGAAGTATAAGTGGAGACACAGTAGTTATGGAGAATGTATGTAGAGTTTTGAGCGATATATTGTTTATTTTGTTGATGTTAATTTGTTGTAGTTGTAGTGAAGTTATGAGAGTGAGATTTTTTGGGGATGGCAATTTTGTAGTAGTGGTAGTGTAATGTGGGAGTCCGCAACATAAGGGTTGGGACGGGATAGGGACCGATTGGCGCCGGAAAGGGTTACCTAGGGGGAGTCCAGGGACCAACATAAGGGAATGAGTTTTGGGAAGGAAACACGTATCCTATGTACAAAGGGTTAGAGAGTATTTTTTTTTATAAGAGTAGAAGGTGGCGATTGGAGTTAAAATAGTAAGTAGTTAGAGGTAGAGAAGGGTTAGTAAAATTTTGATAGTGGGGTGTCATACTAGTTAAAGATTTTGTAAGGGAGCGTTAGAGTAATGAAAGGGGAAGTTTGTGAGTAAATGCCAAGTTGATAAAGTAAATTATAAGGAATAACGTAGAATCACCCAAAGTAATGAAATGGAATAATGATGGCCATAATTGAAAAAAAAAAAAAAATAAAATAAAATAAAATAAAATAAATTTTGTAATTTTGAGAATAGAGTTAATAAGAGTAAATCAAGTTTAAAAGTAATTTTTTGATTTTATATGCCAATTTAATGATATAAAGTGTGTAACATTTTAAATACCAATTGTTTATTTTAATGTGAATTAGAAGTGTATTATATTTTCTTATGTTATATTGTGTTTGTTAGTTTAAGAGAATTTTATGAAGTTAACTATTTTAAATGCATTTTTAAATTGGGGATGAGAGAAATGTAATATGGTAATGGGAAATGTTAATAAGTCAGTCGTCTGTTTGCTTAAATTCTGATGGGAATCAGGGCAATGATTTTGAATTTTGGGGTAAAGTTAATAAGGGTAAGTAGATGGAATTTTAAGAGGGGTATATATATATAGTTGGTAAATATGTTATGATATATACATGTTAGCGATAAATGAAAAACAAAACCAGTGCTTCTTAGCGCAAACCAGCACCGCTAGGGGGAAACAGATCAGTTGGGGATATGGTGTTGTATAAGGCCACTATTTGATATTTTGATTTGTTGTTTCAGTGTTTGGTGGTGCTGTGGCGGCGGACCTGAGCTGGCCTGCGCGTCAGAGCAGGGGCGTTGAGTATCTGTCTGACTCTACGGTGTTGGGATCTCGAGAGAGAAGTCCAGTATTGTCATGCAGATGCGGTCACAGTCACCGGACCAAGGGTGAGTTGATTATTCTTTTTTGTAAACCATACAGGGGGTTGTGGCGACATATCCTGGCTGATCCCTCTAGCAAGTATGAATGTGTCAATGAGATTTTTTATGCTTCGGCATAAAATATCTCATTGAGGGGGTATTGTAGCGGGGCATTTTGGGGCCTACCTGGGGCAATCTAAAGAAATTTGTATATTTTTTGTAATAAATAAATAAAAATCTTCATTAGGAACAAAAAAATTTATAAAGAGGTAAATTTGTTATTGTGGAAGCGATCGCAACGTGGCAGCATTGACTGTGAGAATTGTTTAATATTGTGTGGACAGTTTAATAACAACTGCAAATGTACCAGAATCAGTTCAAGGACAATGACGAACCCGGAAAACGTAAACACGTTATGTAACAAGATCTGTAAACACGTTACACAACCAGACATCAGGCGATGCGTTGCGTCAGCAAATTATATAACGATGTGTGTCACCAGTTTGGTCAACAAGCCAAAAACAGTCCACTGGCGCAAGGATACAAACTGTAAACCAATGAGAGTTGAACGAAGAACAGTCGCTTCACAAATTAGCGCAAGTAGTTCGCTCCCAGTCAAAATTCCATGCTCGCGCGAGCAACAACTGTAAAAAAGTTTCGGCAGTAAGTGCGGGCCCGCATACGATAAAATGTGATTTTAAATTCAAATTAATAACTTTCAATAGTCATGAAGTAAAATGCAGTGACAGTTTTTGGTGATATATACACAATTATAAGTAATAGAATTGTGCGGAGTGGACGGAATTACGTGAGGAGTCTGGACTGGGTCGAATCGCTAAAGAATGGCCAGATAAGTAATCGATATGGGGTAAAACCCAAGAAATTTTCAAAATTGTAAAACCTTTTAATTTTAAAAAGAAATGGCAGCCTAAAATATCTATACATAAATTAAAATGAGATCTCTAAAATAACTTGGTATGTGTGTTGCGTGTGTACGGGAGAATGTAACTATATTAAGAAGTGTGGTTTGCGTTTTCTTTAAAAGATTATTTTAATTTAATATCTTGATTCATATAAGGTTTATATAACAAGGTTTATATAATATTTCAATGTTGTTTTATTTTTTTTTTACACTAAAAATTTTTTTTTCTTTACATTAAAAGTTTCTTTCTTTCAAATTTATTTTATGTGCGTTTCTTTTTGATTTGAGAAATGTTAATAAATTTTAATTAATGTGTAAACGTATAAAGTTTTCTTTGTTTGTTTAAGCAACCAATCTGAGCTCCTGTTCGCCTAAAAAGAACCCTCATATATTAATTTTCTTATTACAGTTGGTAACAAGATGGCGCCCGAAGAGATTATTTAGAAAGTGTTTAAGTTCCCTTAGGTTAAATTAAATTGAATTAAATATCAGTTTGTTTAAGACTGTATCAATATGTGCATAATTTCTCTGAAATTTTCTATAAAAATTGCATAATCCTAAAAAGCTCTGCAACTGTTTAATATTTTTCGGTCCTGGAAAACGTATGATAGCTTCTACTTTATCTGGGTTTGCTAAAATACCCTCTGGAGTGATAATGAATCCTAAAAAATGTATCTCAGTTTGTAGGAATTTTGATTTCTCCCAATTAACAGTTAATCCCCCTTGTTGTAATTTATTTAAAACGTACTCTATGTGTTCTACGTGTTCAGAGAATGTTCTTGATGCTATTAGTATGTCGTCAACATATACAGTCAAAAAATCTAAGTCTTTCGGTTGTAATATCATGTCTAAACACTTAATAAAACTTGCTACACTAGTGTTAAGCCCAAATGGCAGTCGTTTAAATTGATAGTTTTTTCCATTGAAAAGGAATGCAGTAAACTTACGGCTTTCTGGCGCTAATGGGACTTGCCAGTAGCCCGCCGGTAAATCTAAGGACGTCAAATATCTGACTCCACTAAACTTTTGAAAAATTTCGTTCATGGCTTCCGGTGATTCCCGGTCAGGGATTATAATCTGATTAATTTTTCTAGCGTCTAAGCACAATCTTACCTTTCCATCCTTTTTGATGACCACTACCAATGGATTCGAGTAAGGCGATATGGATCTTTCGATGATGTCCCCTTCCATCATGCGGTCCAACTCTTCTTGAACGGCTCTCCTCTTTGAAAATGGCACTGGATAACTTCTCTGCATATAGGGTGAGTGCTCTCGAATCTTCAGCTCGCATACATAGTCCCTGGCTTTTCCAGGCAACTCAGCAAACACATCTCTAAAACGTTCAATAACTGCCCACAACTCCTGTCATTGGGAGCTCCCTACAACTCCACCCTCTTTAAACTCCACCCTACCTCCGCCCTATTTTCCCATACTCTCTCATCATTCTCCATGCTCTCACTCTCTTGACACACATTCACTCTTGTTTCTATAATTCCCTCGCCTACTCGGTTTTGTATCATCTTTACACCCGTAACTCTAGCCTTATCTAACACCCTCTTAAAATCTACCCTGATTGGTTCATGCCCCTTATTAAATTCCACTATTCTCTGATTAAAATCAATTACTGCTTTATTTCTCTCCAAAAAATCATTTCCCAGAATTATATCTAAATTCAAACCCTTAACTACTAGGAAAGTATTCTCAAATTCTATTCCATTAATATATATGTTTAATTGAACTTGTTTAGTGACTCGTTTACTTCGTACTCCCGTCACCCCCACTACTGTTACTCCCGCTACTGGTAATGATGGAATATTCTTATTTACCCTTTGTAATTCACCCAGTACATTCTCTGAAACTACGGATATCTCACTACCTGTATCAATCAATGTTTTGTAGTCCTTACCTTCTATGGTTATAAATACCTCCGTCAGTCCGGTTTTGGTTTCTGTCATTTCTGCAGCATCCTCCTCCAGTAACTCCTCCGCCATGTCTCTGATAATTATATTGCTGCGGTAGTTATGCTCCTCTTGGACCCCCAGGTTCTCCTCCGACAATGGATGGGCCCGGTTCTCCATTGTCTCCTCTAGTTTCCCGTGGATGGACCTGCTACTGCCTGGCTGTATCCACCTCTGCCTCTATTTCCACTTCCATTTCCTCTCGGTGCTCCTCTAGCGTTCTCGCCTCCTCTCGGCGGTTGATTTTGTGGCTGATATGTCCGCTCACTGCGTTGACATTCTCTTGGTTTGTGACATCTAAAACATGTAGTTCTTATTGAGTAATTATCTACATTACAATCGACACACCTCCAACTCTCGCCCCTATTATCATTATTTCCCCCTCTCGCCCCTCGGTGAAAATTTGGTATTCCCCGGGATTGATTATGATTACCATTCATATGTGTTATTGGTACGTTTGTTCGCCTACTCATATCACGTTCCCGTATATTCTGAAAAATATCCAATATTTTTTCTAGTTCCGTAATCTCTGGAATTTCACGCGTCATTAGCGTAATCTGTATTTCTCTGGGCAAATGCTTACTTATATGGCGGACGAACGATCGAAACGGTAACGGTGGCTCTAAATATTTGGCCTCATTGTATAATCGCATTACATACATGGTTACGTTGCCCCCTTGGGTCCCAAAATTACCTGGTCCCATTATTTTACTCCGCAATATTTCCTGTTCCTCCTCTGACCAATATTTCTCTCTAAAGGCCGTCTCAAAACACTGATAATTTACCCAATCTACTTTATGTACCTCCGCCCATACCGCGGAATTCCCTCTAAAACACTTCATTATTTTTAACAGTTGTACTTCCCAACTACTTCTACAAAACTGATTAAATTCTTTAACTCTATTTAAGAACTGCATAGGGTGTACCCCCCTGTTTTCACAATTAAACAACTCCAAATCAATATCGCTATTCATATCTTTAGTAATGACTATTTGTTCAGTAACACTATTAAGTTTTTCGTTTATAGCTATATTCAATTCATCTTTAACATTAACTATGCTCTGCTCAATTGATACAAATATATTGTTATTTAAACTCTCAATTTGTACGTTACGTTTATCTATAATATTCACTGTATTTTGTATGGCTTGTATCTCTGTTTTGCAGTTATTTTCGATTTCATTGATTTTGACATTAGTACTAGTTTCATATGTTTCAATCTTATCAACTACACAATTAAACTTGTACTCACTAATAACATTACATTCAGTTATTTTACATTCAAAATTTTCGGTTACCTCCTGTATTTGTTTATCAATTTTTTCTACCACACTACTCTCTATTTTGTCAATTCTATTGTTCATACTATTTAATGAGTGACTCAACTTTTCGTTTAATTCAAATTTCAATTCATTAAAATTACTTTCGCATTTCATTTTTACCTCATCAATGTCAAATTTGAGTACATCAAATTTACAATTAAATTCACTTTTAATTTCATTCAATTTTATATCGTTATTGTCAAAACGATTATTTAATTCGTTAAATTTGTTATTCTGTGCATGTAATTTGTCATTCATTTTAGTGTCACTAATATCAAGTCTAGCATTTATCATGCTATATAAACGTGTTAACATCTCATCTGTATCAGATTTTTTGCTTTGGACTGGCGTTGAATGAATTCCTTCATCCATAATTTTTGACTCAGTCCCACTCAATTCAATATTCATGTGGCTTTCGTTTTCAGTGTCAGTTAAGCTGACATTCTCGTTATTATCTGCCATATCTATAAATTTATTAATCTAGATTTTCTTACATAAAATATCTACCACTTCACTCTTAACCTCTGAACATTGATGTACTAATTTATATGTGCTGCGTAATTTTTACGTAGTTACTTAACCCTCAAATCAAACTTGCATTTATCGTAGGTGTGGAATTTTAATTATTCAAATTCGAGTCCCGTTCGTAGCGCCAAATGTAACATTCTATTCACATACAAATACAAAAAATTATTTTATTTTCCACCTACCTTGTTTCGCCTTCTGCCAGAGTCCGCAACACGAACGTTAAAATGCAAATATGATTATAGGTTATCGTAATAACTTACGCAGCGCATTTTTTAAAGAGAAAATTAATTAAAATTTTATTTTATACTTCAAAATTTTCTTTAAGTATTAAATTGTTATTTATTTGGCCTCTTTGTATAAATGATCCAAAATCATGGAAAATGTATAAAGCTTGTGATGTTAGTTACATAGTGGTATTACACTTACACTTACAGAATTACAATACACCTTACCTTAATTAGACAGCCCACTCTGCACTCACATTCACACTGTTACAAAACCAACTACTATTATTTAATTGACATGTTTGCACAAAAACCCTTTATAAAAATTTGTTGAAAGTACGGTTACTGGTTACCCGACGGCTTCACTCCTTTCACTGCCACGTGGCTCGTATTCTTTAAATGCCCGAAAGTTTATTATTTATTTGATTTTGGCCCGCTCACTTCACTAATTCTGTTTTGCAGTGTTATATTTTTGGTTACCACTTTCTACATGATGAAATTAAACTGTTATGTGCACACGGTTTTTCCCGCACCCGGCCGGGCTGAGAATTTTGTTCAAATGGGCTGAGAGTTACTAACAAAGTCTCCCACCATAAGTTAGGCATAGCGGAACTTACAATGCCTCATGATCGAATCGTTCGTCACTGTTCATAACACATGGGTTTTTATGTGTGTTGGATGTCGACGAAATTTCACTGCCTTTACTTTCGTCACATAAATGGGTGTGGCTTACAGTTATGTTTCCGGCATGTTGAGAGCATATGTTAGGCAAAATTCGCATCAAGCCATGTTTTGCGCCTTTCGTTTAACGTGTGTTAGGCGCTCCACAAATGTTGGTGCTGGCGCATTGGTGAGTGGATGTCACACAGACGCCAAGTTCTTAGAATCGTGACAGTCGACAACATGACATTCCTTTATAAATATTTCATAACAGCTATTGCGTACTGCTCCTTGGTTAGAACTACGCTTTATATTCAAACTGGGGCTGGCCACATATATGAAGTGAATTGTGCAATTTTAACCAAATCAAACCAAAATTAATAAAATAAAAAAACCTCCTAATTCGCCCCATTACAAAACTAATATAAAAGAAAAAAAAACAAATATTTAAGAATTATCCGTAAGAAAGCCAATTAATAAATGTCAATAAAATAGCCAAGTATTGGAGAGGAGAAGTGTATAATAGAAGGAAGAATTAATATGAAGAAATAATATGATCTGAGTTAAAGTACAGTGAATAATCCCTAGAGTATTATTATTATTAATTATTTTATTGAAGGTCACATGATGACTACCTTGCGAGGTTTATTAATGAAGATTGACTGTAGAATATTCCAGCAATCATTTAACTGGGCAGAGATGATGTTCCTCTGATCCCAGAAGGTATGTAACGGACGACGGTATTTGGTAAGCTGATAGAGCACCACCGATTCGATTCCAGTTATAATGTTAGGGAGGTTTAGGAAAATTAAATATTAGAGGGAAAACTCACAAGTAAATATAGATAAATAAATAAAACCAGATCCAAAATGTATAATTAATAAAGAATGTCACCAGAATGATTATAGAAGTAAGAATTAAACTTGGGAAATAATTGATTTTAAGAAGGAAAGAAGAAATAATAGTAATACAACGGATAATTCCATACGTAAATAATAGGGTGAAAGGTACATACAACCAGTTTGAAGAAAAAAAAAAAAATAATAATATGAGTAAGAGAACCAACTGGTCAGATATGAGTTGAGTTTATTTTTTTACTAAACTTCGTTAAGACAAAATAAACTTCTTTCGAAGGGAGGGTGTTATGTAACGTAACAGAGTTGAGGTCCCCAACGTTACATAAAAAATTGAATTAACTATGGTCAAGGACCATACCCCGAATTAAGGTTGCTCAGTAATTAATGCATCTGAGAAGTACCTCAAGTCAAAAGATGCAATAATTAACGTTGAATATAAAATACTATACCAATTAATGGTTAATATAATAAATTGTACTTGTGTTTTATACTGTAGCATGTTAGTGTTCACAGAATATTTATGTTATGTTTTGAGTATGGTAAGAGTGAACGAATGTTGTTTAATAGGAATACTTAATCAGTGATAATGTTTGTATTTATGTTAAATTTGTCTTTAGACAATCAAGTATAGTTACCTGTGTTAGGCATTATACTAAGTTTTAAGTATTGTCTAAAATTGAATAATGAAGTTGTTTTAATTAATGTTTGTAAACTTGGCCAGGAGGGCAATCAGTGTTTAAGCTTTGACAAGTAGTTCTGATAATTATATTGTAAACTAATGAAGGGTTCCAGGACGAGTTAATTAATGTAATAAAGTAAAAACCAGGAAATTAAAATTAATGTAAATAACCATTAACCAATAATTAATTGTACAGTAGGTCAGGTAAAGAAAATTAAGTTAAAAAAACCAAACAATATTATAACAGTTGTAAGAAAACCTATAGGCCTAAATTTAATATTTGTGAAAGGAAATTAATACCTTTTTAAGAAGCCCAGTCCAATGAAACTATAGTAAAACATATACTGTTTAAGAAGGAAGGTTAGGTGAGAATTTTAGGTAATTTAGTATTATTCCAAGCATGGAGTATTTTATTGAAAAAGAGTAGTAATATTCTATAATTCTGGCTCTAGGATATCTAATTTCATCCAATGACAGAAAAAGTGGTTGTTAAGGCAACTGAAATGTACAAGAGTTGTTGATATTGATTCATTCGTTCCGATTGTTACAAGCTATTGAGTTGAGATGGGCAGACACATTTAAAAAGAATGAATGATAAAATTTGAAGAAAATATTGTCAACAGCTGGTGGAACGGGAGATTGCCGAACTAGCGTGTTTTCAGTACCAAATTTGAATAGAATTCTCTAATATCGAGGGACTAGGGTTGACAAGAATACTCAATACATTCAGTCAACACACTATATATATATAGTTGATATTGCCCAACTACTGAATACTAAGTTAAACCTATATCGTAGTACGATTATAAGTTAAAAGAACATAATCATAACTATATTTACCTAATAATATATTTTCAGGAGGTTTCATCTGTAACAACCTAATAGATATATTCATTAATAACATATTGATTAAAAAGAGGTAACAACATTTTAATTGTTACAAATTGCCACCTTCAACGTGTTGCTTGACGTTGATACACGGGAGTCTCATATAAGTAAATAAAGTAACAACATTCGAGTCGTTACAATATATATCAAGTGAAATAATGTAGTGGATTTATTCTTTTTAATACATTTCTTTATATTCTCTCTTTTTAAATTTCATACTTTCCATCTTTTCTTTGAACAATTACTGATACTAATGTTATATCGAAAATTTAATATAGCTTTCCTAATCTAGTTAGCTTACATATTTCTTTCTTATATATTGTAACGTCTCCTCCTCACGTCTCTCGACCATCCGCTTCTCGCGTCTTTCTTCGTTACAAAAATTTGTTATCTTTGGTGTTATATGCCTTCAAAATCGAGTGTGTGTGTGATTATGAAAGAATATTGAATGATTTTCTTAAATTTGTTTGTATTAAATCAATACCGTTGTTTGAGAGTCAAAGAGAATTACTCTCTTTGTATACAATCGGGTAATTCCAATTTTTTCCACTCGTGGCATCAGCTGTTTTCTCCTTTTACGAACCCATTTGAGGTTATATGACTTCAAATAGTACGTAATATTTTCTTGATGTCCAGACTGGTACCCTTTCTCTTCTCGATTTTCTTATTACCTGTAACCAACTACCGTCTACTAGAAATAATACACAGTTTATTATTTAAACGCAAGGCATTCCTTGAATTTATTTAATATTTACGGGACATTATAGTCTCCCAAAACATGAATTGACAATCGATTACTTCATAAATCACAGAGTTACTTCGATCTTAAGTTTACGAACATATATCACATAACAAATATTTTTTATTTCAGTTTTAATAAAGAGAAAGAAATAAGTAATTAATTTCCCAGGGTTATTTAAGGTTCTTTGAACTTTGAGGAAGTCAGAAATGCATATGGGTCAGTATCAAACTTTACATAAAATTATTTTAAAATTTGTATAATCTGTATCATTCAGTTAATTTTTGGACCACTAGAGTGCAGGCTACGTTTCTTCACTGACCAACACGAACATTAAGAGTAATGGCTGCCGGAATGTTATTAACAAGACCACGTTTTGCTGTTTTTTGGTTAATTAAAATAAAGTTTATGTTCACCTTGTTTTCAGATGAATTTAAAGAGATGGTGCTGTTTCTAGTGTTCTAGATTCAGGTGTAATTTAGTTAAATTTTAAAAGGAAGTGATCTCACCCAATGATGTTGAATTTCTGTAGACTAGGTTCGAAAGTGGATAGCTGACTTTACAATTTTTATCAATTTGCTGGTGTGAATTATTCTGTTCCAAGGATGTCTAGGATGTAGTGGATATCACTCATTAAATTTATTAATTTTGTAATGGTTAGTTCCGAATAGTAGTTATCCTTTTCTAAATTTTTTACAGGACATTAAATTTGTTTCAACTTATCACATTTAACAATCAATCAATTTCTTGTTAGTTAGTTACTCCTAGTAACCAAGAAGTTGATGGTTTTTTATTGGCTACCCTAAGTACCGTTTTAGGTAAATAGGCTAGTATATAATATTATTATTTCTTTTCTTGCCTTTAAAAATGCTCCTTTACTAATTTTAACTATAATCAAATTTAATTTATTTACGGTTTTTCTTTATATCTTTACTTAAACTTGTCTACTGGTATTTTATAATTTAATTCCTGTTATTTTGGTTTATTTATGACTTATAATTCATTTAAGGTATCCTTACTCTACACTACATTTTACATGCCATCTCCCTAACATATTATTATTTGGCTGTTATTATTATTTTATATATAACCCTGGATTATTTTACATCTAAACAAAATAATTATGGTAAACAAAAATATTAATTCTAATTCTAATGCCTTTGTGGCCTACACAATACAAAATTACAACAACTTGTTAACAGTAATACAATTTATTGCTATCATACTGCTTCTTTCATCTCCAACACAAATTTGTGAAAACCTCTTTTTAAATGTTAAGACACTTTCACCGATCATTCTGTGTTCCACTTTGTACACTGCACTTTTATGGTTACACTTAGTATTGTTTACAATGTTTACAGTGTTTTTAGAGTACAAAGGTTCTCATAGTTTGATACATAATCCCCATTTCTGACTTTTAAAAATGGGTGATTACTGGTTTTTCTCTGGTGATTATATTATCATATTTATTTATTTATCATATTTGGGCAGGGGTTATGTAACGTTACAATATATAGATAAGACAGCCCAGCTTGCTCACTCGCTCATACACACCTATTTAAATTTTCCCCATACTTTAAATTTAGCGCTTTATAAAAATTTTACATAATAATGGCAAGGATTAAGAAGAAAGTTGCACTGTTACTTCTCTGTACGTCCTGGTCGACCCCTTGTTGTACTCAGTGGGTTTGTTCACTCACAAGTCCAAAAGTAGTTCTCACAATTTGTTTTTTACGTCACTGAAGGGTAATTTGTTCTCACATTATTTTTTATGCCGCTTTATATTATAAATTTAACCACATTTTAAAATTGTGAAAGTCCAAACTGAAGTTTTTAGGCTCACGAGCCTACGTGTTCACCCGGCCGGGGGAAGGTTTCTTAGTCGACTGAGAGAGTTTTTTGCGCACACACAGCGAAAGAATGTACTAGTGCGTGACCAAATCATGGGAAACTTAGCCGCCTGAGTGCGCGTATGAATGTGAAAGCACACCCCTCATTGAAAATCTGCATTCCAATGCCACAACGTGACGTTTCTACACTACAGTCTATTCACCGTATATACTTGGTTGCAAATAATATTGAAAAGATTTAACTTACAAAACCCCATCGGTCTGTACCGTTACAATTTAATGTCATTATTGAAACATTTTACTTTTTATTTACTTTCATTATAAAATTCATACTCACATATTATGGTCAACTATTTAATCAAATCACAACATGATTACTGTCATAAACTCCCAACTATAAACATTTGTCACCACCGATATAACGTACAAAACCATATGTACCTTCTGATTCATTATAACAACTATTTGACTCAACAATTAAATACAGTCTACCTTTACTCATTTACTATAAAGTTCAAATCTCAGAAACATCATTTAAATTATACAACATTTTAAATTAATTAATTCATCTCCAATTTTTTAATTCAATCAGTTACTTAAAACACAAAGTTACTTTAATCACCTTACTCCAAAACAATTACAATTCATTTGTATTATAAACTTCATAATTACTCTCGTTATTTGTTTAGTCTGATAAAATATTATTATTATTATTATTATTATTATTATTATTATAAATCAATTTTCCTTGCATACCTACCTTGTTTACATAACATACATAGCACAACATTACGTACTACACAAACACAATTAACATCACTATAAAGTTATCTACAATTTTTCGTCATATCATATTATTGTTTACCACACCTCATTACATAAGTTAGCCAAGTCATCACCATAAACTAAAATAATTAAATGTTCATTCACTGTGTCTAACCACCATCATCGTAAATTAGTCTTATCTTATGTTTACATAATTCATTTATAATTAAAGACGTATTGCTATTATAATTATAATAATCATCATCATTAATTTTCTCCATTTTATCAATATAGTAGTTACAACCCTAATTGCCTACTATTAATTCAAAATTCCTGTCGACATTTGGTATGGTAAATTCTCCCTTAGTATTTTCCGTTAAAATCAGGTAAGTTATATCATCATACTCGTCTACTATGTCCATCACCTCACAAGGTAAGTGCTCATCATCTACAGTGGTATCATCAAAATAACCATCCACATTTACTACAACCGGTAAGTATTTCATATAGTTTATTCCCTCAAATTTTAATCTCTTAACTAACCCCTCATAACCTCTATTTAACTTAAATACCTCTATCATTCTCTCTCTCTCAACATATTTCTTATCATAACATCGGTCACAACACCTCTGACCTACTTCACTCCATGCAAAGGGCACAACAAACTTACTATCACACTTCATGGCTTTTCCAGGACTACATAAAATTACGGGGCTACTCGAAGACACCTCGTCTTCCACATAACCTCTTGAGGAACCTTTGTCCTCAAAAATCACTACTGGTGCAGTCCTTACTCCACTTACATCACGGGGAAAATTTGCCCTTTGCCACCCTAACTTTTCATCACACTTTCTCTCAATTTCATCAACACTCGCTAACACTCCGTTATTAAATCTACTTCACCATAAACTTCATCACCACTATTTGTTTTCACTATATCACTCTTAAATAGCTCGTTTTCAACTATCTTATCATCACTACTTGTTAATTCATTATCATTATTACTCACCTTGTCTACTGCCACTTGTTTTGCGTTTAAACTAACACCATTATTATTATCACTTATATCTCCGTTATTTTCGCTTGTATTAACAGCACCTACAGTGTCGTTTTTTATCTCGTCCCACCGTTTAATTAATTCATCACATTTACATTTATACTATCCTCAAATTTGACCTTCTGTTCTTTAAGTTCTTCAAAATTAGTATCATTTTTAACATTCTGTTGTTCACATTTTATTTTCTGTTCGTGGATCTCATTTAACGTCTTGTTCTTTAAACTTTTTGTTAAAATCATTACTTTGTTTATTAAAATTACTATTCATATTTCTGACATTGTTTGCATAAGGTTGAATATATCATTCATCGACAACTCTTTTTCTTTTATTTTAGTCACTACGGGAGTAGATTTTGCTTCAGCGTTATTTATTATTATGTACTCAGTTATGCTACTTTCAGTTACTGATTGAATGCTCGAATCAGCTGTTTGGATCGACTGACCTTCCAATTCGCTCACACTCTGTGACGGGTTCATTGACCCAAGACCACTTTCACTCATAGCTGAGTCTATTAAATTGACTTCTTTTTCGTTCTCACTTTTTTTTATTGTTATTATTTACTTGCCTATTAACTAATTATTTAACCTTACTTATACTCAAACATGCACAATTTATCAACACCACCTTATTACGTATACGTTACGTAAATTTTGTACGTAATTTCTTCTCAATTTCCGCCAACCAGATTCCATTTCCTGTGCTTTGAAATAGGCCAGTTTAGGATAAATATGATTTTTATCCCAAATCCTGGTCACGGCACCATTGTAAAGTATTACATTTATATCAATATATTAAATAACAACAAAACTCCCACTTACCTTGCACTTTGAGTGTATTGAGCCAGATCATCTAGTGATGGAAACCCTTTTTCGTATAGCGAATTTACCAGCACAGAAAATGAAGTTAGGTTGTTGAAATGATTATGCTAACACATATATATAGCAAGTTGAAATAAAATATTATTTTATTATACTTTGATATGACATTCTTTGTTATGTTCCCATTTACATAAGATACCCTTATTTTTTTTTTCTCTACATACTTATATATACTTACTTTTCAATATACTATAATGGTCCATATAAGGACATTGTCCACTAACATATTAGAAGGAAAAACACATCTTGATAAACAGTTTAACTTATACTACATCTATATATCAAGGCAACCCAGCCCTTGCTCATTCACTCACTCTTTCATAACTTTTCCCCCCCTTTTTTGATTTTGCACTTTTTTATAAATATTTTTATAATTATTAGTTTAAGTTACACTGTTATTTGACTGGTGGTGTCCCTGTTGTGGTGTTCCATTCGTGGTGGTCACACTCCCGAATTTTGCTGTATGATCACTTTTTCTGCCGAAAGATGTTTACACGGTTTGAATTTCGTTCACTGAACTTGGTTTGATACTTCACAAGTTTAAAGTCACTTTATGTCATTTGTAGTTGTAATTTAATCACATTATTACCACTTTAATGGATTTTTCGGCTCGAGAGCCTGTTTATCGAACCGGCTGGTTCCGAAGTTATATGCTGACTGACTGTTCTCTACGCACTAGGCGAGAAGGAATTTTTTCAGACGTGACTTTTCCGTGTGAACGTTGCCCTACCCGTGCGCACATACACATGAATACGCACCCTTGCTGATAGTCTGCATTTTTGTACCTCACCGTACCAGTCACGGAGGTATAGTCGGTGACCAAAATATACTCTTGTGAAATAAAAAATGAAAAGATTTAAATTACATATCCTCATCGGTTTGTACCGTTACAATATTTTAGGTTTTTTCAACTTTACTGTATTATTAATTTTAGGTTTGTGTAGTTTTATATGTGTCTTAACTAAAAATTTGTGCTACTAGGCTTTCTTGGCTAATGAAGACTTGGGAGATTCATTGGACTCAGTAGAAGCTTTGATAAAAAAACATGAAGATTTTGAAAAATCGTTGGCTGCACAAGAGGAGAAGATAAAGGCATTGGACGAGTTTGCTACTAAGTTAATTGAAGGCCAACACTATGCTGCAGATGATGTTGCTCAGCGAAGGGCTATGGTAATGTAAAATGTGTATAGAATTTTTTATTTTAATTGCAATTTAGTGAATATGTGTTGTATACTTATTAAACCACAAAAGTGCAAATAAAAGTAAGTAATAATGATAACAATAAGTGCATATTAATACATGGATAATAATACTATATTTATTTCATCATGCAGTTACTGGAACGCAGGTCAGCACTGCTAGAAAAGTCTTCACAGCGTAGAGCAATTCTTGATGATTCATACAGACTACAACAGTTTGAGAGGGACTGTGATGAAACCAAGGGTTGGATTAATGAGAAACTCAAGTTTGCTACTGATGATAGCTATCTGGTAAGATATTTATTATGATATATAGAACTTGGAAATACATACCAGATTAAATAAACATTGCCATATGTGTATGTTGTGAGCTATATTGGATCTTGCAATATCGGGTCTATACATTACTTATAGGGATCACACTGATTATATATGGAAGAAGTCATTTGGGAGGTGGGGTGAAAGGAGTAAGGAGGCTTCCACAGATGGCTGGGGAAGAAAAGCCCCATAATATTTATAAAATATCCTTGGTACAACCGTTTCAAAGTTCTCTCTCCATTGTAGATGAGGTAACTAGTGTGTCTACTAGAAACTAGCTGTGAAGTAACTATTG
This sequence comes from Magicicada septendecula, assembly GCA_034769895.1. NCBI lineage: Eukaryota > Metazoa > Arthropoda > Insecta > Hemiptera > Cicadidae > Magicicada > Magicicada septendecula. The sequence goes on from CM068368.1 coordinate 301,503,239, forward strand.
TTATTTGTTTTATTCTGAATTGTATTTTACTGAAAAATGGTATGTATGCGCAAGTTTATTCAACAATTTCTGATGCTGTGCACATCAGGAAGTTCAGAAACAAAGTATATTGTTCCATAGCTGTATGTTATTACATATGTGTGTTGTTGACATTTGCTGTTGAGTATAATCTAGTGATGTAATATTATAATTTATAAGATTTGTCTGTGTATGTCTCCCATCTTACCTATATTGCTGTAAGGAGCTCAGTACCAAACTCTTTTATCATATTGTAGGGTTATTGGTAAATCTACCCAAGGCCACTTATATGAAATTATGGAAAAATGAAATTAAAGGTTTTCAAGTGCAATGATAAATCATAAAACTGATTTAAAGGTGAATTTTTATTATTAACTAGCAGGTACCTGCAGCTTCGCACACGAATATTTGTATATGATTGTTGTGGTAACTGTCGAGTTAGTAGTTTGTAACCCAGTCTGAGGATCGACTAATTTTAATGTAAAATGATAACCATCTTCTCCTCTGCAAAACATAAAAGGGTACTGTAAAGCATCATAAGCTCAATGTGTTTCTGCAATTCGATGTAGCGTATGATCCCTCGCACGGATTATTATATCGTGTTTATCGCATTCCTGGTTAACTAAAACTACTGCCACCTCATTAGTTGTCGGTGCATTGTAGGGACCCCTGTGCTCTTCATTATTTTCTGTTCGATCAGCATGAATCACAATATTGTACTGATTATTATTCGCAGATGTTACAAATTCAGACGCACTTTTCAGTTCACTAATATATGGGTTGATTGCGTGAAGTAAATTTTGAAGTTCTGTTACTAATGGCATATCCAAGTTACGAATATGATCCATTCTTGTTTCAGATTGCTGAAATAAGCAGCTATGAAATACACCTGTAGAAATTTTGGTATTTCGTTTTGTGTGGGGAGTAATGATCCCATGAGGTGATGTACTTGCCCTGGAATTTTGAAAGTAGGCATGAAGCTCCCTTCGACTATTTCATTGGCTCCGAATGATGTAAATTGAAAAGCTGAATTGTACAATCTTGATGCATTCAAACATTTTTTCGATGAAAGATGTTCTCCATTTAATAATGATTTTAACGGTTCTGGAGGAGGAAGTATGGGATCTAATCGCATTTTTCCTGCAGAGCAACATAATCCATGTCATTCATTTTTCCACTTTAAAGCTTTGCAATGAGGGAAAACCATACTCGGTAACCCGATATCTGTTTCATTTGCATAGTTAATAACTGGATTATAATTGAAACCACTATTTAATTTTGCATTCCATCGTAAAGTAGGACCTCGTGATCTGAGAGTCGCTTGCCTGCGTCTTTGTGCCGCTAATCTATTTTCACGAATCATCGGACTTTCAACCTGTGAGACTTCTTTTAATCCAGATCTTTCTGAAGAGTTTCCAGGAGCTGATTGCATTTCGACTCCTTCGACGTCATTTTCAGATGCTCTACGACGCCTCTTTCTTTCCGCAGCAGCAGTAGATCTTCCTAAACATGATCATCTTTTTGGCATTGCAAAGCTAAAAAAAGGGAAATGTATTTATTTGATCTATACTAATAAATCTCTAGGGGGCAATTAATAATTTATACAATACAATACGTATTGCACATATTACTTACCGATGACGTAAAATTAACGAAAAAAGGCACTGATACTACATCAATGACGCTCATCGCATAAATCTCGATGAAGTAGGTTAAGTATAATTCTCGACAACTAATTATCCTACTGCACATAGGCCTACTGAATATTTAAATGTCAAAGAGTATGGTTTGTCAGAATCAACGTGTACTATATAATCAGTGTTACAATATAATCAAACAATGAATGTTTGTATTGTTTATATGAATTCCATATGCTGATAAGAATTCCATATCCCTACTAAAATGTAAATATTCAAATGGACTAACTGATATCAATATACTTATGTATACACTATTTGTACTATTCTATACAAATAAACATTTCATCTAATTCTGTTACTGCATGTTTGTAAATATCTACTAAATTATCAAATTTTGATTTTACGTATCGAGGAAACATGAATGATGGATCTATTGCTTTGCACTTTGTGGATATTCATAACTTACAATATAAGAATATTATTAATATAGATGTACCATTAGCAATTTACCAACTTGACAGTTACCACAACAATCATATACAAATATTCACGATCGAAGCCGCGGGTTTAAAAAAATGCATTTTTTTGCAATACCTTCGGTCCTCTTTAACCTATCGTTATAAAATAAAGTGGAAAACCTTCCGTTGAGTACCTGCTATCAGCGTGCAAAGTTTCATTGAAATCGGTTCAGTAGATTCTGAGATTACCGGGGACAAACGTAGACCCCCCCCCTAGAGATTTATTATATAGATAATAGAGTTTTTATTGATTACACATCTGTTGAAACTAAAAAGAAAACAAGAAACAAATCAAAAAATTTACAGGCATTGCACAAATGCAATGCACAGAGAAGGGCATTGAAAAAGCTTCAATAAATCTAAAAAATATATATATTTATGTTCATTCACCAATCAATGAATTCATTCTTCATTTACCAATGTACAGATTATAAGTTACATGTAGTCGCATTCATAAGCGAAGTTTTATATGTGTACTACGTTATTGACAACAAAGAAGTAGTTTCTATGGAAACTCACCGGTTCCCATTTTCGATCACGCACCAGCGATCGGCCGCAAATGTGCGACACATCCTTATAAACATTTTCAATGTTAAAATATAATTTTTGAAACATCATTAAAACATGGGACTTGGGTAGTTTTACCACTAACCCCTCAATATGTATCAGGAGATTGTATAAACACACCCTATTGTTTTTTGTGTTTCTCCTGTTAAAAGAGTTTTTAAAGTATTTTCTTACTTCAGTAGAAGTCTTATTTTTTGCTTCCCAATACTCAGTTGGAAGTGACAGTTTCAGTGTAACTGCTGACATAGTGGCCATTCAATTTTCAATTTTAGAAAATTCATGTACAGTGAGTCATATTTTCACTATTAAAATGTACCTCTACCCAATATTGGCTTCACAAACACTTTCAGACATTTTGTGGTCCTTCAAGGTGTTTCCATGTTATTATAAATATTTTTAACTTTGGTTAAACCACTGGAGAAAACACTGGTTGCACCCACAGCCCTTTATAATATTTATATGTAATGAATAGTATTAATGAGTAATGAATGTAACACTGTTCTCTGCTTCATTTTCCATAAAATGTATTATATTGAATTCACTTATGTGTTTTGAAAGCAGTTTTTTATACAGTGATTTTGAATTTTCAGGTGACATAGTTAATCTGATAATGGGAATTCAAAGTATGAGTAACACGTATTACATATAGCACAATATTGTTACGACGGTCTACTTATCGTCGTATGGTACAGTGGAAAACAAAATACAATATACCAATATTTGTACAATATACAAACAAACACCAATTAAGTCTCTAATCACCAGCTTTAATTATCACAATTAAACAGTTTGTAATCTACAAAATAGTCTCTTACAACAGATCAATTAAAAATTGTTCACACTCAATAAAAATGTCAACTAATATAAAACACAATTGTATTACAATTATCCCGCACAATTATAAAAACACATAACACTTTGCCACAATTCTTCGAACCGCACTGTGTAAATCGCCCGACAATAACTGAACTGAGCATCGCTGAGTACTTGTCCTAATCTCTTTCTTGGAAACCCACACTATTGCTGCGAATGTCATACCGAGTTTTTATTTTATTACTGGCAATCTTCAGCCATCCTCTTATCAAGCGATTCATTTCTCGTGGTTGGTTTTCTAATTACAAGGAATAGTTCCGTGGCTCTTGGGACTGAGTCTCAGGTGATCTTAACATCAAGTCCTCAGGAAGACGAATCTTCCGCCCAAACACCAATTTTGCTGGAGTCATGGCGGTCGTGTCATGCAATTTTCAAAGTCCTAAATGCTTGATCACACTCTCTACCACTGGAAGTTTTGTTTATTTTCTGTTCATGTAGTGGTTTAGCAATAGTAGCAAAGCCTTTCACAAAACGTCTGTAATATGAGCATAACCCCAGGAAACTCCAAACTTTGTGTTTACTCTTCGGCACTGGCCAGTCGCTTAGTGTCTACTTTATTAGGATCCATGCTAACATGCGCTGTCGAAACCAGATGGCCCAGATACTGTACTTCCTTCTGGAATAGAGAACACTTCTACGGGCTCAGCTTCAGTTGAGTACCGTGAATTCTAGTTAGAACCTCCTTAAGGTTTTCCAAATGGTCTTTGAAAGTCTTCCCGATGACTATGACGTCTAAATAAACAAGGCAAGTTTTCCATGTCAGGCCTAAGAGTACCAGATCCATCAATCTTTCGAATATTGCTGGTGCATTACGGAGTCGAAATGGCATGACGTTAAATTGGAATAAGCCACTTGGGGTTGTTAAAGTGGTCTTTTCCTTGTCTTCTTGATGAAGACCCACTTGCCAATATCCACTCTTGAGGTCAAATGTGGAAAACCACTGTGCTCCAGACAGCGTGTCGAGTGTATATCGTCAACGTGAGGTAATGGATAGCAATCTTTCTTTGTAACGTCATTCAACCTCCGGTAGTCTACACAGAAATGCAATCCACCATCCTTCTTCGCTACCAGCACTACCGGAGAAGACCAAGCACTGAAACATCCGAGAAACACGTAGAATGTTTTGTAATGGTGTAACACTTTTCCCGTATTACGTAACAATATGTTTTAGACAGCACATAATACTTTAAATAATATACACTAACTAAAGTTATAGCTACTAAGATTACATCACACTTAGTGACTACCAGGGGTTAGTGTAATGACATTGTATCATTTAGCATTTGGGTTTGTATGATGGTGTTATTGGTAATAAGACCAGGCTTGTGCCTGCATACAAGCAAACTTGTTTTAAAACATGTTTTAACTGTCAAATATGAATTCCAAGTTATCATGCTTTAAGAATACTATATAATTATACAGTGATTTTATTTTCATAATTTCTGGAGCATTATATTATTTATTGCACTTGTTTCTTAATCATGAATTACTTATGTTAATTGTGGAATATTTTTAGGATCCGACAAACTTGAACGGAAAAGTACAAAAACATCAGAACTTTGAACAAGAACTAAATGCTAACAAATCACGTATGGAAGAAATTACATCTACTGGACAAGAACTTATTGACTCTAATCATTACGCATCTGGTATGTTGTATTTACCAAAAGCTTTATTAATTAAAGAAATAAGCATATTCTTGTCTTGTATATTTGTTTGTTGTGGAGTCGTTCCATCGGAAATCATCCAGGAATAAATTAAGTAGTAGCTTCATAATTTTAAAAAAAATTTGAATTTTTAAAATTTTGTTCCTATATACAAGTGTTCCATAAAAATATGAAGAAAAAAAATTTCTGACCTTCCATTTGTTAGTGGCGGCCATTTTTCTGCCACGGCCGACCATCGAATTCTGAAAAATTAAGGTTTACGTTAAATTCAATAACTCAAAAAGTAAATAAGTTAGAGATGTAAATGAAAAATCCAATTTTAGCTATTGACCTGGGCTTTTTTCCTGTATAAAATTAAATAGCTAAAAGTTTTTAAAAATTGCTTATATAAAATCAAAGTTTAGGCACGAATTTGGCTAAAACGCCATTTTCACAATTTTATTTAGCAGTGAAGGAATAATTTCTAAGAGCTCAAATTCATACCATGTGTTACCCTACCCAAAGAGATTCTATACCCAAAAAATCAACCCTTAGAGAATTACCCTTATCTTTTTAATTCACCTCAAATATCGTAAATTTGTGAAAAATCCGAAGTTTGAAGCCTTGTATCTCTGGTGGGGTACCTCCAAAAAATATGAAAATTTCAGGGAACAAAGATCTTTTGGTGACCTAACAGCTGTATCAATTGCAACAACTAGACTTTTCTGATGTATGAGATACAAATTTTTAAAAATGACCGAAAAACCAGTTAGCGTTACACATTACAATTGGCATTTAAATAGGGATATAGCCGAACGTTAAAATAGATTAATATAGCATCCAAATAGATAACAAACAACATGTAGGCTACTGTAACTTCATATGTTACTAAGATAGAAATTGTGATTAAATATAAAATTTTATTCATACAGCAGTTAAGCCTATATAATAGGTTTAGATTTGTACTTACATAGTCCTCATTGTTTATGTCTGTTGTATAATTTGGAAATTTCATCACACAGTTCAGATGAAATTTGGTAGGTGTTTCTTGCACTAGATCTGCTCAGCTGAAGTGGTGTAATCTTTTGTAACACATTCGCAATGGGCACCCAGCATTGTTCAGAAGATTTCTTGAAAGACGTCCTCGGTCCAGGTGGTGAGAAAAATGTTACATAAACATCATTGTGTTCTGTATTAATGTTTTGGACTTCAGCTGGATACCATTCATTGTCATAAATACAAATAATTAAATCATTTTTCTTAACCTCAGATATGGTATACATTGGGGTGTTAGTGATGACAATGTCTTTTCTTAGGTTTTGGAGGTTGATGTTCAGTAGCATCTCACTGTATTGTTGTTTATGGGTACTGTGTCTTTCTCTAGTATCAGGGGTAGCACAGCATTCATCAAACCTCTTCCTCAAATCTTTTTCATTCTGGTCTACTTCTTCTACTCCTACAAAAATGAATGTATTTAATGCCTAACAGATTTTTGTCACAACATTCAAAAAGCTGCCGAGGAGTTAGGATTTGTTCTTTGTACGGTCTTTGTAAGCTAGCCTTTGCTGCCTCTCTTTTTGTGGTGCCACCAACTCCATCACAAGCATTCTTTCTATGTGCAGTGGCAAAAAAGTTCCATTCACCATCTAAATCAAAGTCACTTTTGTGGTTACACAGGTTTGAAACAGTTTTTCCTGTTTTTATATTGACTCGAGGCACCATCACTGAAGTACATAAGCTTCTTAACATTAGGTAGGTTTTCTTTGATGTGATTGATTAAATGTTTCTGAAAAGCATGGACAACAACAGTATTGTGCTGAAGGTAGTCACTAATAAACAAAAGTTTTTTGGTAAAACACAAACGGATGGACAGTGGCTTCAGATTTTGTCCAGTGAAATCCCTGAGACTCATCTTGAACGACAAAAGAATAATTTTCAGCGAAGTCTGTCAAAACTATACATTCAGTTTCTTTTAAATTTTCCTTTTGTTCTTTCAAAAACAAAGCCTGAACCTGAGCAGTGTAATGGTACTTTTTAAGGACAACCAGTTTTTCCAAAAGGGTTTTGATAAAGTCGTCAGAATTTTGCATCACGTCAATCAATTTTGACCTGTCTGTGCTAGTCCACTGCTTGTACAAAAAATCTTCTTCCATGACTTCTAATTCTTCCTTTAGGTATGTCCTTAACATGTCAACGTTAGAGCAATCGGGACAATCCCCGATCATACAATCATACTCTGCAAGATCACAAGCTATTAGTTCTAATAAATCTTTATAATCTACATTCATTCCAGCCCCCTCAAGCATGAATTTTACGTTCTGGTGATATATACAAACACATACAGAGTGCGTTCCGGAAGAACCAACAAGTATGCACCATTTAGGCTGCAGAGAACAAAATGTTGAAACTCCGACTTTCACATCAGGTTTTAATTCCTTAAAGTGCAGGTAAGGTTCCCTTAAATTGCATAAAATCAATCTTTTTTGTTTACTCTCTTTTCTTCCATCTATTCTGACGGATACACAATCTTTTTTTCCCTGGTAGAATCCTACTGTTTTCGTCAGACTGATAAAATCTTGAATCAGGGTTACAGTTTCTTCACATAATTTTTTCAACTCTTTTCTTTTTGGCATGTACGGCAGTACTCCTTGCCGTTTCATTAAGTCTTTGGTTGTTCGCACAAGGTATTCAGAAACTTGCAATTCTTTGCACATTTTCAACCTGGACCAGTTTGTGGGCATCAAACTAATTGCATTTATTTTTACTTGGTTGCTTGTTGTCATCTTGCACTTTTCCTTCAGTTTTTCGATTAGCTCCAAGTAATCTTTACAAAGAGGATTCATACTCTCTTCAGCTGTTTCCATTGGTTGCTCAAATGAGTCTTCCAACCTCCGTTTTAATGCCACAGATATGTGTTCAGTTTTGCTCTTAAGAGCAGATTTCCTTTTTTCGATACTAACTCGTTTTATTTTTGAAGCAGGAGACATATCCAGTACAGACCATACTATATCAAGGTCTTTTAAAGCTGCTTCAGCAGGTATAAACAAATCTTGATCAGTTGCTTCATTTTTTTTTATCATGGGGCAGGAAGGCTGGTCATCTTGTTCACAAAAAACTTTTTTGTAACAGGTGTCCTATATAATGATTTTCCTGGTACAAGATTCATATCCTTATTTTTAATTTTTTCTAAATGTTCTAGTCGAATTTCCATGCAGCCTTTAGAACCCTTCTTTTTCAGGTTAGCATGATATTCAAAAGGATCACTGCAACTTTGTCCGTAAAGGTGATTAAATTTAAGGAGAAACTTTTTCTCATGAAACTCACATACAGTTTCTATGCTATCTTTGTTCAATCTTAATTTAAGCAATGTTTGGTCATTTAAACTTAATTCATTAAAACTAATTAATTTTCTATTCACTTTACCGTAACTTGCCTAATGACATTCTTCTTGAATAAGGCAACCTATACTACACTCCATAACTTTTCAGGTATACAATACAGTTCCAGTTTAATATATCACCAAAATCAATCGCTATTTTTAAAAGTACAGTAAGTTATGTAAAATCACAAAAGAAATTAAAAAAACAAAACTAAAATAAGAAAAATAAAAACTTTCAAGCTAGTAATGAAACAGCACAATCACAACGGCACATCCTCACACAAGCAGATTGTTAATAAACAAACTTAATCGAAATAAATAAAATAAAAATACAACTGCCAGGAACTTACCTGCGATCTTTTCGCTTACTTACCTTGTTTAAATTTCAATCAGAAGTCCAGAGTCGCCACGATGTTTTAGGCTATACATCGAAACCTTTACACTCTAACTTAATAAAACAAAAGGGATAATTTTGCAATCTGACTACCCCCCCAATTCAGAAGAAACCCGGGAACGTTAGACAAAATTTTCAGCACAGAATACTAGGAAGTGGTTACGACGAAATAACTACAACTAACACATTTTATATTACAGAACAAATAGGTTTACTGTTCATCTTACTTTTTTCTTCGAAAATTACATAAAATAGAAAAAATACAATCGATCATTTCTGTGAATTGCTATGGTAAATCTTATATAGATATATTTATAAAGGCCGCCCAGTATTTGCATACACACACTTCATTCACACACATTTAAATTGTTCCCTTAATTTAGAGCGCTCTTTTACATTTAGAATAATTATAACAAAAATGGGTCATCGCCTACTTAACTTTCTGCTTCCTACTTCACCTCGTGCCACACCGCGTACATGTCCGAATGTTTTCTCTGTTCACCACCTTTTCAATTCTTTTTCTTCACTCCACTTACGTCACTCTGAGATATTGTTTCACTATATTTTATGAATGTTTAAACTTTTACAATTGAAATAATGTATTTGGGGGCTGCTGAGTCTTAGCGTGCGTCTGGCCGATGCCGCGGCTGAAGGTCGACTGCCTTGTTCATGGGGCGGAAGTCACTGCCTTTCGGCTACCAAATTTTGCCGTCATTCACAGCCTTCATGTGGCAAATTGTTAGTAGTGGCACCGGGAACATGGGTTGTTAATGTCCCCAAGGCGTTGACGAAATTGCACTGCCATTTGTCACGGAACTCTGGGGGGTTTTTGTTATACTTCCGTCCGCATACCACCACGTGGCAAGAAATTTAACATCTTTGGCCATTTTACTTGGTTTGGCTCCAGGCTGCGTAGCGTCCTATCCTCGCGCATGCTCAAGTTGCGCGTTTGCGTGCGTCACCCAAACCTGGAATTCTTGGAATTGTAATGCGTTCTACAGTCACACCTTGCAAAACTATGTTACCGCGTTCTTTGTCTGAATGAAACCGTTTTATGTAGGGGATGGGCTGCGTTAGTCACATAAATTTAATAAAAATAAAATAAAATAAAGTGTTACGTTCATTCATAAATGACATAATAACAATAATACAAAATAAACGTTAATAAACTTCTACTTACCATTACTTGGCTTCAGGGTTGCGTCATACGTACTTCAGGATACAGGCGTAATTTCTTAAGGTTGTGTGAATAATTTGCACAACACATTTGTATGAAGAGAATTGAGATTTTAATTTTGATCAAATCATTTAAATTGAAATATAAAAACAAATGTTATCCTGCTTCTTGCATCTTACTGGTACTAAAACTTACAACTATGGCTTACCTTATGTAACATTTTGAATCACACAATACAATTATAGACGCAGACACAAACACAAACAGCCCAGCTTTGCCCACGCACACTCACATTCAGAATTTATAATGCCCTTAACATTTTATAATTTTGACCCCAGACCCCAAACGCCTTCCACGCGGTCGCCGCACACACTCATTTTCCGGCTACCCTGTCTTTAAGTTCCGAAAGAAGAAAAAAAAACTCTTGATTACGGCCTCCTAGTTGGATTGACCGCGGTCACATAACAATTTAGTGTATCTACCACTTTTGTACTGATAAATTAAAACTTTTATGACTAGCCTACTTTGATCGTACCGGCGCCGGTGGATTCAACTGGTAGACTGCGAACGGTAACGTAACAGGTACTTCTCAGGTGGTCTCAGACTATTCCACGGAAAGCACTGCCTTGCCCTGCGTCGTCGAAGCTTTGTCACAAGCTTTGCATGTAGTTTTTTGGGTTAACATGGCCAACGATCTCAGTTAGGCATTGGCTGACGTCATTAAAGTAGGCAGGACTTAAGCAGCACTTCCTGAGTGAAACTAAAGGAACGATGTATACTTTCGCACTTTAGCCATCTTGGGTTTTTAGTTGCGAGCGTCCCTTGGAGCGCCTGCGTGAGTAGTTCGCTCGTGCGTCGACACACATGTACAGATTTCTTAGAATTTTGGTGGAGGTGCAAATTCCTTTGCCTAGTTACACAATGGAAATTGCGTATCGCCTTTGTCCCAAACACTGTTTCTCAACACTGGTTCTTTCACAATGGAATGAATATTTGGCGTACTAGAAAACTTTTACCATAATTTTTAGAAAAGCCCGCCCAAAATGACATAAATAAAAAATATAATTACCCCATACGGTAAAAAATAAAAACGCCCAAAATTGACACGCTACAATACCCCCTCGATGAGAATTCTGCTGTTCACAACAGAAGAAATCTCATCGATAAAACCCCGAAGAGGACCGGTGAGGAACTGGTGCCAACAACCCCCTCTTGTTCTTACTCTACATGGGTACACTATCCCCCTGGCTCAGCGACCATGGACTCATCTGAACGAGATCACTGGACTTCTCCGTAAGAGATCCCAACACCGAGAAATCGAACAGCTAAGTACCACAGCCCCCCTCACCTTCTAACATGCTATCCCCAAAATCCTCAATCCCTGGCTCAAAGTATGCCAGATCCTCGGCCGATATGAATCCCCTTTTATGCAAGCTGGGCTGCCTTTAGCAAATACTGGGCTCACTCACACTCACATTACATGTTGACAAGACACATAGTAAACTTGAAAAATTCTTTTAACATTTATGAAACATTTAAAAAAATTTCGAAATTTAAAATAATGTACTCAAAAATTCTCTTCCTGGTTTTCTGTTTTCTTTAAAATGATTTAACTTAGACATTTCTTCGAATTGAAAATATCCTTAACCTAACACGTAAATCACTTATAGTCTACCAATACAATGTAATACAATAAATCAATAAAATAAACATGGTTAATACACACATAAGAAAATAATCATTACTCAAAATATTCAAATGCTGGCAGGCGAAAAATCAAGTTTTTTTTTTTTTCAAAATTAAAATTTGAAATTTCCAAAAATTTTAAAATTCAAAAAAAAATTTAAATTTATTTAAATGTTTTCTTCATATTTAGACATTATTTGAAAATTGGTTTAAATTGATTAAACAAACAAATAAAATTGACTTCCTACTATACAAGCTTAGTATGTATGACCTCATCAGCTGATAGAAACTAGGTCAAGTTCAAAACCCTTGACCTACATACATATGTTATGTATACTTTCTATCTGCAATTACCTTTAACATCTGTAACATCTAATTTAAAACACAAAACATAATAAAATAAAACATTTAAAACAAACAAAATATTAATATAATAATCACATTGACATTTAAATTATTTAAAATAAACAATTCTTAATTTTACATTACCAAACTCTATCAAAATTCTGTCACTGGTTTAAAAAATAAAAGATTATATCTTTGTTATAAATCTCTTTCTTTGTTTAACAATCTGACTTTAATCTGCTGTGGGTGATGTGAATTATTTATTCTCATTGACTGTATTAAATCTGTATACCTATATCATCTTTCTCCCTTTAACTCTAACTCACAGCTTCAACTACCCTGACACCCATCTCTATCAAAATATCTACTTAATCAAGACACACTAAACCCCAGCTTATCATGGAACTCAAATCGCCACCTTCTCCACATATAAAAAAAAATACTCTCCAACCCTTTGTACCTAGGATACGTGTTCCCCTACCCAAAACTCAATTCCCTTATTTGGCCCCTGGATTCTACCTAAGGCGACCCCAGCCCCACTAAATCGGTCCTAATCCCGTCCCAACCCTTGTTGCGGACTCCTACATTACACTATCCCCTAATACAAAATTGCCATCCCCAAAAATCTCAATCTCATTACCTTACTACAAATACAACAAAATAACATCATTAATTATAAATCCTTAAATTTTTTAGTGACCGTCAATCAGTGAATGTTTTAGTGGATGGTTAGTGAGGATCGGTCAATAATACAACTTTTAGTTATTTTTCGTCGACGTTTCGACAATATTTATTGTCATCTTCAGGAGCTGTGTATGAAATACAATAGAAATATCAAACATAACGAAACAATTAAATATTTGGGTGAACGTGTTGGTGATGTGAGTGTGTGCATGCAAATAGAATTTTCAAATAAACAAAACAGTGCGTTTCAACACATGGTAGAACATGCACACACTCACATCACCAACACGTTCACCCAAATATTTAATTGTTTCGTTATGTTTGATATTTCTATTGTATTTCACACACAGGTCCTGAAGATGACAATAAATATTGTCGAAACGTCGACGAAAAATAACTAAAAGTTGTATTATTGACCGATCCTCACTAACCATCCACTAAAACATTCACTGATTGACGGTCACTAAAAAATTAAAGGATTTAATTAAGAACTGAGGTTATTCAACAACAAACATGGGATTCTACAGAGAAATATCGGACACATACGGACAACCAGCTTGCCGACTCCTAAAATTATGGGCCAGTGATAACAGGAAACTCGCTTCTCTCATTAACCAACGTATTTTTCTGCTGAAGTGTCGACAGTTCAAAGTATTTCCTGCGCATATAGAAGCAATGTTCAACTTTAAACGTCGCACCATGGAACAACAAATGTACAATAGTGTTGTGAACAGTGCAAATAGAATTAAAAGAGACTATCTTAATAGTGAAATTAAAAATTCCATAAAAAATCTTAATTACACAAAAAATAGGATACATCAAACCAAACTCAATAGTTATCAACACTTACCAGCTTCCATAATAAACGAATTTTCAAATAAACAAAACAGTGCGTTTCAACACATGGTAGAAAAACATGCACACACTCACATCACCAACACGTTCACCCAAATATTTAATTGTTTCGTTATGTTTGATATTTCTATTGTATTTCATACACAGGTCCTGAAGATGACAATAAATATTGTCGAAACGTCGACGAAAAATAACTAAAAGTTGTATTATTGACCGATCCTCACTAACCATCCACTAAAACATTAATTATAAACATAAATATATCACTCAAAATCTACATAAAGTCTCCATTACCACTGTGTCAACATCAATACTTCTCAAAATTCTATAACATATATTAACTCAAAAACAACATTACATTATCTCCATCTCTATTATTTCTTTAACTTCAATTTTGATTTTAACTTGGACAGATATATGTGTCCCATAAATTACGCATCACCCAAAAACTATCTTTTGTTAACTCTGACAATTGTTACTTTATTTCTCATTTCCTCAAATTATTTTTCCCATTACTTTAAAACATCTGTAATACATCAAACATTACATTGAACATCAATTACTTAAAACATTTATAACTAATATACCAGTGACATGTTATTGCTGATCAGCTGATATCCTAACACAATGAACACCTTTCAAAATGGAACAAATTATATGAACTATATATATAGTTATTTATCATTATCTCTCACCTCCTTGTTTCCCATTTCTCTGATTCTGATAATTCGTATTGACTGCCTGCCAGACGATTTAATTATTGTCTTAGAAAAAAATATACACACATAATGAAAATACATATTCTTATCAACACCTATATCTAACGTACAACAATAAAATAATACATTTAAAATTATAGTATGAACACCTTATATGTTGTGTCTGAGCAGCTAGTTATTTAACAGAGCACAAGCAGTTTTATTGGATCAAAATTTGAATAAAAAATTGTTATGTTATAAAATTTACATTCGTGGCTCATTTGAGCCACCTCCCAGCCACACACACTATTTCAAATTATGGAGGACTGTGGCGCCCTTGCGCTTCGGCACAGACTGTATATTTTGGAGCAGGTTTCACCTCTCCGTGTCTTTGCCTCCGCTATTACAGTTAAAAGTATTGAACATCAACATGTTCGGGTCTATAATTACACACCCTTAATGCGGGTCTACCACCTGTCTCTGCTACCCCCAAGCGGGCAGAGTGGCAGCCGCTGTTTCATAGTTTCCGGAGATTTCCCCTAGTTTCTCCCCCCATTCAATTTCTAATATGTACCAATTTCAAGTCAGCTATGGTCAAGGGACTTGATATGACCATAGCTGACCGCTAGCCAAATCCACGATTAGTGCTGGTAAGGCAGTAATCGCCCGAAAAGTCGGGGAAATCTAAACTTCAATTTGACTGCCTGTTACAATCATTACTATTATGTGCGACACGGTCGTTTAGCAGGGTGTAAATTTTAATTTACACGAATAAGGTGTGCCGCACATTTTCGCCCTTTTGGCCTCCGATGGAGGTAACACTCTCTGTTACCCCCAACCCATTTCACTATCTACGGGAGCACAGGCCACCCCCGCAATAGCCACTTAATAACTAACTAAGAAATTGAAAACTAAACTTTCTACAATTGCAGTTCCACACTCCATTGTTCTATCACTTCATTAAGCACCAATCTGGCCCCCCAAAATATCCCCACTGCTTGTATTGATACCAAGTTTTTATTTTGTTACACATCTTTTCAAAACGTTCCCATACTCTCTGATACTAAAACTTGACAATTATATTTGGTCACTTAATTCTAAAATTTATTTACATTTGCAATTATATACATCCATTTTTGTTTCTCTTTTTATTATTAAATAACTTATTATTAAATCGGCGATTATGGACGCACCTGAAACGGGGGTGTTTTGCTATGAGGCACATTTTTGATGAAAATTCAGATCTGCTTTGTGGAATTACTCCCCCCTTATTCCTACTTTTCTCTCTGACTCTCATTTCTCCCGACCCACCGTCTGAACTTTCATCAAATGTGCCTCCCAGCAAAACTCTTCATTTCGGTGTAAGCAAAACTATTGTCAATGGCTCATTTGAAATTTCTTCGCCATAGACACTGAAAATATTTAAATTTGTATGCACTGCCTTGTTATTTAGGTGTAGCCTCCTTTATATATAACACTCTAGGGCAGTGCAGGCACGTGACAGGTACATCAAAATTGTTGCACCTTGAGTGTATATAAAAAAAATTTCAATTCGTCACGTACCTTTTTGGGGTCCCCCTCCCCGTTCAAATATGTGTGGTTAAATTTCTAATTTGTACCAATTTTGGTGGAGCCGGACCATCGTTGCTTTCACCGCCCGGAGGAAGATCTGCCAACCATGGCCCGCCTCCGAGTTCCGAATTCCACGGCCAGGACTGGTAAGATCGTGGCCGCTCGAAAATGGGGGAGGAGCCCTTCTAGAAACTTAAAAAAAAAACAATTAAATGACATTCATACATTTACTATTTAATAAAACACTTATGTTGACCAAAATAATTTCAAATTTGTCGCGTTGTGCGTACCCACTGTCTCCCTGGTTTCTCTATTCTGTAACACATACGAATTTTTCATTTTTATTTCTGCTATCTCGTACGGCCCCTCGTACAATAAGAAAAACTTCTTGATCTCCTTGTCTTGTGCGCTTGATAAATCGTGGCGTCGCACCAATACCATCTGTCCCACCTTGTACTGCGTCCACTTACCTTTCATGTCATGTCTCTGTTTTCTCCTCTCCCCCTTCGTCAACAAACTCTCATTCGCTAGTCTCAGTTTAATATCGTTACCAATAGTGTTGGTTTCCGGTGGATATTCAATTAATTGTTCCAAAATCCTCTGCGGACGTTTTCCTCTTATTAACTCATAAGGTGTGAAGCCCGTCGACTCGTGGGTGGTGCAGTTAAGCCAGTTTTCAATTTTCTGCACATAGAGTGGCCACTCGCTGTGTTTGGCGTGGCAGTATGTTCGGAAAATTCTGCCCAGCTCCCTCATGACTCTCTCCGCCTGATTGGATTGCGGGTGATATACTGCGGTGTGCTTTGGGATGATACCTTCCCATCCGAGAGTCTGGCGCCATCTCCCGCTGATGAACTGCGGACCATGGTCGGATAATATCACCTTCGGCTTTCCCACGTTGGTCATGTAGTCGCGTGTGATCTTCTCGCTCAGCACCTTACTTGTTGCTCGCTTCACGCTATACAATCTTACATACTTGGAAAAAGTGTCAAGTACAACAAAAATATGCATCACTCCACCCCTACCTTTCGGCAATGGGCCGTACAAATCTACAGCTACTAAATCGAATGGCTTTTCTACTTTAATGTAATTTAGCTCTCCTTCTAATCTATAATTTACAACTTTAGACTTCTGACATAACTCGCAAGCTCTAAGTATTTTTCGGACACGTTTCTCCATATTCTTAAATAGACAAGATTCCTTCAGCACATTCACACACTTCCGTGCCCCAAAATGCCCGTACCTAAGGTGACAGTCCCACACTATTTTCTCTATCAACCCTTCAGGTACAACTAACCTCCAATCCCTCTCTCTCCCCTCTACTTTTTTAAACAAGCTGCCTTTAAACACTTGAAAATATTGTTTATACCCAAACTCATCTACATCTGATTCTAGGCTAGTAATGATTTTATTTAATTTACTATCAGCTCTTTGCATTACATTTATATCCTTTAATTCTTCCCCAAAAAGTTTATCTTCCCTGGATAATCTATAAATCTCTATTTCTTTGATATCTCTACCCGTTCTATTTCGGTCTATGTCTACTCGTGATAGTGTGTCTGGCACCCTGTTCTCTACACCCTTAATGTATTCCCAAGAAAAATTATACTCTTGAAGAGCTAACACCCACCTGGTTATCCGGCTGTGTGTGAGTTTGCAAGTATTCAGGAACGACAGCGCTTTATGGTCCGTCCTGATGATGGTTCTATTACCCAGCAGGTACGTTCGGAACTTCCTCACGGCGAACACTATACTGAGGAGCTCCTTCTCGGTTGTAGTATAGTTGCGTTCTGCGGCTAGCAACGTCCGGCTGGCGAAGGCGATGGTTTTATGTTCTTTCGCCTCGTCTTCTTGGTATAGTTCTGCTCCAAGTGCTATATTGCTTGCGTCTGTCTGTAAATAAAATTTTTCATTAAAATTGGGATGATTCATTAATATCATCTCAGCGAACTTATTTTTGATGTCGTTGAACGCTGCTCTTTCGTTATCGCCCCATCTCCATTGTTTGTTCTTTTGCAGCACTGCGCTGAGTCGGGCCGTCGTCTGTGCGTAGTTCCGCTGGAACTTCCTGTAAAAATTACAGAGACCAAGAAAACTTTGCAATTGTTTTATATTTTTAGGCTCCGGGAACGTCAGGATGGATTCTACTTTATCCGGGTTAGCACGTATTCCCGTAGGTGTTATTATGAAACCTAAAAAATGTATCTCAGTTTGCAAAAATTTTGATTTCTCCCAATTCACTGTCAAACCTCCCTGGTGTAACTTCTCCAATACATACTCTAAATGTTCGACATGCTCCTCAAATGTTCTAGAAGCGATTAGTATGTCATCCACATATATGGTTAAAAAGTCTAAGTTATGGGGTTGCAAAATCTCATCAAGACACTTAATAAAGCTGGCTACACTGGTGTTCAGACCAAACGGCAAACGCTTAAATTGATAATTTTTTCCGTTGAACAAAAACGCGGTATACTTCCTGCTATTTATTGCTAACGGGACTTGCCAATACCCGGTGGTTAGGTCTAACGAGGTCATGTATTGTACGCCGCTGAACTTCTGAAATATTTCTTCTATCGCTTCAGGTGACTCCCTGTCTGGAATGATTATTTGATTGATTTTACGGGCATCTAGACATAACCTGACTCTCCCATCTTTTTTGATCACTACTACTAAAGGGTTGGAATAAGTTGATACCGATCTTTCTATAATATCCCCTGCTAACATCCTATCCAATTCTAATTGTACGGCCTCCCGTTTCGAATATGGTACCGGATAACTATGTTGGACATATGGCGCATGCTCCCTCACCTTTAACTCGCATTCATAACCTTTTGCCCTTCCTGGTTCCCCGGCAAACACTCCCCTATAACCCTCAACTACCCGCCACAGCGCTTTATGCTGAGAACTCCCCATTGCACCACCTTCCCCGCAAAATTTAGCCTCTCTATCCGCCCATATTCTCTCTCCACTCTCTTCACTCACACTCTCTCTACACACATGTATACTAACTTCCATATCCCTGTTTCTGGTCTTATCTGGTATCACCCTTATACCCGAAATCTTTACTGCGTCTAAAACCCGTTCAAAATTAACCGTTATTTGTTTATTTTCATTACTCAATTCTAAAATTCTTTTTCTAAAATTAATGAACGCATTATTCCTTATTAAAAAATCATTACCCAAAATCACTTCTAAATTTAAACCCCTTACAACTAGAAATGTATTCTCATAGCTTTCCCCATTTATTAACATGTTCAACTGAACTTGTGTTGTAACCCGTTTACTTCTAACACCCGTAATGCCTACAATTGTTACTCCCGCTACTGGCAAAGACGGAATATGTTTGTTAGTCTCTTTCAATTTATTCAGTACATGTTCTGCTATTACAGATATTTCACTACCTGTATCTATAAGTGTCAAGACTGACTTACCTTCTATCTCCAGTTTTACCTCAGTCAACCACGCCTCTTGTCTCCTCGTTTCCGCCTCCTCTTCTTCCATCAATTCCGTAGCCAAGTCCGTGTGGATCGTGTTATTCCTGTATTTATTTTCGTGGACCCCGTGATTATTCCTCGACAATGGCCGGGCCTCCTCATCCATTGTCCTCCTTAGTTTCCCGTCCTTTCATCTGCATTACGGGGCGTATACACTCTACCCATATGCTGATTTCCTCCTTCGTTTCTCAGATTCTCCGCTCGTCGGTCGCCGTTCCTCTGCTGTGGGTTGTTGAATCTCTGTGGTGTCCTCTGCTGCTGTCCGGGCCTTGCCCTTCTACATCTATAACAAAAATTACGGTCAGCATAATTTTCCATCAGACATCCGTCACATTTCCACATCGGGTATCGTCTGTCTCGTTCTCGACCATTTTGTGTGGTTCCCCCGTTTGGTCCTCCTCTTGGTGTATAATTACCTCCATTTTGTATATTAAGTTGTTGTATGTGTCTGCTGTCTTCCTGGTCCTTAATATTCTGAAAAACATCCAATATTTTTTCTAATTCGTTTATATCGCTTACCTCTCTGGTCATTAGCGTGATCTGAACTTCCCTCGGTAGATGCTTACTGATGTGGCGTACAAACGACTGGAATGGGAATGGTGGTTCTAAATACTTCGCTTCGTTATACAGCTTCATGGTATACACGGTAATATTACGGTTGTTTCTTCCAAAGCTCCCAGTTCCCATTATTTGGCTTCGTAGTATCTCCTGCTCCTCCTCCGACCAGTATTTATTTCGAAAGGCTCTTTCAAAGTCTCCATACCTCTCCCATTCGTTTCGATGTGTCTCCGCCCATATCTCTGAATTGCCTTTAAAACATGATTTCAAAATTTTTATAAGTTTAACCTCCCAACTACTACCATTAAATCTGTCAAATTCTCGCACTCGATTTAAAAATTGCATTGGATGCACTCTCCTATTTTCACTACTAAAAGTTTCTAATTCTATTTCATTGTTTGTGTCTCGTGTCATGAATATGCGTTCAGTAACATTATTTAAATTTTGGTTTCTTACTAAACTTAATTCATCTCTCATACTACTAATGTTTTGTTCAAGTGAATATAATATTTTGTTATTACTGCATTCAGACTGTACATTATTTTTTGATATTACTTCAATAGATTCATTTACTGCTTGTATTTCTGTCTTATAATTACTTTCAATTTCATTTATTTTAGAGTCTATCTTATTTTGGTGTTCATCAATATTCTGACTGATTTTGTCAACTGTCATTACTACACTACTCAACTTACAGTTAGTTTCAGTATTACATTTATTAATTTTAGATTCTATGTCATCGTTATACTCATTCATTGAATTAATTAATCTTTCATTATTCTCATTGATTTGCTTCTCAACTCTATCTATCTGGCTATCTATTTCATTAAATTTAATATCTATCTTTTGTATTGAATCATCTAATTTGGTTTCTACTTGGTTAATTTTATCAGTAAACTCTACTTTAGTACTTTCACAATGTCTATTAATTTCTTGAATCTCATATTTCAACTCATTAATATCCCTACTTTGTCTATCAAATTTATCATTCATTTTATTGTCACTAATATCAATTCTAGCATTTATCATGTTATATAATCGTGTTAACATCTCATCTGTATCAGATTTTTTACTTTGGACTGGCGTTAACTGACTTTCTGTTTTATTGTCAGTGAAACTGATTTCGTTATTATTACTTTTATTTCCTCTATTTGATTTTGGGGTCATTTGGATGCCCGAATCATCTGTATTATTTGGTTCATTCGTTTTGGTTACATTCGTAATTTTGTCGTCTTGACCTACATTCGGCATTGAATGTAATTCAAAACTATTCACAACAGCTGATTCATTTAATTCAGCTATGTCGCTTATCACAGTCGAGTCGGACAAATCGACTCCGTTCTCTGCTGTATTTTCCATTATTATTATTTTTAGGTATTTACTCTGTTTCTTATGTGAACAAATATTCTTTACTTATTTTGCGTAACTTTACATAAGTACCTTTTGCGTATTTTCACTCAACCTCTGAATTACGCCTGTATCTCATTTGTAGGTATGGAATTTATATTATTATTAAATTCGTTCCGGTTCGTGGCGCCAATGTTACGTTCATTCATAAATGACATAATAACAATAATACAAAATAAACGTTAATAAACTTCTACTTACCATCACTTGGCTTCAGGGTTGCGTCATACGTACTTCAGGATACAGGCGTAATTTCTTAAGGTTGTGTGAATAATTTGCACAACACATTTGTATGAAGAGAATTGAGATTTTAATTTTGATCAAATCATTTAAATTGAAATATAAAAACAAATGTTATCCTGCTTCTTGCATCTTACTGGTACTAAAACTTACAACTATGGCTTACCTTATGTAACATTTTGAATCACACAATACAATTATAGACACAGACACAAACACAAACAGCCCAGCTTTGCCCACACACACTCACATTCAGAATTTATAATGCCCTTAACATTTTATAATTTTGACCCCAGACCCCAAACGCCTTCCACGCGGTCGCCGCACACACTCATTTTCCGGCTACCCTGTCTTTAAGTTCCGAAAGAAGAAAAAAAAACTCTTGATTACGGCCCCCTAGTTGGATTGACCGCGGTCACATAACAATTTAGTGTATCTACCACTTTTGTACTGATAAATTAAAACTTTTATGACTAGCCTACTTTGATCGTACCGGCGCCGGTGGATTCAACTGGTAGACTGCGAACGGTAACGTAACAGGTACTTCTCAGGTGGTCTCAGACTATTCCACGGAAAGCACTGCCTTGCCCTGCGTTGTCGAAGCTTTGTCACAAGCTTTGCATGTAGTTTTTTGGGTTAACATGGCCAACGATCTCAGTTAGGCATTGGCTGACGTCATTAAAGTAGGCAGGACTTAAGCAGCACTTCCTGAGTGAAACTAAAGGAACGATGTATACTTTCGCACTTTAGCCATCTTGGGTTTTTAGTTGCGAGCGTCCCTTGGAGCGCCTGCGTGAGTAGTTGCGCTCGTGCGTCGACACACATGTACAGATTTCTTAGAATTTTGGTGGAGGTGCAAATTCCTTTGCCTAGTTACACAATGGAAATTGCGTATCGCCTTTGTCCCAAACACTGTTTCTCAACACTGGTTCTTTCACAATGGAATGGATATTTGGCGTACTAGAAAACTTTCACCATAATTTTTAGAAAGCCCCCCCAAAATGACATAAATAAAAAATAGAATTACCCCATACGGTAAAAAATAAAAATGCCCAAAATTGACACGCTACAAAAGTACCCCATTTTGTCCCATTACAATAACCCCCCAATGAGAGATCTGCTGAAACAGAAGAACTCTCATTGCTAAATCCGTAAGAGGATCGGAGAGGATATGGTGCCAACAACCCCCCCGGTAGTTCTTAACACATCATGGGTAAACTCCCCCTCTAGCTCGACGACTATGGCTGCACCGGAACGAGATTACTAGACTTCTCTACTTGAGATCCCAACACCATAATATTGAACAGATACTCACCATAGTACACCAAACCTTCTAACATTCCACCCCAAAATCAAAACCCTGGCTTTATACCATACCAGATCCTCAACCGATATGTTCCCCCTTACATGCATACTGGGTCGCCTTTGGCAAGTACTGGGCGCGTACACATACTTATTAATACATTCTAAACAACTCCCTAAAATATTTTAAAATATTATAGTTCATTTTCTTTTTTTTAAATCGTCATTTTTCCCAAAAACACACTAGGAATACATGTAAACAATAATATACTTGAAACTCAAAACATCATCTATACGGCAGGCAAAATTTTATTTTATTTTATTTTTTTCCAAAAAAATTTAAATTTACCAAAATATCTCTTATCAATCTCAAAAAAAAACTTAAAATCATTTAATTCAATTAAGTAACACCATTGTGATAATTCAATTAAGTAACACCATTGTGTGAATTAATTATCAGAAAATGGTTCTGGCTCTAACATCAGCTGTCAGCTGACCTCTCTGGGTCAAGTGAACGACCTTGACATATATATACTACACAAAGCTACACTGTAAAATACATGAAACATCTTTAAAAATTTTTACCTTCAAACATAATACAACATAAGAAAATAGAACATTCGAAATTAACATGGTTATTATTATCTTACAATAAACAATAAAATTTACATTTAAATTTGATCAAAATTTACACATTTTATAGCTTTGTATTATTTCCAAATTCTATTAAATTCTCTTACTTGTTTCAGTTATTATTACATTTTAACTCTGACTCTCTCTTTAACATTATCATTCTCAATAAGTTTGGGTGACTCAATTATTCATAACATTTCGATTTACTAACGTGGCATTTATATATAATCTTACACCCCTTCTGACTCCTGCAATCACTAACGATTTTACCTAGATGACACCCATCTCTCAAAACATCTACAAACCATTCTCTACCTCTAACTTACTACTCTAACTCATTTCGAATCGTTCTACCCTTATAACAAAATACTCTCTACCCCTTTGTACTCAGGATGTGTGTTCCCTTCCCAATGCTCATTCCCTTATTTGGTTCCTGGACCCTCCGTAGGTAACCCTTTCCGGCACATATCGGTTCACCTCCCGCCACAACGCTTTTCGTTGAGGACTCCTTATCACACCACCCCCCTTACAAAATCACCATCAACTAATTACTCTCCTATTACATCACTTTCATCTACAAAATCTCTCCATTTATTTATTACCTCAATATATCACTCATTACTCTACATATTTTCCCCATAGCTACTGTGTCACTATCAATATTCAAATTCTACATTACGGTTATTCACAATAATATTGTTTTCTCTAACACCCCTTCAAAAATTGACTTGATTGGCTTAAATGCCCTACTTAAAACATTATTATCACCCAAATTCTACCTTTTACAAACCATTTAAAATTCTTAACTATCTCAAATTACTCTCACTATTTAATTTAAAAATCTCTAAGACACATTTAAAATTTATAAACATTTTACTTGATTTAAATTGCATTATCATCTTCATACTTACATCACTCACATACTATCATAGACACACAAATATAAACACCAAACACCAATAACTCCATGTACCTTCTGAAACATTTTAACAACCATGTTATTCCACAAACTAAACATAATTTAACAATTATTTATTTATTAATTACTGTATTATCAAATTTGGATCTCATAAAATAATTTAAATTCATCATCAGAATTCAATTATATAACATTTTAAATCAATCAAAAATATTTAAACCTCTCAAATTATTTGAATTCCATCCAGTATTGAAAACACAACATTTTTAATTACATTACTCCAAAACAATTACCATTCATTAATTACCTTCATAATTATTCTTGTTATTTATTTAGTCTACCAAAACATTATTATTATTATTAGAACAATTTCTACTACATACACACATTGTTTACATACCATACTTGTTACAATACAGACACAATTAATTTCACTAAAATTTATTTACAATTCTTCGTCATTATTTCTCTGTTTACCACACTTCATTTCCTAAATTAGCAAGGTCAGAACCATAAACTAAAATATTTAAAATGTCCATTCATGGAGTTTATATTCACCCTCCATCATCGTGTAAATATCTGATATATTTATAACATAAATCATTTTTATCGACCTTCAATTTGTTGTCTTGTTTGTTCATCATCTTCTTTCACTGCACTACACTTTATATAATATTGAAAACTTTCTCAAGTGAAACTTACATGTCTGTTTTGTATGTAGAACGCATTTTGGCGTCGTGTTCGCCTTCTTCAGCTTTGCGACAGACTGCCAGTACCTAGTAACGTTTGTTGGTTGGAAGGTATAGTGGGGGTGGTGTATAGAGGAAGGGGATTGGCGCGGGGATCCGAATTATTGTTTGTTTTGTGTATAACTGTGTCGAAATATGTATGTGATTATATTGCAATTGGTCGTTTAGTATGTTATTTGGTTGTGTTGTGTGGTGTTTGTATATTTCATACTGTTCAGCTATGTTGAGTTTTCGCCCTTTGGGTAAGAGTTGTAATATTTCAAGATTAGTATCTATGTTGGTGTAGCTATGGTTATGTGTGTGGCAAACGCAGAATGTATATTGTTGTTGGAAAGGGCCTTTAAGTGTTCAGAGTAACGGGATGAAAAAGATCTTCCCGTCTGGCCTATGTAGAAACTATTGCAGTTATTACAATTTAATTTGTAGACACCTACAATTTGTAGACAGTTTCAATTTGTTATTTTTATTATTATAATAACTATCTGTGTTCTCAAATGTTTCCATTATCCATGTTTTATAGGCTTACCCCACATTATTATTATCTCATACAACCTGTCTACATTTGGAATTCTGGTCTTGTCACCGTCAGTATTTTTTGTTATTCCCATTAAATACGTTATTATCTCTTTATCATAGCCAACATCTGCTATTAGAACTCCAATTTTATCACCAGGTAAGCGTTTATTCTCAATATCGCCAAAATAATCATTTTCTACAGTGCTAATTACTTCACAAGGTAAGTTTTTAATTCTACCAACTCTCTCACTATTTAAACTCTGTATTAACTCTTCATAATCTCTATTCACCTTAAATATTTCTACCTCTCTCTCTCTCTCTCTCTCTCTCTCTCTCTCTCTCTCTCTCTCTCTCTCTCTCTCTCTCTCTCTCTCTCTCTCTCTCTCTCTCTCTCTCTCTCCATCCCTTTCCCAACCCCTTTTTACTCTCTCATTCCACGCAGAGGGCAGTACACCATTATTACAACACATCCTGGCTTTACCAGGGAAACCATAATACATAAAGGGACTATTATTTGCAGACCTTTTGTCTCCCAAATAAATTAATAAGGAACCTTTGTCCTCATACAACACTTGTGAAGCCTTTACTTCACATATACCACAAGGGAAATTTGCCCTCTGCCCCCCATATCCCATTAAACTCTCTTCATACCCCCTCTCAAGCTCATCAGTACTCACTAGTACCCCATCATTGACCTCAACTGACTTTAAACTCTCATTCTCACTGCTATCACTTACCGTATCATTCTTAGATACCCCATTTTCAACTATATAACCATTATTCTTATTTAACATTATTTCACCATTATAATTACTTATATTAACACCACCACGTACCTTGTCTACTATTCCTTCATTATTTATATTCTCATCGGCGTATAACTTACCACCATAATTGACGTTTTCTGTCACCCCTACACTCTCATATGTATTGACACCATTTTCGTCTGTTATTTTGTTATTTCCATTTACACTATTTTTACTTACCTCATTCTCTGTTACTTGATCGTCTTTTTCGTTTAATTGGTCTGTCTCTTTACCATTTACCCCCCATTTTAATCTCACAATTATCATTATCCAATATTTTATTATCTAACGCTACCACTTCCACTATTTTACTTTCACTAACCCCTTCACTTACCTCGTTATTTCGTTTACTAGTGTCATCACTAATAGTGCCACCACTATTCTCTCTTATAAACTTGTCTAATTCCGGGTCTTGTTTAATATCCTCATTAAATTTACGCCAATCATCATCAGTCGTTTTTTCCATATACCTCTTGAACATGTCACAGAATTTCTCCCATTGCTCCGCAAAGGTTTCTTGTGCCTCAGCCGTTTTAACCTAATTTTTTTATTATAATCCCCTTTATTCAAAACAATTACAACCCTCCCAATGCACGATAATTGTACACATTAATTCAAAATACTCAACACATAAAATTGTAATCAATATGTAAACGTACACTACCCAAACATAACCTAGTCACACATACGTAACGTAAATATGAAATACTATAAACATTTACAACAAATATATAATACTCGGGTTCCTAGTTCGGGGCCAATGAAACTCTATGAATTAGTTCAAATACTATAATCTTACTCTTACCTTCGGGTTCGGGTCCAGAGTCGTACAGACGAAACTGCTGCAGAAAGGATTATTTGAGATACACGGTATAAAGAACCATACACAGTTTATGTTACAACAAATTACTTCTGGTTTATTATGCAAATACTTCGTCTCCCTTTTATGACAATTAAATTTCTTATTTCTTTTCTATTATATTAAAGTACTCGTTAAATGAGTAGCAATTAGTAAAAAGCAAACAAATTGACAAAATGAATAACTCGCCTATGACAAACTATTTCTATTTGTAATGAACCAATACGCAAGTTAACCCCACACTCACACACATTCGTTCTTTTACATTGGCATTCTTTTTAAGCCCCTCTTTGAGATCTCATGATTTAGGAAAAATGTTTGTAAATATAAATGTTAATGTGATTAAAAATTCTGAATTGAAAATATAGTACACATCCTGGCTGTTCCTCTACTCCAACTGAAGATGCACGTTTTTTATCCCGCACTTTAAAAGTTAATTAAAGTTCGTTAAAATGATTTTGTCTGTTGACTGGTGCTAAGTTTTTGCTGATTACTAAAACCACGTTTTTTCACATTTCACTTTGTATAATAATTGTGTCGGTCAACGTACCTTTTCGAACACTTATCTTGTAGTAGGTTGGCCACTCGTTATTGTTTATACACCTTTTTTATGCTTGTTATACTTTAAAAGATAGGCCGACTCTTAATTACGGCCTATCTTGCACCCGAGGCCACCGTTTAACTATTTTAATAAACTGCTGCTGCTGGCTGTCTGCTGTTCACTCTCTGATGACAAACTGCATACTGTTTCACAAGAAGCCTGCTGCTTACTGGGCCGGTTACGCAATGCGTCTGGACAATTGTTTAGGCTAACAGTGTATTGCTGGTTACTGGGGCACCCCACAGGTGAAGTCTGTCAATTGAAAGATTAACTGAATTGATTAAATAAAATTTACATTTCTGTACCGTTACAATACCCCCCCAATAAGAGGTTGAAGGCCAAAGCGTTCAAACCCTTATTGCCTAAAACCTAAGAGGATCAGTTAGGATATGGCGCCGCAAGCCCCCTGAACACTACTAAAATCATGGGTTCTTACCCCCCTAGTCTGGCGACTGCGGCAGCACCCATCCGCTCTTACTGGACTTCTCTACTTGAGATCCCAACACCATAAGCTCGGACTGATACCCGCCACAGTATCGCCTGACTCTGGAACATTCAATTAAAAAATCAACAAACGGCCTTCCATCACTCCATATCTCACAACTGATTTGTTTCCTCTTAGCCGTACTGGTTCATTGACAACGTCCTGGCTCATTTTATATTATAGAATATCTCTTACCCCTAGAAAATAGTGTTAATAAAACAATATAGGTTTACAGTAGTACACATAAATTCCAGTCAAATTGAATAATATTCCCCGTACAATATTGCCCAGCCAAAATGACATTAATTATACAGGATTGCATTAACTCACAAAAATTATAACTAAAATACAAGTTATGTATCATAAATAAAATTTTCAATTTAAAATAAAGTACATATTATTTATTATTTATCAAATCAAAATAGATTTAAACTCATTACTAAAATTAATTTTTTTTTTCATTACTTTAATTACCAATTTCATTTAATTTAATTTAATTCCTCAAATCCTGATTATCAATCTCATTTGTTTTAATTACATTTTATAAAAGACAAAAAAATATTACCTACATCCCATCACATCAGAGGTTTCTTTTATTTCATAATAGAATCTGCTCAGTGGTACTGATTCATCGCTGCAACAGTTATCAACTTCAACACATCTGGCTATAAACATTGGTCACACAACATACCTGCTTATATAAACACTCCTTTAGTCTAAACATTCTGCTTACCACATACTGACACATATACTTCCGACAACTTTTTGGTTTCTATAAATCTTTTAGTTAACATATTTATCTCTTATTTGTTCCAATTCAGATCGGATATAATTTTAATTCACCACAATTACTTTGATAACATTTTACTAAAAACAATTTGGTTTTAGTTACTCATGGTTTTAGTTAACATAGTTAAAACACTTTAATACGAACATAATTCAAAATTTAATTCATTAATACCTCCTGTTAATTATTATTATTAATTAACAACATAAAATAATATTATTATTAAAATCAATCAATACACACGTGGTTACATGAAACATTTTACTATACACACACAATTAATTTCACTATAAATTTATTTACAATCTTCATCATTACTTATTCAGTTATATCACACTTCATTGTCCAAGGTTGCGAGGTCTGAACCATAAAACAAAATATTTACAATTGTTCATTTATGAATTTCAACCTCCATCGTCAAAAATTAGTCTTGGTTTCAAATAACAGTTTTCAGTTTCATTTACACACATATGGCTATCTTGTGTGTAACAACCATAAAATTTTATTTTTTCCATTTTATCATAATAATCATATACCAAGTCAACATTATGTATTTCTGTCCAGTCTCCATTAGTAATTATATTCAATATCGGGTAATTTGTTTTCTCATCATATTCATCAAAATAATTATCAAACTTTATTTTATAAGGTAAATCAATTTGCTCCTCTCTCTCCATGCATAAATTCTGTACTAGTATTTCATAATCTCTATTCAACTTAAATATTTCTGTTTCTCTCTCTTTAATTCTCTCATCACAATATTTCTCCCAACATTTCACATTCTCATTCCATACAGAGGGCAACACAACATTATTACAACATCTGGCTTTACCAGATACACAAAAATAATTTAAAGACCTTTTGTCTTTTACAAAAACTAACGAGGAACCTTTGTCCTCCAACAATACTAGTGAAACATTTTCTTCACCCACAACCACATCACGGGAAAATTCTACCCTCTGTACACTCTCTTCATTTAAACTACCTCTATACTCCCTTTCATTATGATCACTAAATACTCTCACTTCAACTACATTTCTATTCTTAATATCACTACTCTTATTACTCAATTTATCATTATTATTTTCATTCAATAATATATTATTCTTATTTGTATTGACATCACCTATCTTGTCGTTTTTTGTCTCGTCTACCCTGGAACTAGCATTATTATTTGTAAAAGTATAATCATTACTACCTCCACTATCAGAACCACTTACCTGGTTTGGTTGGCTTTCTTTATTTTCCTTTAATTTACATCTATCTCTTTCCCACTTTTCATTTTGTTTTTTGAAAATATCATCTACCATTGCCCTTTGTTTTTCTAACAGCAATTCCAAGAAATTTATTATCTCTTGATGCGATTCACTCATATTATTTTTCCTTACATTATTATCTGCTACCTGATCGTCTGCACTAGTGCTAGTTAAATCAATATTATTGACTTTATCATTATTGTTTTCCATTTTTATATTATTGTTTACTTATACACAATTTTGTAAACTTACTAACTACACAATCGCCCTCACTCCCAAACAGCCCGTTCTGCAGCTTGGTTAGGTCTGGCGGATATAGGTTGTAAAACCTACACTCGCGTCACTGTTTCGGGAGCCAATGAAACACTATAAATATTTACGACAAATATATAATACTCGGGTCCCTAGTTCGGGGCCAGTGAAACTCTATGAATTAGTTCAAATACTATAATCTTACTCTTACCTTCGGGTTCGGGTCCAGAGTCGTACAGACGAAACTGCTGCAGAAAGGATTATTTGAGATACACGGTATAAAGAACCATACACAGTTTATGTTACAACAAATTACTTCTGGTTTATTATGCAAATACTTCGTCTCCCTTTTATGACAATTAAATTTCTTATTTCTTTTCTATTATATTAAAGTACTCGTTAAATGAGTAGCAATTAGTAAAAAGCAAACAAATTGACAAAATGAATAACTCGCCTATGACAAACTATTTCTATTTGTAATGAACCAATACGCAAGTTAACCACACACTCACACACATTCGTTCTTTTACATTGGCATTCTTTTTAAGCCCCTCTTTGAGATCTCATGATTTAGGAAAAATGTTTGTAAATATAAATGTTAATGTGATTAAAAATTCTGAATTGAAAATATAGTACACATCCTGTACGTTTTTTATCCCGCACTTTAAAAGTTAATTAAAGTTCGTTAAAATGATTTTGTCTGTTGACTGGTGCTAAGTTTTTGCTGATTACTAAAACCACGTTTTTTCACATTTCACTTTGTATAATAATTGTGTCGGTCAACGTACCTTTTCGAACACTTATCTTGTAGTAGGTTGGCCACTCGTTATTGTTTATACACCTTTTTTATGCTTGTTATACTTTAAAAGATAGGCCGACTCTTAATTACGGCCTATCTTGCACCCGAGGCCACCGTTTAACTATTTTAATAAACTGCTGCTGCTGGCTGTCTGCTGTTCACTCTCTGATGACAAACTGCATACTGTTTCACAAGAAGCCTGCTGCTTACTGGGGCGGTTACGCAATGCGTCTGGACAATTGTTTAGGCTAACAGTGTATTGCTGGTTACTGGGGCACCCCACAGGTGAAGTCTGTCAATTGAAAGATTAACTGAATTGATTAAATAAAATTTACATTTCTGTACCGTTACAATACGATCAATTTTACAAAAACGCCGTTACCAAATCCTACTTTCTGTGCTTAAAATAGGTCTACCTCGTATAAAATTATATCAGGATCCTGGCAGCGAGTCGCCATTTGTTAATAAACAAACTTAATCGAAATAAAAAAAAATAAAAATACAACTGCCAGGAACTTACCTGCGATCTTTTCGCTTACTTACCTTGTTTAAATTTCAATCAGAAGTCCAGAGTCGCCACGTTGTTTTAGGCTATACATCAAAACCTTTACACTCTACCTTAATAAAACAAAAGGGATAATTTTGCAATCTGACTACCCCCCAATTCAGAAGAAACCCAGGAACGTTAGACGAATTTTTCAGCACAGAATACTAGGAAGTGGTTACGACGAAATAACTACAACTAACACATTTTATATTACGGAACAAATAGGTTTACTGTTCATCTTACTTTTTTCTTCGAAAATTACATAAAATAGAAAAAATACAATCAATCATTTCTGTGAATTGCTATGGTAAATCTTATATAGATATATTTATAAAGGCCGCCCAGTATTTGCATACACACACTTCATTCACACACACTTAAATTGTTCCCTTAATTTAGAGCGCTCTTTTACATTTAGAATAATTATAACAAAAATGGGTCGTCGCCTACTTAACTTTCTGCTTCCTACTTCACCTCGTGCCACACCGCGTACATGTCCGAATGTTTTCTCTGTTCACCACCTTTTCAATTCTTTTTCTTCACTCCACTTACATCACTCTGAGATATTGTTTCACTATATTTTATGAATGTTTAAACTTTTACAATTGAAATAATGTATTTGGGGGCTGCTGAGTCTTAGCGTGCGTCTGGCCGATGCCGCGGCTGAAGGTCAACTGCCTTGTTCATGGGGCGGAAGTCACTGCCTTTCGGCTACCAAATTTTGCCGTCATTCACAGCCTTCATGTGGCAAATTGTTAGTAGTGGCACCGGGAACATGGGTTGTTAATGTCCCCAAGGCGTTGACGAAATTGCACTGCCATTTGTCACGGAACTCTGGGGGGTTTTTGTTATACTTCCGTCCGCATACCACCACGTGGCAAGAAATTTAACATCTTTGGCCATTTTACTTGGTTTGGCTCCAGGCTGCGTAGCGTCCTATCCTCGCGCGTGCTCAAGTTGCGCGTTTGCGTGCGTCACCCAACCCTGGAATTCTTGGAATTGTAATGCGTTCTACAGTCACACCTTGCAAAACTATGTTACCGCGTTCTTTGTCTGAATGAAACCGTTTTATGTAGGGGATGGGTTGCGTTAGTCACATAAATTTAATACAAATAAAATACCCCATTTTGTCCCATTACAAGATCAGGAAAGATACTGACTGGGAGAGAAGGCTTACAAGTTGGTACATGAAAATGACAAGCTGCTACATGTCTGTGAGTCATCACCCAGGTCGGAACCTGAGAGTTGACACATCATGTCCTTATTGTTAAACTATAACTTTAATTGTTTAATTACTTAGTTACATTTATGTTGTGTGTACTATTAATAATCACTTTCACTTTCAAAATCGGGCGCCATGTTGTCACACTGCACAACAAAATACAAACTTACCTTTAGGGCCAGAATTCGGGTAACACGAACCAGGGTTGTGGAATATATTACCTGAAATAATCGTACTCAAGATAAAACGTACCATTGACCTTTTATTTTTAAGATGACTCTAAATACATATTGAAAAATGACTCTAGCTGTACCAAACACGTACATATTACGCCATGGGGCGTTTAGCAAACATCAAACCCTTAGAACATTTTAACCCTCCAAAACAAACATGTGTTATATTATTAACCTAATAAACATGATATATATATATTTATTATTAAAATATTGGCACAACCCAGCACTTATTAATATTGAATCATTTTGTATTAAGTATCCACTCTCTCACTCTCTCACTTTCATTCTTTGGTACAATTTAGACTGGTTAAAATGAGCTCATTTGAATAAATTGAATTTAGTATTTTATATAAAAACCATTTGATCGGTTTTGGCAGCAGTTTTTTTGTTTAGATATTACTTAGCTGCATTATATGTGAAGATGTCCCATCTTTGCAGATCGCGCTTTCTCGCCTGATGTTTTCGGACAACTGTTTTAATAATACTGCACTTTCACATTTTTATTTTCCTGTTGCTACTATTTAAATTTTGGTTTACATTTTTTGATGTAGTTGTAAGATTTAGATAATGTAAAGTTTAGGGTATGCCGGCCGGCGTGGAATCCTGTTGAGACGAAACTGGCAGCAGTTAGTAGCTTTGCAATGCAGAGGTGGGGCAAACTACGTCACTAGTCCTTTGTTCGAAACGGCCAAACCCCATTGTTTACAGATGTATTTATTGCGTATCGCATTCCTGTAGCTGATGTCATCATGGGTTAGGCTTGTTTACACTTTAATATGACGAACTGTTTTTTGCTATTACTGTTATTTTACCCTGACCTTGACACAAATCTTGTCCGCTCAATATTACGTCGTTGAAAACTTTTGGAAAACTTTACTCTGTTTTCTTTATAGGGCTTTAAAAACAATTATACCAATTATACTTTATAACAATTATTTCCCAAAATATTATAGGACCAGAATTGTACCGTTACAACTTACCAAAATTTTTCAAATTCTACCTTGTATTAAATGCTAATGCACGTACAATATTATATCTATGCATTTTTAATATTACAGTAGAGTTAAAAATTATAGTTTGATGAGTGTTTTTTCTATTTTTTTTATATACTATTGCTATTTAAACTGTGCATAGCTTATCGAATGTACTATAAAATAACTGAGATACCTTTTATTGTAAAAAAACTAGGTAACTGTTCAATATTTTAACTGCTGTGTATTAAAATGCAAATTGTAAAGCGCAGCGCTAACTGGTTTTTCGGTCATTTTTAAAAATTTGTATGTCGTACATCAGAAAAGTCTAGTTGTTGCAATTGATACAGCTGTTATGTCACCAAAAGACCTTTGTTCCCTGAAATTTTCATATTTTTTGGAGGTCCCCCACCAGAGATACAATGCTTCAAACTTCGGTTTGTTCACAAATTTACGATATTTGAGGTGAATTAAAAAGATAAGGGTAATTCTCTAAGGGTTGATTTTTTGGGTATAGAATCTATTTGGAAATAACACATGGTATAAATTTAAGCTCTTAGAAATTATTCCTTCACTGCTAAATAAAATTGTGAAAAATGGCGTTTTAGCCGAATTCGTGCCTAAATGTTATGATTTTATATAAGCAATTTTTTAAAAACTTTAGCTATTTAATTTTATACATGAAAAAAGCCCAGGTCAATAGCTAAAATTGGGTTTTTCATTTACATCTCTAACTTATTTACTTTTTGAGTTATTGAATTTAACGTAAACCTTAATTTTTCAAAATTGAATTGTCGGTCGGCCGTGACAGAAAAATGGCTATCGCTAACAAACGGAAGGTCAAAAAAATTTCAATTGTCGATTTTTAGTCCAGTCATTAGGTACTTTTTTGGTGCAAAAGGTTGAGGAGTTTTGAAACTTGGCAGGAGTGTAGTCTTGGGTGCCCTAAGTATGACGGTAAGTTTACGACCGCCGCTCGCTCCACCATCTTGAAAAAATGGCGCCCAAAATCAGTTTTCGGCATATAACTCTGTTCCTGTAGGTTTTAGAGAAAAAGTTTCTCATGAAAAGTTGGAGAAAACAACATTTGCTACAAAATTACTCATATACATTTTTTTAGTCAGACTAATACTTTCCGCGTTACAGGGCCAAACAGTATGGCGAATTTTTTTACATTGCAGAAAAGCGGCATTTGCACGCTACTTTTTACCAATTATCCGCCAATTAGCGTACCTAAAGCAGTTTCATGCAATAAAGTAATAGAAACCACTGCTTCTATCAACTCGTTTCCACACCACCCACGAGGTAGAGTTGAGCGGCGCATTTTTTTTAACGTGGTATCCCCGGTAGGCCTACTCCACGCTCCAAACTTACATGCGAGTTTTCTGTCGTTTTGCTTTACGCGATGTCCCTGGTTCACTATGTTCACTGTCTTTAGAATCTTGTTCGTCTCCCGTCTCCTCCAACACCCACTCCAACGAATCAAGGACGTCATCAACTTCGTATGGGTCTTCGGGATCGGAATCCGCTACCAAATTGGGAATGTTTTCACATGCTGTCCCATTACAATAGAGACACAGCACCGAGCACTTTAAGCCCGTTTTCCAACATCCACACGCTCCTGCTCAGCCTTTTTTACATTTACAGGATATCGATTTTAAAATGGTGTCGGGGGCTGCTTCTGACGTAGCGCGAACAGCATCGAGCCCATGCCTCGTTTTCTGCCAGCCATATTGCTCAGGATCTTTTTCACTGCCACACCACATCGCGACTTGGTGGTACGTTCGCAGACAATGCTGTCTTGCAGCATCTCTTGTGGGTGGCAGCGACGCGAGATTAAATTTGTTCTTGGACACAGGCTTCACAAAATTTTTGCAGCGAAGGGAATCTAATGTGTCCTTTGTAGACGATCCGCTGTACAGTGCCAATAAGAACGCTTCACCAGCTGCAGCGAGAGCCTCCACATCTGCTTCGAGGTCCTGGAATATTGCTATAGTTTCAAGCAACGGGTCGTTTTTATCCAGGAGACTGAGGAACTTCAATTTTCCTTGGTTAAAGAGAGCAGAGGTGGTGTCACAACCACTGATTGCATGTAAAAACAAAATGTTCTTCGCAACAGCAACCTTATATTTCAGGCTCCGCGTCGAATGAAGCGTTTCTGCAACTTTTCCCCTCGCCGGTTTCAGCAAAAAAATATTTTCATGATCTCTCGCCTTTGTAGTTAAAAGAACCAACAAATCTATATCTTCTCCGACAACGAAAACACGCGTAAACGACGACATCATGTCGATGGCTGTCTGAATGATGAGCACATCCGTATCTTCTACTGCCTGCTTCACTGTGTAATTTTGTTCTTTAAACTACGTAATTAACATGGAAATTAAATGCCTTTTGTTAGTATCGCTTGCCAAGAATCGTTCTTGCGAAACAGGTAGAATCATCTCTTCATCGAAAATTACATCAATGGATACATGTGCTCTGGAGCGTCGATATCTTTCTGCGTTTTTCATATTCCAGCTAGCTGCGTTCGCTGGATAACCGTCAAAGACTACGACTGCGTTAGGACCATAGTGCCTTTGGACATATTGCACGTAGTTCATGCAAATTGTTCCGTACGAATCATTGCGATGCCATACCACTCGATGCAACAAAAAGCCGCCGTCCAGTACATGCAAGCTGTTGTTATCCGGTTGTACAGGCTGGTCTACTGAAGAAAATGCCTTGAACAGTGACGATTTCGTTCCCTTTCACATACCATCCTCATTAAATACTGATAGGGGGAATGGGGCGAGTTCAAATTTGAAATAACCTTTCAATTCTTCATCACTGTTTTTGGCGATACAGATTCTTTGAAACAACAGGGGATTGATGGAAATAGGAAGATTATCGACTTTGACACTGCTTTTTGCTGCTCCCAAGGAAAGCACTGCATCTTTACGCTTGAATTTTATCGAATCAAAATTATTGCCCACAGTCTTCGCAATAGCTGCAGCACCTATTTCTTGTGCCATGTGGCAATATAATCTTTCATCACCAACAACTCCACTGT
Organism: Magicicada septendecula; assembly: GCA_034769895.1. NCBI lineage: Eukaryota > Metazoa > Arthropoda > Insecta > Hemiptera > Cicadidae > Magicicada > Magicicada septendecula. Next base: position 301,540,978 of record CM068368.1, read on the forward strand.
TGATTAGAGCAAACTGTCGACTTGCGGAAATGGATTATGTTGCGACAGCCATTCTGCAATCTTTGTCACATCGTTCTGGTCACGTTGCATACGCGTCGGCCGCATATCCACATGCTGCTCCGTTGTGTTCATTTGGATGGTGCTAAACTCTTCTATTTCTTCACAGACATTGTGCAAATAGACCATTCCTAGTGTCCACATGGTTAAGACGCTGTCTGTCATACCACGTCCGTGCGTCAGACCACCAATGCTCTTCATGGTGCGCATTAATGTTTGTTCGATGGTCATATCCGACCAAATGCCTGACCAAAATTTGTCCGACCATCTGATTGTGAAGTAACCTCCCTTTGTAAAGAGCTCGTATTCAGCTGTTCAGCCATTTTTCCTTCCAGCGCGAACATATCCTGCAAGTACAGATGGCTTGACTTTGCATAGAGGAAGTGGCCGCAGGCATGAAAGTATGGCAGCATTTGTTGCATGGTCTCTAAATGAAGCTGGCAATTCCCCGTACATTCTGCTTCAATGAACTGTTTTAGCAAGGAAACCATGCGGAAGTATTGAACCCACAGCTTTGCCGTTGGACCATAAGCTTCGAGTTGCGCTAATCGTTCTTTGAATTTTCGTGCGACCGATTTGTGGCACTCATTGTTATCCACCACCAGAACAGCGGACCTATCGATGTTGTTGAGTATCACCGCCAAATCAGTTCTTTCCTCCTCTGTTAAGTCTACACTATGCCACACGATATTGGCTATCGCCTGATGACATAAAATATGAGCCCTGATCGCCCTAGCGTAGGCATGTCCGTTCAGCATTTTCTCTGCGGAGTGTTCGTCGTAGATGGTGGACAATAGTTCCGGAAGCAGACTATAGTTCGTTTATGTGTCACAACAATCGATATGTCGTCGCCATATTTTTGCAATAACCGCGCTTTCACTGTTCTCGGACTGGGGGGTAATCACCCTCGACGACATCCATCAATTCATCCACGGAGAACTGGCATTCTTTGCCGTTCTCTTCCAAATATGCGTAAATCGCTTCCATCACTTCATTGATGTTTGTGGCCGGTCGGTAGCCTCTTTTCTTTTCCGATTGTAGGGGACTGTATATTTTTTTCAAGCAGTTATTGTGGTAGCGCACCTCTACAGCGACCAAAACGTACATTCCGGATGTGTTCACAAATAGCACGCCCCCAGTCATCATTCCGGTTTTGGGCGCACGTTAAAATGTTTTCGTTCATTTTCAAGCTTCTTACTTCATATACTGTATCTCTGTCGCTTAATCGGGTTTTCTTCAAATTTGTCAAATATTCTTTGGTAATTTCTGCACTGCATAAGAAACAGCAATTTTTAAAGTCAAACGCTGGCACGGTGGATCGGTGCGATGATGGATGGCGCATCCTGTAGCACAGTGTCGGTTTGCCGACGTCGTTTTGCCGCTGCAATGAGTTTTTCATTAATTTACTGTTTACGGCACGCATCATGCACAGTAACAGACTGACGATTCACTAAAAGCATAGCACTTTTACCATCGTTTCATTTTCGGCTGCACTCTTGAAATCCAAGCCTTTTTGTTTCACCACAATTGTTTTTCCTTCGCTCAAGGTTTTTTCACAGATAAAACACAAACACTCTTTGCTGTTCGCTATGGCGTACGACAGTACGCGTGTAGCTGCCACTAAACAACAAATCACACTGGCCGCTTTCAGCTTACTGCTGGCGCTGGGGTATGTGGTAGGAGCGGGAGGGAGATAGGGAACGGATGCTAAGAGCAAGGCGCCCCTCTGTCCTTGACTCCTTGTATTCAAAAATACAGCTGCTCCTGTAACAACAACAATTTCATTTTAGAAGGAATTTCTAACACGCAAAGGTATTAACATGTAACAATATACAGGTGCTCCCTATTAAACGTTTAATCTTCAAAATGTTTTTAAGAAACGCGTTTTGTAAAATGTTAATTAATTAAACGTTTGTAACTGTACGTTTTGCAAAACGTTTAGTTACAAAAAACCGTTTAAACACTTCTTGATAAAACGTTTTCGTAATGGGCGTTTAAAATGTTTAAACATAAAAACTGATAAACGTTTCGGACCGCGAGTACCACAAATACATACATGGACATTGTGTATGTATCTCTATATAAACAGTTATATATTAGATAAAGCTACTTTGGGTACGCTATTTGGCTGATAATTGGTAAAAAGTAGCTTGAAAATGCCGCTTTTCTGCAATTAAAAAAAAAATCGTTCTACTGTTTGGCCCTGTTACTCGGAAAGTATTAGTCTGACAAAAAAAGTGTATACAAGCAAATTTGTAGCAACGTTTATCCTCTCCAACTTTTAATAAGAAACTTTTTCTCTAAAACCTATAGGAACGGAGTTATATGCCAAAAACTGATTTTGAGCGCCATTTTTTCAAGATGGCGGTGCGAGCGGCGGTCACTTGAAGTCGCAAACTTAGCGTCATACTTAGGGCCCCCAAGTCTACACTTCTGCCAAGTTTCAAAACTCCTCAACCTTTGCACCAAAACACCTTTCTTAAGTCTCTAATGACTGGACTATTTGTTAATGGTTAGTGTATAGGAACAATATATAAAAAATAATTTTTTTTAAAATGTGTAACATTTAATTACTTTACCTTTAAATATATTTGTTCACTTAATTTTACCTTGGTTTGTTTATGTCCACCTTTCGGCCTCCATCTTGCGTTACTTCCAACTTCAGAAAATCAAATACTTACCCATAGTTCGTGAAGACGTATTTTGAGAGAGAAAATGTGGTTGTTCGAAATAAATATTAATCCGTTTTTTTATGCTCAAATCAATATTGCTTTATTAAATTATTAATTAGATTCATCTTTTCAATTAAAATAAAAAACTTGTACATTCCCTTCAATTCCATCATTACATACCAAATATGCCTTACCCTTCTCTTACTTCTGATACAATCTTTAGCAATAAAACAATAACATTAATTACGTGATTACCTACATTCAAAATAAAAAAATAATTAAAACAGAGAATTCAATTTACCTAACGCAAACCAGCGCTTCGTGGTTTTATTATATAATTACCACACCCACACGCACCATATCTTATATTTTCTCTTATGAGCTCATTTTTTCTTTTTTGATTTTGAATAATTTAAATTATAATTTTGAATGGTTTACTTTCCTTATATAGTCCTTGGCTTGATAACGTCCATACGACGTCCCGTCGTCCACGCGCACTATATTGATGATTCCATGTTTTCACTTTTGTTTATCGCCGAAACTGTCACTCCATTTTTTAATGAACAATATAAGTTTTTTTAAATTTACTTTTTATCTTCGGTATAGTTACATTTTATACGGGCGCCCGCAATTTCGTAGTTCGACTTAGGTTGTACGAAACAGGCGAGCACACGGCCCGCGTCCACTGTCTTTAGATGTTAGATGACGACTCCGTGTATTAAAACGGGGGCGAAAACTGCCCGCGTCCGTCGCTGTTAGGTGTTGTATGATGACTGACTGTTTTACGCCAAGCGTTGACAGACTACTGACGCCTGACACTCCCACATTCCAAAGTGTGACGTGTGCTGGGCTCGGCTCCTTACGTATTGTGGCGTGACTCCTACGGTGCATAATTCAGAGTTCATGCAGTTAAAATTGCTGTTTCCAGCAGCTTAGTCCGTTGACCTTGACACTAATACGTGCACATTACTTCTCTAGTAAGATTTTCAGATACAACTTATTATTTTTATATTTCCCCAAAATATCCCTGGGTGGGTTCGTACCGTTACAATACCCCCTCAATGAGAGGTTTTATGCCGAAGCATAAAAACTCATTGACACTCACATACTTCCTTAAGGGATCAGCCCGGATATATCGCCACAACCCCCTTAAGTTTTATTAAAATTTCATGGGTAACTTACCCCCCTGGTCCAGTGACTGTGGCCGCACCTGAATGACCTTACTGACTTCCCTCTCGAGATCCCAACACCGCAAGGCCAGACAGGCACTTGACGCCCCTGCTCTGATGCGCAGGCCAGCACAGGACCGCCGCCACAGCATCACCAGACACTGAAACATTAAATCAAAAATATCAAATAGTGGCCTTGTATAATACCATATCCCCAACTGATCTGGTCCCCCTTAGCTGTGCTGGTTTGCATTAAGAAGCACTGGTTTTTCTTAACTTCTAACATATACATGTATATATATATATATAACAATATGAAACCTTTCAGATTTTACTATCAACATTCTGTATGCCCCTCTCTCGTTAATTCTTATCCCAAAATCAAAATATTTCCCTGATTCCAATCAGAATTTAAATAACCACTTCCCATTACCTCATTACAAATATCTTTCATTTTCCAAATTACATCTCAAAATATTTAAATTCATTATTAAAATTCTCTTAAACACATTTAAATCAACTACATAATAACAAATTATTTACTTATATCTTTCTCAAAATCTGTTAATCATCTCCACAATACTCCTCAAAACAACACAAGAATCATTTAATTATATCATAAAATCAATTACACATTCTATATTATCAACATAATTCCATTTATTAACCGGTTCATTTTATCCCATTACAGTATCCCATCATCAACTTACTCCTTCCACACACACTATTGCCTTCCCCCCGCGGGCTGTAGCGCCCAGTTGCCTCCACAAGGACTGAGCCGGAAGGGGCGAACACTTTTTTCTTTTCTTTCACCCCCATCCTTGCTTTGGCGTTACATAAACTTTAGGGTACTAGTACCGCTACTAATAAACTTATTGATATACCCCTAATCGGTCTACCACCCATACTTAGGTATGTAGCCGTGTTCCAAAAATAAAATTCTTAGATTCCCCATTGTTCCCCATTAAATTTCTCTGTTACACCAATTATACAGGCAACCAACCATGGTCAGTGTACAATAAATCTGCCCATTGTAATTACAACTGCCCGTTGTAAACCAAAACTACGGTCTGGGCTGGTAAGGCCGGGACCGCCCAAAATGTGGGGAATCGCTTTTAAAACATTCAAGTTTTATATCCCTACACAATTACATAATCAACATAATACAATATAATAAACACTCGTAATGAAAATTGCTATTATTACATCAAGACAAACATTTTTCAAATTTAAGTTTGACCAAAAATTACACACCTTACAGCTTTACTTTAGTTTCAGATTCTATTAATCTTTCACTTGTTACATTATAATTTCAACTATGAATTTCTATTAAGCATTTTCATCATTAATTGGTTCGGGTAATTCCCAGTCATTAATAATGATCTGATTTATTGAACGGGCATTTAGATATAACCTTATTCACCTTCTTCCTTCTAACAACCACTAACGGATTTGCATAGGGTGACACCGATCTCTCAATAATATACCCCTCCAACCCTTTATCTAACTCTACTTAAATCCTTCTCCTCTTGTAACAAAGCACCTGATACCCTCTTTGTACATAGGATGTGTGTTCCCTTCCCTTATACTTATTCCCTTATTGGTTCCTCGCCCTTCCAGGTAACTCCGCAAACCTTTTTAAAACTTTTCACCTCCCGCCACAACGCCTTGCATTGAGGACTCCCTACACCTCTAACCTCAATACAAAATTTATGTACCCTGCTCTCATCTATTTACTCTCCACTTTCTCTACATACATCCACCCTCGCTACTGCGTCCCTCCTACTACCCTGTTTCTGTATTACTTTTATTCCAGAAATTCTTATTTTGTCTAATACCCATTTAAAATTAACTCTGACTGTCTTAATGCCTTATTGAAATAATTATCACCCAAATTCCTTCTTTTACAATATTTTACATTGAGTTAATCGTTGAAAATTACATTAGAAAATTCATAACTACCTCAAATTAATTTAATCACCTTATTTAAATTCTTTCAAACTCATTTAATTTCATTATTAAAACATTTTACTTTACTTCCATTTCATTATAAAATTCCTACCTATGTATGGTCAATCATTCAATCAAATAAAACATGATCACTGTCATAGACTCAAAAATATAAACATTTCTTACAACAAATATAACGTACCTAACCATATGTACCTTCTGATACCTTATAATAACAATATAACTCAATACCTAAACACATTGTATGTTTAATCATTTACTATTTATTATAAAATCTAAATCTCAGAAAAATCATTTAAATTTATCAACAAAATTCCTCTGTACAACATTTTAAATTAGTTAATTAATTAATCTTCAATTAATTAATTCTATCATTTTTTTTAACCTCTAAATTATTTTAATTACATTATTCAAAACAATTTTAATTCAGTTAATTTCATTATAAATTTCACAATTACTCTATTTATTTATTTAGTCTGGTGAAATATTATTATTATAAAATCAATTCCTATTACATACATACATTGTTTACATAAAATACAGAGTACACCATAACCTATTACACAAATACATTTGACATCAACACAAGAGTATATACAATCCACACTATTATGTGTTATAGTTTACCACAAATCATTTCATAATTCAGTCCATTTCAAAACCCACTACACTCACATAGTTAAATGTTCATGAACAATAAATATTTACCCTCCATCATCAAACAATAATCTAGTCTTACGTATACACAATTCATTTTTAATTAAGTACATTTTGTTATTACTGTTATAATAACTATTAACATCAATTTTATCCATTGTATCAAGATAGTATTTACCAATATTAGTGCTTACTATTAATTCATAAAACCTGTCGACATTTGGTATGGTCAATTCTCCTTTGGTATTATCTGTTACAATTAAATCTGTTATCATTTCCTCATTATAGTAATCATCTACTACCAGTAACCCCACTTTATATACAGGTAAGTCATCAACATTATTATCGCCTCTTGCTGCATTAACTACATTGCAAGGTAAGAATTCAGTATCATCAACTCTCTATATCTACCATCCCTACTAATTCTCGATAACCTCTCTTTAACTTGAACAATTCTATCTCTCTCACTCGCTCAAAATCGCTTACACAACCCCATCTTACTTTCTCTCTTATCATTCCGTGCAGAGGGCACTAAACCATAAAAACACCTTCTGGCTCTTCCAGGAACACCACAAAAACTCAAGGGACAATTTGAAGACACCTCGTCTTCCACTAAGGGACTCTTGCCCTTCAAAAACACCTGAGAACACCTTGGTTCACAGTAAACCCGGGGAAAATTTACCCTCTGCCCCATATTTATACTTAAATTCTCCTCATATTCTCTCTGCAACTTACAAACACTGATTTCTACCCCTTTACAACCCCCTACTCCCATTACTCTCTCACTCTCACTTACTATCTCTATATTCTCATCATCACTATTAATTTTCACTGTATCACCTTTAAATACCCCGTTTTCAACTGTCTTACCACTACTACTTGTTAACTCATTATTGGAATTATCACTTACCTCGTTACTTATTTCTTCGTTATTTTTCATCATTATATCACCATTATTCTCACCTGTATTGACACCAATGTCGTCTGTTACTTCGTTATTTACATTTATACTGCACTTACCTGTATTTATTCTCCACATTCCCATCCTCTCAATACTCTGTTCTAATTCGTTAAATTTAGTTTCAAATATCTCCTCGGTATTATCCAAGTGTTTATTAATTTGTTTTATTTCGTCTCTAATTTCATTATTTTGTTCATTTATGTTGGTGTTTACTTCATCAAATTTGTTATTTAGCATTATGTTTTGCTTCTCTATAAGTAATTTCATCATATTTATTATGTCACTACTATCGTCTTTCGTAACTGGGATCGGCGTCGATTGATTCGCCATGCCTTCTATTATTATCGACTCTGTTTTGCTTACTTCAATATTTAATTGACTTTCTGTATTTCTGTCAGTGAAGCTGACTTCATCGATATTATTTTCACTTGTACTCATTTTGATTAATTCATTAATTCTTACAGTACACATAAACAGATCATATCATAATATAACATAACCTTCATACATGCGTTTATTTATCTCTTATTTATATCTCATTTGGTTACCTCAAACAACCATTTTGCTCTCCAAAATGGGCCCACATTTGCATAAATAATTATTTATGCAAATATCCTGGTCACGGAACCATTTGTAACGTTTTATTACTTTATATTGTACACTTTTAATTTTACCTTGGTTTGTTTATGTCCACCTTTCGGACTCATCTTGCATTACTACCAACTTCAGAAAATCAAATGCTTACCCAGAGTTCGTGAAGACGTATTTTGAGAGAGAAAATGTGGTTGTTCAAAATAAATATTAATTCGTTTTTTTATGCTCAAATCAATATTGCTTTATTAAATTATTAATTAGATTCATCTTTTCAATTAAAATAAAAAATTTGTACATTCCCTTCAATTCCATCATTACATACCAAATATGCCTTACCCTTCTCTTACGTCTGATACAATCTTTAGCAATAAAACAATAACATTAATTATGTGATTACCTACATTCAAAATAAAAAATAAAACAGAGAATTCAATTTACCTAACGCAAACCAGCGCTTCGTGGTTTTATTATATAATTACCACACCTACACGCACCATATCTTAATTATATTTTCCCTTATGAGCTCATTTTTTCTTTTTTAATTTTGAATAATTTAAATTTTAATTTTGAATGGTTTACTTTCCTTATGTAGTCCTTGGCTTGAAAACGTCCATACGACGTCCCGTCGTCCACGCGCATTATATTGATGATTCCATGTTTTCACTTTTGTTTATCACAGAAACTGTCACTCCATTTTTTGATTAACAATATAAGTTTTTTTAAATTTACTTTTTATCTTCAGTATAGTTACATTTTATACGGGCGCCCGCAATTTTGTAGTTCGACTTAGTTTGTACGAAATGGGCGAGCACACAGCCCGCATCCGCCGTCGTTAGATGTTAGATGACGACTCCGTATATTAAAACTGGGGCGAAAACTGCCCGTGTCCATCGCCGTTAGGTGTTGTATGACGACTGATTGTTTTATGCCAAGCATTGACAGACTGCTGACGCCCAACACTCCCACATTCCAAAGTGTGACGTGTGCTGGGCTCGGCTCCTTACATATTGTGGCGTGACTCCTACGGTACATAGTTCAGAGGTCATGTGGTTAAAAGTAGCTGTTTCTAGCAGGTTATTCCGTTGACCTTGACACTAATACGTGCACATTACTTCTCTAGTAAGATTTTCAGATACAATTTATTATTTTTATATTTCCCCAAAATATCCCTGGGTGGGTTCGTACCGTTACAAATGGTTAAGCAACCAGCATTGGATGAAATCTGATGGATTGACCCTGTGAGTAATGTTTGATTATGAGCTTTTAATTATATAATAATCTGGTTAGCTATAATCTTGCCTTTATTATTTTTGTTGTATTATGACATGACATTACCTTACTTTTTATATCTTTAAAAATCCTGGATTGGGTTCATTTCACCAGAACATGGAAGTTGTTGAAATTTCAGTTCGGTTTAATTTTATTTTTTTAACATCTTGCATTTTTATGGCTTTTAATAATTTCTCTTGGTATCTCCTCCTCAGTAAGGAAAGGTGATAAGTATCAATAAACATAATGTGTGTGTGTGTGTGTCTGTGTGTGCGCGCGCGCACGTGCATGTGTGTGCCTCTATATGTATATAAAGAGTCGATACTTTGGAAATAATGTAACAAGAATCATCAAAATACTACTATTAATTATGTTATAGAATAATTATAATAAGAATAAATACGCTGAAGTTTTCAGTTTTGTGTACTCATGACTGGAGGTACACGTGAGTGTAATTCATGTTCATGTGTTTCACAAAAAGTCTGGTAGATTTCAAATGATATAACCTTACTTAAAATTATAAAACGATTAAAAATAAACAAGAAAATTAAACTTGCCATTTTTGAAGTTAAGTACCTCAGGCAAACAAGAAAATTAAACTTGCCATTTTTTGAAGTTAAGTACCTCAGGCCTGCAGTAGCCCTCTATACCGCAGTAATGAATGGCACCGTGCATGAATTTTTCTGGAACCTCTTCCATTTTGTCCATATTTTGTTTAAATGCCAGTCTATTTGTAATGCATGATATTAACACAGGGTTTTTACATTACTCAATTGTCAAATCGCCCAATGTTGTTTCTATGCTTCAATTGCTATTGCACAAAGAAAGACTGTGAACGGATGTGGAATGATAAATCAGAGCAACAAGCAGCAATCTTGTCAATTAAAAGATGCACAAATGTGCACTAATGCACTAGATGCAAATTCTATAAACTTAGTAGATACTGCAGTTAAAACAGAGGTAAACATCTGTGTACTTTATAACTCATTCTTTATTCTCTCTTATGTTGTCATCTCATAAACAGTTGAGTGAGATGGCTTATGTGATATGATGTGTGGTTTCCTAAAAGTGTTGGATTCCAGCCTACATTTATTATTTACGTCCAAGTATGAGGATTGTTCAATAGAAACATGTTTAGAGGCTAAACATTTAGAGGTAAAACATGTTTGATCCAACGATTTTAAAAGGAGTCTCCATTAACGTTAAGGCATAAGTCCCACTGTTGCACTAATGTGTAGATTCCCTGCTGGTAAAATTCTTGTGGTTTGTGGAACCATTCGCTAACAGCAAACTCTACCTCAGCGTCTGATTTGAACCATCCTTTTAGTGATTTCTTTAATGGGCCAAAAACATGATAGTAGCACAGGGACAAGTCGGGACTGTAAGGTGGATGTTGTAAGACTTCCCACTTAATACGACCAAGCAGATCTAGAATCTCAATCTATTCATGTTTTACGTACCGAGTCACTTTATGGTTAATATAATTAAATTACCTTATTCGGTCCACCTTAGTGACACTAGCTTCTTTTGTTCAATGACTCGTTTCGGGATGAAATCCCATCTTCAGATACACAATATCAATCAAAACGTAAATGTATACCACATTTTGTGGGTATGTCATAATTTAAAATGTTTAAAATCTTTTAAATAAAATATACAAAACGTAACAACTGAATCGCTCGGAGCGCTCGCATGCATGCACGCTGTACCGCGATTTCCTTACGACTCTAGGCTACATGCCTATGGTATCGTCTGGGCTACATGCTATCAAGCATTATCATGCAGAAGAATGACACCATTTGTGAGCTTCTCGGGTCGTTTATTCTTGATGCTGATCCGTAAACGTTTTAAGCTGTCTGCATATCGCTGAGCGTTGGTGTTGACACCAGGTTCTTTAAAATCTAAGAGCAGCACGCCCTGATAATAATAAAAATATGGTCACCATTACTTTTCCTGCCAGAGGTTGGGACTGACATTTTCTCTGCCTTCGGAGATTGTGCATTGCATACTCTGATGTTTGGATTTGCTTCGTAGTGATAACACCAAGACTCATCACCGGCAACAATTTGGTGTAGAAAGGCATTACCTTGTTGTTGATAGCGCATCAAACGCTGTAATGATAAGGCCGAACGCAAATCATCAGTAAGCAGTTTTTCTGCTTATCAGTAAGCAGTCGTGGAATCCACTGAGCAGCAACTTTGTGATTGCCAAGACTATGAATAATGGAATGAACAGTTCCCATGCTGATGCTCAACATTTGAGAAAGTTCTCTAACTTTGATGCGCCTATTTGTGCATAAAGCAGTTTCCAGCTGTCTCACATTTTCATCTGATGCTGCAATACGTGCAGGTTCGGGATAGGCAAAATCTTTAGTTGTGGATTCTCTTCCTTGTCGAAATTTATTGCACCATTCAATCACTGCCATATGAGAATAACTATAGTCACCATTTACAGCTTTCATTCTCGTATAAATTTCCATTGGCTGACGCCCCTCAGCGGCCAAAAGCTGAATAACGGCACGCAGATTATCTTTGGATGGATTTTCTATCATAGATGTCATTTTTCAACCGAGTCACAATGCTTAGAAAAGCGCAAACTGCAAATATTTTTGACAGACTCGTCACTAGTACTTAAATGGACAATATAAACAAATGAATTCTGTTGCCATGGTGACGAAGTCACGCTGCGCAGATCAAACGTGTTTCTATTGAACAATCCTTGTAATTGATTAGTGTACCTTCAATCTTTAAACAGATTTCTTTGTATCATTTTCATATCATGTACATGTCATGTACTTAATTAGTTTATTTTTTTGTATAGAGTACTCACTCAAATAAATTTGTGGAAATATGTAGAACGAAGTGAACCAATCTATAAACTTTTAATTTAATCTTGAATGTGTTAATAAGACTGTAACTCTGCATTGTACATTCATTTGTTATTTTGACATGTTTTGTTCTCAGACTTGAAATCTACCAAATTGCGTTCTAACCACTATGATACACTATTGCTAATCAGTGAAAGCCTTGTAGCTATTGTGTTTATGGGTTACCAAACTTGTGACTTTATTAGGTCTGTTTTCATTTATATTTAATTTGGCCCTTAATGATGGTGGTGCGGATTGCTTTCTAAATAATTTGCAATTTTTATAAAACTGATTGTCACAGATCTTAATTCCTGTATTGTATTTGCCCATATAGTGTTTATGTCTTGTCCTTTATTGTAAATGCCTGTTGCCTACAATTTCTATTTTTGTCAGCTTTTGCAACAACTAGACTATTCTGCCTAATTGTACCTTCATTGTACGCATGTCTTTTCCCCTTTTCTTTCTTCCTTATGTTTCCTTCCCTCCTCATACAGTTTCTCGTCCTCTGTGTGACAATTCCATGTTGTAACCACTTGACCATATCTTTTTGACATATAATTGAGGGTTGGCTGTAGTGATATTTAGCATAATACATTAGAAATATACCAACTTAGAAATCACGATTGGGTAATTATGAATTGGCAGTGCCGGATCTGGGGGGGGGGCAAAAGGGGGCAAGCGCCCCGGGCGTCCGCCCGGGGGGCAGCAAAACAAGCTGTAGGTAAAAATTAAAAAAAACTAAGAAAATTTTAAAATTACCGATTGAAATTAAATAAAAAAATTTATTCGGTCATAAGAGGCCACCGAAATTTGTAAAACAAATTTGGCATTCGGGGGACTGGCCGACAGAAGTGAAAACTTCAAAAATTATGAATATAAAAAAAAGTTGGGTGCGTGTACCTATTAACGCGCGTTAGAAGTTATACACGCATTTGAAAAACAAATGCATGTATTTAACTAAGAACCGTTTTATATTCCGATTATTCGGTCATAACGGTTAATTTACTTGCACTTATTTAATAAACAAGAAAAGAGAGCTGTCTCTGGTATATTCAGGCCTCGACACCGAGTAAACCCGGACGGTAGCGTAACGAAATTGTAAGTTTTCTCTCATGGACTCTCATGCAAACAAAATGTGAGTGAGTCATCCTCTTCCCCTCTTCCGCTCCTCATTTCACCAAAACAACAAAAATATCACGCCACTGTCAGTCTGCAGTTGCAGTCAGTAGTGATCGGGAAGTGCGTGTAATTGTTTATGCGAGTTAGTGAGTTGAATATTGCAGTCCGTGTTTAGTGACCCAGTGAAACTAAATTTATTTCAGATATATTCTATTCGTACAATCATTATCATTATCATGTTACCTCGAAAACGGCTGTCGGGGGCTGAGTATAGAAAGAGAGCTGAATTACGTGCTAAAAAAGCGAAACAAAGTGCTAAAGCGATGTCTAGTTGACTAAAAAAGTCTACAGAGGACGCTGACCCTGACGGATTAAAACATGACAACCAGTCTGATTCAGATTATCAAGGTGAAGATGAAGCTAGCGTAGGCTTCATAGAGCCTTTAACTGAAACGACTCTTGCAGAACCTATCAATGCGGTCCTATTCGATCCTTCAAAGCCTAGCTGTTCGAATTTGGAAGACAGGCCAGTTGAAAACTACCTCCATATTAATAGTTCAACTGCAGAAGAATCTGTATCAAGCGTGACATTGACAATTGATCCTTCTGAACCAAGAACTTGGCCTACTCATGACAAAATCAGTGACAGTGTTCGTTGTTTTTTAAGCGCTGAGACGACAAAATTGGTAACAAGTTTTCCCAAATGCATCGAGTTTCAGTCAACAGAAAGGGAAGGTTGACACTTAACACATTCAGCTTGGTACAAAGAGTTGCTCAACAACGAGAAAGTTAAAAGGACTTGGTTAATGTATTCTAAAAAGGACAACGCACTTTTTTGTATTCCATGTAAGCTGTTTAAGAGCCCTGAAACTTTAAAACTGGGAATGTACTCATTACAAACAAGCGGTTTAACAAATTGGAAAAAAGCGTTAGAAAAGCTTTGCCAACACGAAATTTCAAAACTGCACAAGGAAAATTTTGTTAAATGGAAGACCTTGATTAAATCAATGAACAATGAAAATTTCGTCATTAGCAGTCAACTGGGAAATGCTATTGAAAGTGAAAAATTAAAATGGAGGGAAATTTTACGTGTAAGTATTGATGCTATCCTCTACCTGGCATGTAACTCTTCCACTTAGAGGCACAATAGAAATAGAAACTCAAAGTAAACTGACAATGTCGTTTACTTCTAAAGAGCAGGGCAATTTTTTGAACCTGATTGTTTTGCTCTCGAAACACAACGCAACTTTGAAGGCAGCATTGGAGGAACGAAAAAAAGGGCAAGTGTCTTACCTTTCCAGACAGTACAAAATGAAGTAATTGAAATGTTGGGTGACTGCGTCCGGAATAAAATACTCAACGATGTTTTGCAAGTTAAGTATTATACAATAATGTTTGACTGCACCCCAGACCTTTCTCATACAGAACAAATGAGCCAGGTCATTCGCTATGTTACGAAAAACAACCAAGATGAATATGAAGTTAAAGAAAGCTTTATTGATTTTTTAGAAGTTTGTGGGAAAACAGGTGAATATTTGACAGATACTATTATTAGTAAATTAAAAAAAGATGGATTAGAAATAAAAAACTGCCATGGCCAATCGTATGACAACGGTTCAAACATGAGTGGTGTGTCTACAAGGGTGTACAAGCAAGATTTCAAGAGACTAATCCAAGGGCTGTGTATGTTCCATGCATAGCTCATTCTCTGAATTTGGTTGGACTGAATGCATCGTCAGTTTCTGCTGAAACTTCTAACGTGTTTGGAGTGGTTCAAAGACTTTATACATTTTTTGTATCTTCACCTCAAAGGTGGGAAATAATGAAAACTAATACTAAAACTAACTTAAAAGTAACAAGCCAGACTAGATGGTCCGCTAAGTCTGAAGCTGTTCATGCACTTGTTAAAAACATTGATGGAGTGATTGAGGCTCTAAAAGTGCTGAAAGAGGGGCAGAATCCACCTGAAACAAAGTAAGAAGCAGAAAGCCTCTTACATGCTGTTCTCGACTTCCAATTTCTCTTGTATCTGGTAGCATGGGCCGAACTATTGAAAGAAGTTAATAGAGTTAATAAAGAAATTAAAAAAAATGACGTAATTCTTATGAAGTCACTTGATATGCTAAAAGGCTTGACAAAGACGATGGAACGTTTGAGGAAAGAACCAAATTTGTGGTTACAAACTGCTAAAGAAATTGGAGAACGTATCGGCGTGCAGCCAACTTTGACATCACACAGGAATCCTAAAAAGAAATGCTTGCCAGGGGAAATTATGGAAGATCAGGTGAGGTCATTTTCCCCTGAAGAAAGATTTTTCCATTCTATAAAAGAAGTAATCGATGTAATAACGACTGAGTTGAAAAGCAGGATGGGAAGTGCCAAAAACCTCAACGAGAGTTTTTGATTTCTGACTGGGAGAGGTCTGTGGGAACTCACTGACAAAGACTTGAAAACTCGATCAAGAAATTTGGCCATTGCATATTGTAACGTTACATAACCCCTGCCCAAATATGATAACATAATCACCAGAGTTAAAACCAGTAATCACCCATTTTTAAAAGTCAGAAATGGGGATTGGGTACCAAGCTATAAGAAACTTTGTACTCTAAAAACACTAAACAATAATAATAAAAGTGCAGTGTACAAAGTGGAACATAGTGTACTTGGTGAAAGTGTAAACCTTTAAAAAGAGCATCTCACAGGTTTGTGCTGAGATGAAAAACAATCAATATTGTAGCAGTGGACTATATTGCTGTTGACAAGCTTTGTATTTTTTGTATGTTTTGTAATTTTGTATTGTGTAGGCCACAAAGGTTTTGTACCTAGAAATAATATTTTTGTTTAATGTAATTATTTTGTTTAAATGTAAGATAACCAGGGTTATATATAAAATAATAATAATATATCAAATAATACTATGTTAGCAAGATGTCATGTAAAAAATAGTTTAGAGTAAGGATACGTTAAGTGAATTATAATTCATAAACAAATCAAAATAAAAGGGATTAAAATATAAAATACCAGTGTACAAGTTTAAGGAAAAATATAAAGAAAAACCTTAAATAAATTAAATCTGATTATAAATAAAATCTATAAAGGATTATTTTTCTAAAAAGGAGAAATGAAATTATAATAATTATTAATAGCCTATATACTAAAAGGTATATAGATTAGCCAATAAAAAAACCATAACAATCCTTGGTTACTAAGAGTAACTAACTAACAAGAATAAATTAATTGTTCAAAGATATTGGAAGTGAGCAGTTTAAAAAAAGTGTAATGTCTAGAAAAAATTAAAGAATTTATAAATACCA
The DNA here is from genome assembly GCA_034769895.1 of Magicicada septendecula. Lineage (NCBI taxonomy): Eukaryota > Metazoa > Arthropoda > Insecta > Hemiptera > Cicadidae > Magicicada > Magicicada septendecula. Next base: position 301,557,627 of record CM068368.1, read on the forward strand.
TTCGGAAATAATTAGTGACAAATTAATAAAATTAATGAGTGATATCCACTACATCTTAGACATCCTTCGAACAGAATAATTCACGCCAGAAAATTGATGAAAATCTGAAAAAATCAGCCTTCCATGTCAAAGCCTAGCTTAACGAAATTCGACATTGTTGGTGAGATCATTACTTATTAAAATTTAACTAAATTACACCTCAAATATAAACTTATAACACTAGAAACAGCACAATCCCTTTAAATACTCCTGGAAGGAGGTGAATATAAACTTTATTTTTTATTAACCAAAAAACAGCAAAACGTTTGGTTAGTAACTTTACTGAAGCCATTAAATAGTGTTTATTTTTCGTCAGTGAAGGAAAGCGGCCTGCGCTCTAGCGGTCAACAAATCAACTGCATAATATAGATTATACTACATTTAAAAATAATTCCTGTAAAGCTTGGTACTGACCTGTTACATTTCTGACTTTCTCAAAGTACAAAGAACTCTAAAATAACCCTGGGAAATTAATTAATTATGTCTTTCTTGTTATTAAAATTGAAATAAAAATATTTGTTATATGATATATGTTTGAAAGAAAAATAAGATCGAATTAAATCTGTTTTATGTAAGAATCGATTATCCTTTTATGTTTTGGGAGACCATAAAAAATGTTAAATAAATTCAAGGAATGCCTTGTGGTTTGAATAATAAAAATGTGTATTATTTTCAGTAGATGGTAGTTAGTTACAGATTGTCAGAAGACCGAGAAGAGAACGGACATCCCGAATTTATTACGTACCATTTGGAGTCACTTTAACTTCAAAGGTGTTCGTAAACGTAGCAGTCAGCTGGTACCACGAGCGGAAAAATTTGAAATAATTAATCGTATACTAAGAGAGTAATTCTCTTTGCACTCTCTCTCCTAACTACTGTCAAACAACGGTATTGATTTCCCATAAATAAATTTAAGAAAATCTTTGCATAATCACACACCTTCGATTTTGAAAGCATATAACATAAAAAATAACAAATTCTGTGACTCTTAATAAAGCGAGATTTTCGAAGAGTACAAATAGACGTAAAATTACTGATACTCCGAGAGTTTACCCGCGAGACGTTACAATATCCAGAAGACTTAAGCGACGATGAATTTCCCATTGAGGTATTGGTTTTTCGAGACCACGTAACTGAAACAGACTCCAAAGAATTCAATGCACTTGACCTACTTAATTTTATTCAAAAGAGGGATCTTTGCGACGCATTCCCCAATGTTTGTGTCGCATTGAGGATTTATTCTACCCTTCCAACAACATCTGCTGGCTGTGAAAGAAGCTTCAGTAAACTGAAATTGATAAAAAACTATTTAAGATATTCGATGTGTTAAGAGAGACTATGTAACCTTTCAATATTATCCATAGAAAGTGATATTGCTAATTCAATTAATTACGAAGATGCAATAAATTCATTTGCTGAAAGAAATCTAGAAAAGTGCCACTTTAAATTAGTACTAATAAAAGTGTACAGTTTATATTATTAAAACAAATCAAAACTCAAAATTAAATTAAATTTGTTTAATCTGTTCAGTTGCTATATTTTATAATGTTTACATCTCACAGAATTTTGAAAATTATCATTTAACTAGGCTATACTAGAGATGGTAAAGTTGTTGAAAATATACAACGTTATGTATTTTTCTTTAAAAAGTATTGGAAAATAATTAAAACTTAATTAATAAACCCAATGTTTTAAATTCTGTAAATAAATTTATGTACATATTATTTATTAAAAATCATTTTTTCCCTTTTCACTCGAAACGCAAATTTTAAACGTTTAACAGTTCAAAATATGGAGAGGGTGGAAAGGGCGGCAAAATTTATCTTTGCCCCCCAAAGAAAAAACCTAGATCCAGCACTGTGAATTGGTAATTGTGGTGTGGTTTAATTGAGGCGTGTGAAGTATGTGTGTTTAGATTATCTTAAAGCTGTATAATATTCACACAATGTATATGTATTCTATATTATGACTGACTGTATTTTGGCAGTGCAATGTTTTGGTTGTAGATCGCATTCAATCCAGAATGGATGAAATAGTTCAGCTATGGGAAACGCTAGTCACAGCAACAGACAAGAAAGGTTCTAAACTCCAAGAGGCATCACAACAGCAACAGTTCAATCGCTCTGTTGAGGATGTTGAACTGTGGCTTTCAGAAATAGATGCACAACTAATGAGTGAAGATTATGGAAAGGTAAATTTTTTTTGTAATGTTTAACCTACACAGATAGTTTTATAAATGTGTAAAAAAATGTCTTAGTATGCAGGATGTTTATTATTATTGTAACAGGACATATCAGGGACGGGAATAAATTTTAATAATTGAAATTAATTCAAAGCAGTCAGTGTTCTCCTTTGGTGTACCTCGTTTTAACCAACTACACATACAATGTTTATGTCTGGAGCCCTCCCGTCTAGATGTGTTACGCAATTGTCTGCAACTCATGCTGCCTGTGAATTACAGTAGAACGTAATTACCACAAGCCAGTTTCAACTGGCAGAAAAAATTATAAGGATTCCCGGGCTGAGCGTCGAGACATTCCGGCCAATCAGAAAAGGCGAAATAAGAAATACATACGTTGGTGCGCAGCTGGGCCAACGCCTAACAGCGGAGTAGTTGACTAACGCTGTGTCCTAGGTAAATGCGGGCAAGACGATGCGAGTGGTGTGGTACGTGCGATGCAGTGGAAAGGGCCTTGTCGAAACTGAACACATGACACGTGCGATTTGTACGATGTTGTGCCATCGCATCGCACGCATTGTTTGAAAACCAAACTGGTTTGATTTTTACCGCAGTTGTCGTCCGGCAAGCAGTAACAGTGGAAGTATTAATTTCTGAAGTTCAAAAGAGAACTGCTTTATGGATAAAAGAAACCTACATTACAAGGACCGTGCAATTGTGGATAAGGAATAGGATATTGTAGCTGAAAGTACAGGGTTTTTAAGTAAGTTGTAATTAAATATAGTTTGATTTTAAGGAGAGCCAGATGACCCTATAGGCAAAACAATATATTCCTGTCTTTTGTTATTTTATTCATCTTCAAGTTTAGTTTGATCAGAAAAGTAGACCTTAGTAATTCTGTGCATTATATCATATTTTGTAAAACTTTTGTATGGGTATATAAATATAAAATTGACAACATGCACGTCAATATTATAAAATATTTTTATAAAATCAATATTTATGACATAATATTTTTACAATATTTGTTTTTGTAATAATAATCATAATATTTTGGTTGGTGCTAAATATAAAATTGCAACATGTGTATCAAATAACAAAATATTTTTATAAAATCAATAATTATGAAATAATATTTGTATGATATTTGTTTGTGAAGCTACTAATTTGTGTCACATAAAATTTACTAATTTACTAATAAACATTGAATAATTATCGGGCGCCATGAGGGAAATTACCAACATATGATATTAGGCTTACCTTGCGGTCCAGAATTCGTGTTAAACGAACGATATGATAGCGAAAGTGTTATCTGAAATAATTACTATTACTTGAAATGGTTACCAATGTTTACCTTTTATTATCAAAAAGACTCTACATACATATAAAAATGATTCTACTGAACTATGTGCCAAACACGCACGTTACTATGCCTCGGGGCGTAGTCCTATTTATTTTGTAAACATTAATAAGAAATAAACATTGTAAATATAATAAACATAATGAAATAGAGTATAATATGCTAAAACCAAAACAAATATAATACCTGCACAACCCAGCACTTAAAAGATTTAGGTCACTCTCTCTCTCTCTCTCTCTCTCTCTCTCTCTCTCTCTCTCTCTCTCTCTCTCTCTCTCTCTCCTCTCTCTCTCTCTCTCTCTCTCTCTCTCTCTCTCTCTCCCTCTCCCTCTCCCTCTCCCTCTCTCTCTCTCTCTCTCTCTCTCTCTCTCTCTCTCTCTCTCTCGTACAATTTATTTTATTCTGAGCTCATTTAAGTTTGAATTGGTTTAAAATTGGTCGTTATAATAATATTGAATGAATTTTGAATTGGTCATTATTACACAATGATGTTGATTTACTTGAAATAATAAAAAGAATATTGGAACGTTCTCACCAAATTATATTGGACAGGTCTCACCGCACTGCTAAGATTCGTCGATCGTGCACAATCTGTTCCTTCTTTACATCGATTTCGGGCCCACACCGTCGTGTCCACCCACGAAAACACTTTGGGCAGATTCTCTACGCACGCAGGTTTTGACGATCCATCGGCCGATGACACCTGTTCAGTCGCTTACCGCCCCAACATTTCTGATATTTTAAATAGTTATTTAACCACTTTTGGTGGTGTAAAAGTTAAAATTCACACTTGGTGAGCCGGCTACGTTCACACACCAGAAGGAAATGACACAGAGTCTTTGTTAAGCATTGCGTAGGTGGGGCAAAAACTACGTCACCAGGCTTTTGTTCCTTGTTTACAGCCTCGAGTTGTTGCCTGGATTGCGGTCCAGAATTCGTGTTAAACGAACGATATGATAGCGGAAAGTGTTATCTGAAATAATTACTATTACTTGAAATGGTTACCAATGTTTACCTTTTATTATCAAAAAGACTCTACATACATATAAAAATGATTCTACTGAACTATGTGCCAAACACGCACGTTACTATGCCTCGGGGCATAGTCCTATTTATTTTGTAAACATTAATAAGAAATAAACATTGTAAATATAATAAACATAATGAAATAGAGTATAATATGCTAAAACCAAAACAAATATAATACCTGCACAACCCAGCACTTAAAAGATTTAGGTCACTCTCTCTCTCTCTCTCTCTCTCTCTCTCTCTCTCTCTCTCTCTCTCTCTCTCTCTCTCTCTCTCTCTCTCTCTCTCTCTCCCTCTCCCTCTACCTCTACCTCTACCTCTCTCTCTCTCGTACAATTTATTTTATTCTGAGCTCATTTAAGTTTTGAATTGGTTTAAAATTGGTCATTATAATAATATTGAATGAATTTTGAATTGGTCATTATTACACAATGATGTTGATTTACTTGAAATAATAAAAAGAATATTGGAACGTTCTCACCAAATTATATTGGACAGGTCTCACCGCACTGCTAAGATTCGTCGATCGTGCACAATCTGTTCCTTCTTTACATCGATTTCGGGCCCACACCGTCGTGTCTACCCACGAAAACACTTTGGGCAGATTCTATACGCACGCAGGTTTTGACGATCCATCGGCCGATGACACCTGTTCAGTCGCTTACCGCCCCAACATTTCTGATATTTTAAATAGTTATTTAACCACTTTTGGTGGTGTAAAAGTTAAAATTCACACTTGGTGAGCCGGCTACGTTCACACACCAGAAGGAAATGACACAGAGTCTTTGTTAAGCATTGCGTAGGTGGGGCAAAAACTACGTCACCAGGCTTTTGTTCCTTGTTTACAGCCTCGAGTTGTTTACAGAAAATGTGCATTCCTTCCGCTGACGTCATCAGGGCTCGTCACGTTATCGCTATATGTGACATACGATTTTTTGCTGTGTTTGCCGTTTTGCAATGAAAACGGTCGGAATCCTGTCAATTCCCATCTGCGTTTTATAAAATAATTATATAGTCCACTCACCAAAACTTTACAGGGATTATGAAATATTTAAATAATTATTACCAAATAATTGTTACAATAAATAAATACAATAATTATGGTCTTTTGTACCATGTTTTTATAAATTTAGGCTTGTACCAGAATTGTACCATCACAAAACCCCCTCAATGAAAGATTTTGTGCCGAAGCATAAAAACTTTCATTGACACATTCGTACTTCCTAAAGGGATCAGCCAGGATATGTCGCCACAACCCCCTTACAATTTATATAAAAGAAAATCAATAACTCACCCGTGGTCTGATGACAATGGCAGAACCTGCATGACCTTACTGGACTTCTCCTTCGAGATCCCAACACCATAAGGCCAATCAGGCGCGTAACGCTCCTGCTTGCTCTGACGCGCTGGCCAGCTCAGGACCGCCGTCATAACATCACCAAACACTGAAACAATAAATTAAAATATCAAAATAGTGGCTTGGTATATTACTCTATCCTTAACTGATCTGTTTCCCCTTAGCTATGTGCTGGTTTGTGTTAATAAACACTGGGTTTGCTTGAACTACTAAAAATATAAATACAAAAAATGTAAAATACAAGAATTACATAGAATTGCCATTCTCTTCGTGGACTACCCTGAATTGTAAAAATTGTTTCGATTCCCATCGATAATAATTAACTCTTTCTGTTTCATAATTAATGTAATTATAAAAGAAACACATATTTAAATAAAACATGGAAATCCCCATATAAACCTCCCAATATTACTCAAATCTCCCATATATATTCAAACATGGATAAAACATTTTATAGAAAAAATAATTAATCAAACCTTATTGAAATTAAAATTAATATTATTGTTATTATTATTATTAACAGTTAATAATTGGCGCTGTTAACAATATTTACCCCTCTTTCTCCTCCACACACACTATTTCCTATACATCATGTTAAAATTTCATAACCTAGTACATAATACGTGATACATAATAATACACATTATCATTATATTAATACAGAAATACATTGTATTTAAAGTTGCATTTAAATTATAAAATTACAATTTCAATTAATTAATTAATTATTTCTAATCTTTCATTAATTAGCCATCAATTATTTATTATAATTATAAAATTTATTTCGAATTTATTATTAATATTCATACTACATTATTATTATTTCATTTTCATTTCCTATTTCCTTTCTACTCTGAATTTTCTACCTACCTAACCTTTCACATTCTAATCATTGTTTAGTCTGGGTGACTCCTGTATTCTCTATGCTTTTATAATCTTACTCACCTTTCTGTAACTAACCACCAAATTTACCTATTATGACACCAATTTCTCAGTTATAAACACCTTTACTAATTTCATTCCGACGATAAATCCTATAGCACCGCGCGTCTTTGTACAGAGATGGGTGTTCCCTAACTGGCTATATACATTCATAATATTTTGCCCTTCCAAAAAATTCGGCAATGGTCCAAACAAATCCACAGCAACTAAATCAAAAGGTCTTTCTACCTTAATATAATTTAACTCACCTTCTACTCTGTAGTTTACCACCTTCGACTTTTGACACAAATCACAACTCCTCAGCAGCTGTCTCACTTGCCTCTCCATATTCCTGAAAATACATGATTCTTTTAAAACATTCACACACTTTTTAGCCCCAGAATGACCATATCTTTTATGACACTCCCAAATAATCTTCTCTTCCAACACTGCTGGCACCACTAATCTCCAGTCACGCTCACCTCCTACTACCTTCTTAAACAACAACCCTTTGTAGATTTGAAAATATTGATTGTACTCTGATTCATCCAACTCCGTCTCTAAACTGTGTATTATTTTCCCAGACTTACCATCTGCTCTCTGCATGGTTTTGATATCCTTCAACTCTTCTCCAAAGATTCTGTCTTCTCTGCTGATCTGATAAATTTCGACTTCTTTTAAATCCCTACCTGTTTTATTATTCTCGCAATCTACTCTGGAAAGAGTGTCGGGTATCTTATTCTCGGTTCCTTTAATATACTCCCACTCGAAGTTGTACTCCTGCAAAACAAGTACCCACCTGGTTAATCGACTGTGAGCAAGTTTACAAGTGTTGAGGAATGACAAAGCTTTATGATCGGTTCGAATAATTGTTTTGTTGCCTAAGATGCAAGTCCTGAACTTGCTGACTGCAAACACAATACTGAGCAATTCTTTCTCCGTTGTGGTATAATTCTTTTCTGCAGGCAACAATGATCAGCTGGCGAACGCAGTGGTTAGATGTTCCCTCTCGTCATCCTCCTGATACAGCTCCGCGCCTACAGCTACATTGCTGGCGTCCGTCTGAAAATAAAACATTTTATCAAAATCCGGATGGTTCATCATAATCATATTACTAAATTTTCGTTTTATTTCTTCAAAGGCTCCACACTCCACATCTCCCCGCTTCCATTGCCTGTTCTTCTGCAATACAGCATTTAACTTTGCGGTGATGTGTGCGTAGTTCCTTTGAAATTTCCTATAAAAGTTGCACAGCCCAAGAAAACTCTGCAGTTGTTTGATGTTTCGTGGTTCAGGGAAGCGCATAATAGATTCGACCTTGTCCGGGTTGGCAGAAATTCCTTCCGATGTAATAATGAATCCTAGAAAATTAATCTTTGTTTGTAAAAACTTGGACTTGTCCCAATTTACGGTTAAGCCTCCCGCTTCTAATTTTTCTAACACATACTTTAAATGTTCTAAATGGTCTTCAAATGTCCGTGACGCTATCAAAATGTCGTTCACATATACTGTGAGAAAATCTAAATCTTTTGGTCTCAAAATTCTATCCAAACATTTAATGAAACTAGCTACGCTGGTATTTAGCCCAAATGGTAGTCGCTTGAACTGATAATTTTTCCCATTAAATAAAAATGCTGTGTATGGCCTACTTACCTCTGCTAATGGCACTTGCCTATATCCGGCCGTCAGATCCAATGATGTCATGAACCTCACTCCACTAAACTTTTGAAATATTTCGTTAATGGATGCCGGTGATTCTCGGTCTGGTATGATGATCTGATTTATCTTCCTTGCATCTAAACACAATCTTACTCCTCCGTCCTTTTTAATTACCACCACTAATGGATTTGAGTAGTGAGATACTGACCTCTCGATGATTCCACCTTCCATCATCTTATCCAACTCCTCTTGCACCGCTCGTCGTTTAGAGTAAGGCACTGGATAGCTCCGCTGCATGAATGGTGTGTGTTCCTTAATCTGTAACATACATTCGTAATTTTTTGCCCTTCCTGGAATATCGGCAAACACTCTCTTAAACTGCTCTATTACCTGCCATAACGCTATACGTTGGCCACTCCTTATCACCTCACCCCCACTACAGAATTCATCCGCCCTTATCTCCCATACTGCATTATTAATATTGCTCATTTCATTATCAACATCTTCAAAATACTCACCCTCTCTACAAAAATTTATTTTAGTATCTAAGTTATTGTCAACTACTCGTTTCTGTAACAATTTCACACCAGTTGTTCTAACGTTATTTATCACATTTTCAAAATTAATTTTAACAGACCGATCACCCCCCATCTTACTCTAACACCTTCTCTTTAAAATTTATTACAGCTTTATTTCTTTGTAAAAAATCATTTCCCAAAATGATGTCTAAACTTAACCCCTTGACTACCAAAAATGTATTATCAAAATTCGTATCTCCAATTGAGAAACTTAAATGTATCTGTTTTGTCACCCTTTTACTACGTACCCCCGTGACTCCTATTACTGTAACCCCGGCTACGGGTAGAACTGGAATATTCTTTTTAAATTCTTTTAACTCACCTAAAATGTTCTCGGCTATTACTGAAATTTCACTTCCTGTATCAACAAGTGTTTTAAATTTCCTATTTTCTATTGTTACCTGGATTTCCGTGAGTCCAGCTCTCACCTCCAATGTTGTGTTGCTCTCCTCCTCCAACAAGTCAGCAACGATATCAGTTGTTATCACGTTCGATTGTACGTCTTCTAATGGTCGGACCTCATGTGCTTCCCTGAACAGTGGTCGGGTCCTATTTACCACTGTCGACTTTAGTTTTCCGGCTGTGGCCTGTTATTACTGGTGGTGGATACCTGGTGTCCCCTTGTTGGTCCCTGGTTATGATGTGGTGTTCCTCGGTTACTCGGTGCTCCTCTGTTCGTAGGTATGAACTGCTTTGGATTGTTACTCCTTGGTTCATTTCTTGGCGTTTTGCATTGGTAACAGTGTTCCATGTGTGCACGATTTCCCTTCCTGCAACCAGAACAACTCCAATCGCCTGGTTGCTGTAAATCAGTACGATAATTAAATTTATTACCATTATTATTGTAATAAGGCCTTGGCCGATTAAACTCAATGTTATGACTAGGCATATTTTGTTGTATGGGTCGTCTACCCATTTCGCGGTCATTGATGCTTTGTAGTATATCTAATACTTTTTCAAGCTCATTTAAATTCTCTATTTCTTTGGTCATTAGAATAACCTGCACCTCTCTTGGTAAGTGCTTACTCACGTATCTGACGAATGATTTAAATGGTATGGGCGGCTCTAAATATTTTGCCTCGTTGTAAAGTTTGGTTACGTATATGGTAATGTTATTGTTATTAGGGTTACGTCCCATGAAATTACCCGCTCCCATAATGCGGCTTCTTAAAGTCTCCTGCTCTTCTTCCGTCCAATATTTACCCTTAAATGCTTTCTCAAAAGTGTCATAGCAATCTAACCTATGAGCCTCAGCCCATATTACTGAATTGCCCTTGAAACATTTGACTATTTTATTTAATTTCACTTCCCAACTACTACTACTAAAATAATTGTAATCCCGTGTCTGATTTAAAAAACGCGTGGGATGTATCACCCTGTTTTCATGGCTAAAATTCTCTAATTCTATTTCATTATAGTAATCACTAGTCACTATTACTCTATCATTAATACTTGAAATATTTTTATGAATTTCCCCCGTAACTCATTTTTTACACTGGTTAAACTATTAGCAATTACATCATATTTGTCATGCACATCCATATTATTTTGTATAGCTAAATCATCAATTTCTTTAATCTTACTTTGTAACAGACTTAATCTACTCTTGGTATTTCTTTCATGTTCTGATATTGTATTATCTATAGTTTCGATATTCTTTGTAATATCTACTACATTTGATTCAATTTTCTCTAAATGACTCTGCAAAACATTTGTTTTCAGTTCTACTTGGTTACTCACTTCAACATTAGTTTTAATCTCTATTTGACTTTCTACAAAAGTTAAAGACTTCTGTTCTATTTCTGTATTTTGTGACTCTAACTGTGTCATTAACTGTCTCATAAATTAGATCAATTTTAGTATCTAAATTACTTATTTTATTATTGAATTTCTCATCAACAATTTCTAATGTGGTTTTCTGGATGTTATCACAACGTGTTTCTATAGTGTTAATTCTCTCATCAAAGTAATAATTTTGGCTTTTAATTTCGTTTTTTATTTCATCTAACTTTACATCGAATTTGTTACTTTGTTCATCGAATTTATTTAATAATAACTGCATCATTGCAGCCGTACCATCTGGTTTACTTACGTCTTGAGTTGAGATGGGGGTTATTGTAACTGGGTTTAATTCAGTAACACTGGTTTGACTAACTTGGTCCAGTTTAACATCCATCTCACTCTCAACTATTTTCTCTACATTATCACCTTTATTGGTATTCATTTTACTTATTTTAATATTACCTTATAACATAACCTCGTGAAAGTTGGGTTATGTTTACGTATTTAAAATTGTGTTTATTACCTCAGATAACTTTTCCGCTCTCTTCGTAGGCTTACCCCACATAAAATTTTTATGTAGAGTCACTGGTCGGAAAGCGTCATTTGTGAAGCTACTAATTTGTGTCACATAAAATTTACTAATTTACTAATAAACATTGAATAATTATCGGGCGCCATGAGGGAAATTACCAACATATGATATTAGGCTTACCTTGCGGTCCAGAATTCGTGTTAAACGAACGATATGATAGCGGAAAGTGTTATCTGAAATAATTACTATTACTTGAAATGGTTACCAATGTTTACCTTTTATTATCAAAAAGACTCTACATACATATAAAAATGATTCTACTGAACTATGTGCCAAACACGCACGTTACTATGCCTCGGGGCGTAGTCCTATTTATTTTGTAAACATTAATAAGAAATAAACATTGTAAATATAATAAACATAATGAAATAGAGTATAATATGCTAAAACCAAAACAAATATAATACCTGCACAACCCAGCACTTAAAAGATTTAGGTCTCTCTCTCTCTCTCTCTCTCTCTCTCTCTCGTACAATTTATTTTATTCTGAGCTCATTTAAGTTTTGAATTGGTTTAAAATTGGTCATTATAATAATATTGAATGAATTTTGAATTGGTCATTATTACACAATGATGTTGATTTACTTGAAATAATAAAAAGAATATTGGAACGTTCTCACCAAATTATATTGGACAGGTCTCACCGCACTGCTAAGATTCGTCGATCGTGCACAATCTGTTCCTTCTTTACATCGATTTCGGGCCCACACCGTCGTGTCTACCCACGAAAACACTTTGGGCAGATTCTATACGCACGCAGGTTTTGACGATCCATCGGCCGATGACACCTGTTCAGTCGCTTACCGCCCCAACATTTCTGATATTTTAAATAGTTATTTAACCACTTTTGGTGGTGTAAAAGTTAAAATTCACACTTGGTGAGCCGGCTACGTTCACACACCAGAAGGAAATGACACAGAGTCTTTGTTAAGCATTGCGTAGGTGGGGCAAAAACTACGTCACCAGGCTTTTGTTCCTTGTTTACAGCCTCGAGTTGTTTACAGAAAATGTGCATTCCTTCCGCTGACGTCATCAGGGCTCGTCACGTTATCGCTATATGTGACATACGATTTTTTGCTGTGTTTGCCGTTTTGCAATGAAAACGGTCGGAATCCTGTCAATTCCCATCTGCGTTTTATAAAATAATTATATAGTCCACTCACCAAAACTTTACAGGGATTATGAAATATTTAAATAATTATTACCAAATAATTGTTACAATAAATAAATACAATAATTATGGTCTTTTGTACCATGTTTTTATAAATTTAGGCTTGTACCAGAATTGTACCATCACAAAACCCCCTCAATGAAAGATTTTGTGCCGAAGCATAAAAACTTTCATTGACACATTCGTACTTCCTAAAGGGATCAGCCAGGATATGTCGCCACAACCCCCTTACAATTTATATAAAAGAAAATCAATAACTCACCCGTGGTCTGATGACAATGGCAGAACCTGCATGACCTTACTGGACTTCTCCTTCGAGATCCCAACACCATAAGGCCAATCAGGCGCGTAACGCTCCTGCTTGCTCTGACGCGCTGGCCAGCTCAGGACCGCCGTCATAACATCACCAAACACTGAAACAATAAATTAAAATATCAAAATAGTGGCTTGGTATATTACTCTATCCTTAACTGATCTGTTTCCCCTTAGCTATGTGCTGGTTTGTGTTAATAAACACTGGGTTTGCTTGGACTACTAAAAATATAAATACAAAAAATGTAAAATACAAGAATTACATAGAATTGCCATTCTCTTCGTGGACTACCCTGAATTGTAAAAATTGTTTCGATTCCCATCGATAATAATTAACTCTTTCTGTTTCATAATTAATGTAATTATAAAAGAAACACATATTTAAATAAAACATGGAAATCCCCATATAAACCTCCCAATATTACTCAAATCTCCCATATATATTCAAACATGGATAAAACATTTTATAGAAAAAATAATTAATCAAACCTTATTGAAATTAAAATTAATATTATTGTTATTATTATTATTAACAGTTAATAATTGGCGCTGTTAACAATATTTACCCCTCTTTCTCCTCCACACACACTATTTCCTATACATCATGTTAAAATTTCATAACCTAGTACATAATACGTGATACATAATAATACACATTATCATTATATTAATACAGAAATACATTGTATTTAAAGTTGCATTTAAATTATAAAATTACAATTTCAATTAATTAATTAATTATTTCTAATCTTTCATTAATTAGCCATCAATTATTTATTATAATTATAAAATTTATTTCGAATTTATTATTAATATTCATACTACATTATTATTATTTCATTTTCATTTCTTATTTCCTTTCTACTCTGAATTTTCTACCTACCTAACCTTTCACATTCTAATCATTGTTTAGTCTGGGTGACTCCTGTATTCTCTATGCTTTTATAATCTTACTCACCTTTCTGTAACTAACCACCAAATTTACCTATTATGAGACCAATTTCTCAGTTATAAACACCTTTACTAATTTCATTCCGACGATAAATCCTATAGCACCGCGCGTCTTTGTACAGAGATGGGTGTTCCCTAACTGGCTATATACATTCATAATATTTTGCCCTTCCAAAAAATTCGGCAATGGTCCAAACAAATCCACAGCAACTAAATCAAAAGGTCTTTCTACCTTAATATAATTTAACTCACCTTCTACTCTGTAGTTTACCACCTTCGACTTTTGACACAAATCACAACTCCTCAGCAGCTGTCTCACTTGCCTCTCCATATTCCTGAAAATACATGATTCTTTTAAAACATTCACACACTTTTTAGCCCCAGAATGACCATATCTTTTATGACACTCCCAAATAATCTTCTCTTCCAACACTGCTGGCACCACTAATCTCCAGTCACGCTCACCTCCTACTACCTTCTTAAACAACAACCCTTTGTAGATTTGAAAATATTGATTGTACTCTGATTCATCCAACTCCGTCTCTAAACTGTGTATTATTTTCCCAGACTTACCATCTGCTCTCTGCATGGTTTTGATATCCTTCAACTCTTCTCCAAAGATTCTGTCTTCTCTGCTGATCTGATAAATTTCGACTTCTTTTAAATCCCTACCTGTTTTATTATTCTCGCAATCTACTCTGGAAAGAGTGTCGGGTATCTTATTCTCGGTTCCTTTAATATACTCCCACTCGAAGTTGTACTCCTGCAAAACAAGTACCCACCTGGTTAATCGACTGTGAGGAAGTTTACAAGTGTTGAGGAATGACAAAGCTTTATGATCGGTTCGAATAATTGTTTTGTTGCCTAAGATGCAAGTCCTGAACTTGCTGACTGCAAACACAATACTGAGCAATTCTTTCTCCGTTGTGGTATAATTCTTTTCTGCAGGCAACAATGATCAGCTGGCGAACGCAGTGGTTAGATGTTCCCTCTCGTCATCCTCCTGATACAGCTCCGCGCCTACAGCTACATTGCTGGTGTCCGTCTGCAAATAAAACATTTTATCAAAATCCGGATGGTTCATCATAATCATATTACTAAATTTTCGTTTTATTTCTTCAAAGGCTCCACACTCCACATCTCCCCGCTTCCATTGCCTGTTCTTCTGCAATACAGCATTTAACTTTGCGGTGATGTGTGCGTAGTTCCTTTGAAATTTCCTATAAAAGTTGCACAGCCCAAGAAAACTCTGCAGTTGTTTGATGTTTCGTGGTTCAGGGAAGCGCATAATAGATTCGACCTTGTCCGGGTTGGCAGAAATTCCTTCCGATGTAATAATGAATCCTAGAAAATTAATCTTTGTTTGTAAAAACTTGGACTTGTCCCAATTTACGGTTAAGCCTCCCGCTTCTAATTTTTCTAACACATACTTTAAATGTTCTAAATGGTCTTCAAATGTCCGTGACGCTATCAAAATGTCGTTCACATATACTGTGAGAAAATCTAAATCTTTTGGTCTCAAAATTCTATCCAAACATTTAATGAAACTAGCTACGCTGGTATTTAGCCCAAATGGTAGTCGCTTGAACTGATAATTTTTCCCATTAAATAAAAATGCTGTGTATGGCCTACTTACCTCTGCTAATGGCACTTGCCTATATCCGGCCGTCAGATCCAATGATGTCATGAACCTCACTCCACTAAACTTTTGAAATATTTCGTTAATGGATGCCGGTGATTCTCGGTCTGGTATGATGATCTGATTTATCTTCCTTGCATCTAAACACAATCTTACTCCTCCGTCCTTTTTAATTACCACCACTAATGGATTTGAGTAGTGAGATACTGACCTCTCGATGATTCCACCTTCCATCATCTTATCCAACTCCTCTTGCACCGCTCGTCGTTTAGAGTAAGGCACTGGATAGCTCCGCTGCATGAATGGTGTGTGTTCCTTAATCTGTAACATACATTCGTAATTTTTTGCCCTTCCTGGAATATCGGCAAACACTCTCTTAAACTGCTCTATTACCTGCCATAACGCTATACGTTGGCCACTCCTTATCACCTCACCCCCACTACAGAATTCATCCGCCCTTATCTCCCATACTGCATTATTAATATTGCTCATTTCATTATCAACATCTTCAAAATACTCACCCTCTCTACAAAAATTTATTTTAGTATCTAAGTTATTGTCAACTACTCGTTTCTGTAACAATTTCACACCAGTTGTTCTAACGTTATTTATCACATTTTCAAAATTAATTTTAACAGACCGATCACCCCCCATCTTACTCTAACACCTTCTCTTTAAAATTTATTACAGCTTTATTTCTTTGTAAAAAATCATTTCCCAAAATGATGTCTAAACTTAACCCCTTGACTACCAAAAATGTATTATCAAAATTCGTATCTCCAATTGAGAAACTTAAATGTATCTGTTTTGTCACCCTTTTACTACGTACCCCCGTGACTCCTATTACTGTAACCCCGGCTACGGGTAGAACTGGAATATTCTTTTTAAATTCTTTTAACTCACCTAAAATGTTCTCGGCTATTACTGAAATTTCACTTCCTGTATCAACAAGTGTTTTAAATTTCCTATTTTCTATTGTTACCTGGATTTCCGTGAGTCCAGCTCTCACCTCCAATGTTGTGTTGCTCTCCTCCTCCAACAAGTCAGCAACGATATCAGTTGTTATCACGTTCGATTGTACGTCTTCTAATGGTCGGACCTCATGTGCTTCCCTGAACAGTGGTCGGGTCCTATTTACCACTGTCGACTTTAGTTTTCCGGCTGTGGCCTGTTATTACTGGTGGTGGATACCTGGTGTCCCCTTGTTGGTCCCTGGTTATGATGTGGTGTTCCTCGGTTACTCGGTGCTCCTCTGTTCGTAGGTATGAACTGCTTTGGATTGTTACTCCTTGGTTCATTTCTTGGCGTTTTGCATTGGTAACAGTGTTCCATGTGTGCACGATTTCCCTTCCTGCAACCAGAACAACTCCAATCGCCTGGTTGCTGTAAATCAGTACGATAATTAAATTTATTACCATTATTATTGTAATAAGGCCTTGGCCGATTAAACTCAATGTTATGACTAGGCATATTTTGTTGTATGGGTCGTCTACCCATTTCGCGGTCATTGATGCTTTGTAGTATATCTAATACTTTTTCAAGCTCATTTAAATTCTCTATTTCTTTGGTCATTAGAATAACCTGCACCTCTCTTGGTAAGTGCTTACTCACGTATCTGACGAATGATTTAAATGGTATGGGCGGCTCTAAATATTTTGCCTCGTTGTAAAGTTTGGTTACGTATATGGTAATGTTATTGTTATTAGGGTTACGTCCCATGAAATTACCCGCTCCCATAATGCGGCTTCTTAAAGTCTCCTGCTCTTCTTCCGTCCAATATTTACCCTTAAATGCTTTCTCAAAAGTGTCATAGCAATCTAACCAATGAGCCTCAGCCCATATTACTGAATTGCCCTTGAAACATTTGACTATTTTATTTAATTTCACTTCCCAACTACTACTACTAAAATAATTGTAATCCCGTGTCTGATTTAAAAAACGCGTGGGATGTATCACCCTGTTTTCATGGCTAAAATTCTCTAATTCTATTTCATTATAGTAATCACTAGTCACTATTACTCTATCATTAATACTTGAAATATTTTTATGAATTTCCCCCGTAACTCATTTTTTACACTGGTTAAACTATTAGCAATTACATCATATTTGTCATGCACATCCATATTATTTTGTATAGCTAAATCATCAATTTCTTTAATCTTACTTTGTAACAGACTTAATCTACTCTTGGTATTTCTTTCATGTTCTGATATTGTATTATCTATAGTTTCGATATTCTTTGTAATATCTACTACATTTGATTCAATTTTCTCTAAATGACTCTGCAAAACATTTGTTTTCAGTTCTACTTGGTTACTCACTTCAACATTAGTTTTAATCTCTATTTGACTTTCTACAAAAGTTAAACACTTCTGTTCTATTTCTGTATTTTGTGACTCTAACTGGCTTCTAACTGTGTCATTAACTGTCTCATAAATTAGATCAATTTTAGTATCTAAATTACTTATTTTATTATTGAATTTCTCATCAACAATTTCTAATGTGGTTTTCTGGATGTTATCACAACGTGTTTCTATAGTGTTAATTCTCTCATCAAAGTAATAATTTTGGCTTTTAATTTCGTTTTTTATTTCATCTAACTTTATATCGAATTTGTTACTTTGTTCATCGAATTTATTTAATAATAACTGCATCATTGCAGCCGTACCATCTGGTTTACTTACGTCTTGAGTTGAGATGGGGGTTATTGTAACTGGGTTTAATTCAGTAACACTGGTTTGACTAACTTGGTCCAGTTTAACATCCATCTCACTCTCAACTATTTTCTCTACATTATCACCTTTATTGGTATTCATTTTACTTATTTTAATATTACCTTATAACATAACCTCGTGAAAGTTGGGTATGTTTACGTATTTAAAATTGTGTTTATTACCTCAGATAACTTTTCCGCTCTCTTCGTAGGCTTACCCCACATAAAATTTTTATGTAGAGTCACTGGTCGGAAAGCGTCATTTGTGAAGCTACTAATTTGTGTCACATAAAATTTACTAATTTACTAATAAACATTGAATAATTATCGGGCGCCATGAGGGAAATTACCAACATATGATATTAGGCTTACCTTGCGGTCCAGAATTCGTGTTAAACGAACGATATGATAGCGGAAAGTGTTATCTGAAATAATTACTATTACTTGAAATGGTTACCAATGTTTACCTTTTATTATCAAAAAGACTCTACATACATATAAAAATGATTCTACTGAACTATGTGCCAAACACGCACGTTACTATGCCTCGGGGCGTAGTCCTATTTATTTTGTAAACATTAATAAGAAATAAACATTGTAAATATAATAAACATAATGAAATAGAGTATAATATGCTAAAACCAAAACAAATATAATACCTGCACAACCCAGCACTTAAAAGATTTAGGTCTCTCTCTCTCTCTCTCTCTCTCTCTCTCTCTCTCTCTCTCTCTCTCTCTCTCTCTCTCTCTCTCTCTCTCTCTCTCTCTCTCTCTCTCTCTCTCTCTCTCTCTCGTACAATTTATTTTATTCTGAGCTCATTTAAGTTTTGAATTGGTTTAAAATTGGTCATTATAATAATATTGAATGAATTTTGAATTGGTCATTATTACACAATGATGTTGATTTACTTGAAATAATAAAAAGAATATTGGAACGTTCTCACCAAATTATATTGGACAGGTCTCACCGCACTGCTAAGATTCGTCGATCGTGCACAATCTGTTTCCTTCTTTACATCGATTTCGGGCCCACACCGTCGTGTCTACCCACGAAAACACTTTGGGCAGATTCTATATGCACGCAGGTTTTGACGATCCATCGGCCGATGACACCTGTTCAGTCGCTTACCGCCCCAACATTTCTGATATTTTAAATAGTTATTTAACCACTTTTGGTGGTGTAAAAGTTAAAATTCACACTTGGTGAGCCGGCTACGTTCACACACCAGAAGGAAATGACACAGAGTCTTTGTTAAGCATTGCGTAGGTGGGGCAAAAACTACGTCACCAGGCTTTTGTTCCTTGTTTACAGCCTCGAGTTGTTTACAGAAAATGTGCATTCCTTCCGCTGACGTCATCAGGGCTCGTCACGTTATCGCTATATGTGACATACGATTTTTTGCTGTGTTTGCCGTTTTGCAATGAAAACGGTCGGAATCCTGTCAATTCCCATCTGCGTTTTATAAAATAATTATATAGTCCACTCACCAAAACTTTACAGGGATTATGAAATATTTAAATAATTATTACCAAATAATTGTTACAATAAATAAATACAATAATTATGGTCTTTTGTACCATGTTTTTATAAATTTAGGCTTGTACCAGAATTGTACCATCACAGAAACCCCTCAATGAAAGATTTTGTGCCGAAGCATAAAAACTTTCATTGACACATTCGTACTTCCTAAAGGGATCAGCCAGGATATGTCGCCACAACCCCCTTACAATTTATATAAAAGAAAATCAATAACTCACCCGTGGTCTGATGACAATGGCAGAACCTGCATGACCTTACTGGACTTCTCCTTCGAGATCCCAACACCATAAGGCCAATCAGGCGCGTAACGCTCCTGCTTGCTCTGACGCGCTGGCCAGCTCAGGACCGCCGTCATAACATCACCAAACACTGAAACAATAAATTAAAATATCAAAATAGTGGCTTGGTATATTACTCTATCCTTAACTGATCTGTTTCCCCTTAGCTATGTGCTGGTTTGTGTTAATAAACACTGGGTTTGCTTGAACTACTAAAAATATAAATACAAAAAATGTAAAATACAAGAATTACATAGAATTGCCATTCTCTTCGTGGACTACCCTGAATTGTAAAAATTGTTTCGATTCCCATCGATAATAATTAACTCTTTCTGTTTCATAATTAATGTAATTATAAAAGAAACATATTTAAATAAAACATGGAAATCCCCATATAAACCTCCCAATATTACTCAAATCTCCCATATATATTCAAACATGGATAAAACATTTTATAGAAAAAATAATTAATCAAACCTTATTGAAATTAAAATTAATATTATTGTTATTATTATTATTAACAGTTAATAATTGGCGCTGTTAACAATATTTACCCCTCTTTCTCCTCCACACAGACTATTTCCTATACATCATGTTAAAATTTCATAACCTAGTACATAATACGTGATACATAATAATACACATTATCATTATATTAATACAGAAATACATTGTATTTAAAGTTGCATTTAAATTATAAAATTACAATTTCAATTAATTAATTAATTATTTCTAATCTTTCATTAATTAGCCATCAATTATTTATTATAATTATAAAATTTATTTCGAATTTATTATTAATATTCATACTACATTATTATTATTTCATTTTCATTTCCTATTTCCTTTCTACTCTGAATTTTCTACCTACCTAACCTTTCACATTCTAATCATTGTTTAGTCTGGGTGACTCCTGTATTCTCTATGCTTTTATAATCTTACTCACCTTTCTGTAACTAACCACCAAATTTACCTATTATGAGACCAATTTCTCAGTTATAAACACCTTTACTAATTTCATTCCGACGATAAATCCTATAGCACCGCGCGTCTTTGTACAGAGATGGGTGTTCCCTAACTGGCTATATACATTCATAATATTTTGCCCTTCCAAAAAATTCGGCAATGGTCCAAACAAATCCACAGCAACTAAATCAAAAGGTCTTTCTACCTTAATATAATTTAACTCACCTTCTACTCTGTAGTTTACCACCTTCGACTTTTGACACAAATCACAACTCCTCAGCAGCTGTCTCACTTGCCTCTCCATATTCCTGAAAATACATGATTCTTTTAAAACATTCACACACTTTTTAGCCCAGAATGACCATATCTTATATGACACTCCCAAATAATCTTCTCTTCCAACACTGCTGGCACCACTAATCTCCAGTCACGCTCACCTCCTACTACCTTCTTAAACAACAACCCTTTGTAGATTTGAAAATATTGATTGTACTCTGATTCATCCAACTCCGTCTCTAAACTGTGTATTATTTTCCCAGACTTACCATCTGCTCTCTGCATGGTTTTGATATCCTTCAACTCTTCTCCAAAGATTCTGTCTTCTCTGCTGATCTGATAAATTTCGACTTCTTTTAAATCCCTACCTGTTTTATTATTCTCGCAATCTACTCTGGAAAGAGTGTCGGGTATCTTATTCTCGGTTCCTTTAATATACTCCCACTCGAAGTTGTACTCCTGCAAAACAAGTACCCACCTGGTTAATCGACTGTGAGCAAGTTTACAAGTGTTGAGGAATGACAAAGCTTTATGATCGGTTCGAATAATTGTTTTGTTGCCTAAGATGCAAGTCCTGAACTTGCTGACTGCAAACACAATACTGAGCAATTCTTTCTCCGTTGTGGTATAATTCTTTTCTGCAGGCAACAATGATCAGCTGGCGAACGCAGTGGTTAGATGTTCCCTCTCGTCATCCTCCTGATACAGCTCCGCGCCTACAGCTACATTGCTGGCGTCCGTCTGCAAATAAAACATTTTATCAAAATCCGGATGGTTCATCATAATCATATTACTAAATTTTCGTTTTATTTCTTCAAAGGCTCCACACTCCACATCTCCCCGCTTCCATTGCCTGTTCTTCTGCAATACAGCATTTAACTTTGCGGTGATGTGTGCGTAGTTCCTTTGAAATTTCCTATAAAAGTTGCACAGCCCAAGAAAACTCTGCAGTTGTTTGATGTTTCGTGGTTCAGGGAAGCGCATAATAGATTCGACCTTGTCCGGGTTGGCAGAAATTCCTTCCGATGTAATAATGAATCCTAGAAAATTAATCTTTGTTTGTAAAAACTTGGACTTGTCCCAATTTACGGTTAAGCCTCCCGCTTCTAATTTTTCTAACACATACTTTAAATGTTCTAAATGGTCTTCAAATGTCCGTGACGCTATCAAAATGTCGTTCACATATACTGTGAGAAAATCTAAATCTTTTGGTCTCAAAATTCTATCCAAACATTTAATGAAACTAGCTACGCTGGTATTTAGCCCAAATGGTAGTCGCTTGAACTGATAATTTTTCCCATTAAATAAAAATGCTGTGTATGGCCTACTTACCTCTGCTAATGGCACTTGCCTATATCCGGCCGTCAGATCCAATGATGTCATGAACCTCACTCCACTAAACTTTTGAAATATTTCGTTAATGGATGCCGGTGATTCTCGGTCTGGTATGATGATCTGATTTATCTTCCTTGCATCTAAACACAATCTTACTCCTCCGTCCTTTTTAATTACCACCACTAATGGATTTGAGTAGTGAGATACTGACCTCTCGATGATTCCACCTTCCATCATCTTATCCAACTCCTCTTGCACCGCTCGTCGTTTAGAGTAAGGCACTGGATAGCTCCGCTGCATGAATGGTGTGTGTTCCTTAATCTGTAACATACATTCGTAATTTTTTGCCCTTCCTGGAATATCGGCAAACACTCTCTTAAACTGCTCTATTACCTGCCATAACGCTATACGTTGGCCACTCCTTATCACCTCACCCCCACTACAGAATTCATCCGCCCTTATCTCCCATACTGCATTATTAATATTGCTCATTTCATTATCAACATCTTCAAAATACTCACCCTCTCTACAAAAATTTATTTTAGTATCTAAGTTATTGTCAACTACTCGTTTCTGTAACAATTTCACACCAGTTGTTCTAACGTTATTTATCACATTTTCAAAATTAATTTTAACAGACCGATCACCCCCCATCTTACTCTAACACCTTCTCTTTAAAATTTATTACAGCTTTATTTCTTTGTAAAAAATCATTTCCCAAAATGATGTCTAAACTTAACCCCTTGACTACCAAAAATGTATTATCAAAATTCGTATCTCCAATTGAGAAACTTAAATGTATCTGTTTTGTCACCCTTTTACTACGTACCCCCGTGACTCCTATTACTGTAACCCCGGCTACGGGTAGAACTGGAATATTCTTTTTAAATTCTTTTAACTCACCTAAAATGTTCTCGGCTATTACTGAAATTTCACTTCCTGTATCAACAAGTGTTTTAAATTTCCTATTTTCTATTGTTACCTGGATTTCCGTGAGTCCAGCTCTCACCTCCAATGTTGTGTTGCTCTCCTCCTCCAACAAGTCAGCAACGATATCAGTTGTTATCACGTTCGATTGTACGTCTTCTAATGGTCGGACCTCATGTGCTTCCCTGAACAGTGGTCGGGTCCTATTTACCACTGTCGACTTTAGTTTTCCGGCTGTGGCCTGTTATTACTGGTGGTGGATACCTGGTGTCCCCTTGTTGGTCCCTGGTTATGATGTGGTGTTCCTCGGTTACTCGGTGCTCCTCTGTTCGTAGGTATGAACTGCTTTGGATTGTTACTCCTTGGTTCATTTCATGGCGTTTTGCATTGGTAACAGTGTTCCATGTGTGCACGATTTCCCTTCCTGCAACTAGAACAACTCCAATCGCCTGGTTGCTGTAAATCAGTACGATAATTAAATTTATTACCATTATTATTGTAATAAGGCCTTGGCCGATTAAACTCAATGTTATGACTAGGCATATTTTGTTGTATGGGTCGTCTACCCATTTCGCGGTCATTGATGCTTTGTAGTATATCTAATACTTTTTCAAGCTCATTTAAATTCTCTATTTCTTTGGTCATTAGAATAACCTGCACCTCTCTTGGTAAGTGCTTACTCACGTATCTGACGAATGATTTAAATGGTATGGGCGGCTCTAAATATTTTGCTTCGTTGTAAAGTTTGGTTACGTATATGGTAATGTTATTGTTATTAGGGTTACGTCCCATGAAATTACCCGCTCCCATAATGCGGCTTCTTAAAGTCTCCTGCTCTTCTTCCGTCCAATATTTACCCTTAAATGCTTTCTCAAAAGTGTCATAGCAATCTAACCTATGAGCCTCAGCCCATATTACTGAATTGCCTTGAAACATTTGACTATTTTATTTAATTTCACTTCCCAACTACTACTACTAAATAATTGTAATCCCGTGTCTGATTTAAAAAACGCGTGGGATGTATCACCCTGTTTTCATGGCTAAAATTCTCTAATTCTATTTCATTATAGAAATCACTAGTCACTATTACGCTATCATTAATACTTGAAATATTTTTATGAATTCCCCCGTAACTCATTTTTTACACTGGTTAAACTATTAGCAATTACATCATATTTGTCATGCACATCCATATTATTTTGTATAGCTAAATCATCAATGTCTTTAATCTTACTTTGTAACAGACTTAATCTGCTCTTGGTATTTCTTTCATGTTCTGATATTGTATTATCTATAGTTTCGATATTCTTTGTAATATCTACTACATTTGATTCAATTTTCTCTAAATGACTCTGCAAAACATTTGTTTTCAGTTCTACTTGGTTACTCACTTCAACATTAGTTTTAATCTCTATTTGACTTTCTACAAAAGTTAAACACTTCTGTTCTATTTCTGTATTTTGTGACTCTAACTGGCTTCTAACTGTGTCATTAACTGTCTCATAAATTAGATCAATTTTAGTATCTAAATTACTTATTTTATTATTGAATTTCTCATCAACAATTTCTAATGTGGTTTTCTGGATGTTATCACAACGTGTTTCTATAGTGTTAATTCTCTCATCAAAGTAATAATTTTGGCTTTTAATTTCGTTTTTTATTTCATCTAACTTTACATCGAATTTGTTACTTTGTTCATCGAATTTATTTAATAATAACTGCATCATTGCAGCCGTACCATCTGGTTTACTTACGTCTTGAGTTGAGATGGGGGTTATTGTAACTGGGTTTAATTCAGTAACACTGGTTTGACTAACTTGGTCCAGTTTAACATCCATCTCACTCTCAACTATTTTCTCTACATTATCACCTTTATTGGTATTCATTTTACTTATTTTAATATTACCTTATAACATAACCTCGTGAAAGTTGGGTATGTTTACGTATTTAAAATTGTGTTTATTACCTCAGATAACTTTTCCGCTCTCTTCGTAGGCTTACCCCACATAAAATTTTTATGTAGAGTCACTGGTCGGAAAGCGTCATTTGTGAAGCTACTAATTTGTGTCACATAAAATTTACTAATTTACTAATAAACATTGAATAATTATCGGGCGCCATGAGGGAAATTACCAACATATGATATTAGGCTTACCTTGCGGTCCAGAATTCGTGTTAAACGAACGATATGATAGCGGAAAGTGTTATCTGAAATAATTACTATTACTTGAAATGGTTACCAATGTTTACCTTTTATTATCAAAAAGACTCTACATACATATAAAAATGATTCTACTGAACTATGTGCCAAACACGCACGTTACTATGCCTCGGGGCGTAGTCCTATTTATTTTGTAAAACATTAATAAGAAATAAACATTGTAAATATAATAAACATAATGAAATAGAGTATAATATGCTAAAACCAAAACAAATATAATACCTGCACAACCCAGCACTTAAAAGATTTAGGTCACTCTCTCTCTCTCTCTCGCTCTCTCTCTCTCTCTCTCTCTCTCTCTCTCTCTCTCTCTCTCTCTCTCTCTCTCTCTCTCTCTGTCTCTCTGTCTCTCTCATTCATTCTCTGGTACAATTTATTTTATTCTGAGCTCATTTAAGTTTTGAATTGGTTTAAAATTGGTCATTATAATAATATTGAATGAATTTTGAATTGGTCATTATTACACAATGATGTTGATTTACTTGAAATAATAAAAAGAATATTGGAACGTTCTCACCAAATTATATTGGACAGGTCTCACCGCACTGCTAAGATTCGTCGATCGTGCACAATCTGTTCCTTCTTTACATCGATTTCGGGCCCACACGTCGTGTCTACCCACGAAAACACTTTGGGCAGATTCTATACGCACGCAGGTTTTGACGATCCATCGGCCGATGACACCTGTTCAGTCGCTTACCGCCCCAACATTTCTGATATTTTAAATAGTTATTTAACCACTTTTGGTGGTGTAAAAGTTAAAATTCACTCTTGGTGAGCCGCTACGTTCACACACCAGAAGGAAATGACACAGAGTCTTTGTTAAGCATTGCGTAGGTGGGGCAAAAACTACGTCACCAGGCTTTTGTTCCTTGTTTACAGCCTCGAGTTGTTTACAGAAAATGTGCATTCCTTCCGCTGACGTCATCAGGGCTCGTCACGTTATCGCTATATGTGACATACGATTTTTTGCTGTGTTTGCCGTTTTGCAATGAAAACGGTCGGAATCCTGTCAATTCCCATCTGCGTTTTATAAAATAATTATATAGTCCACTCACCAAAACTTTACAGGGATTATGAAATATTTAAATAATTATTACCAAATAATTGTTACAATAAATAAATACAATATTATGGTCTTTTGTACCATGTTTTTATAAATTTAGGCTTGTACCAGAATTGTACCATCACAAAACCCCCTCAATGAAGATTTTGTGCCGAAGCATAAAAATATTCATTGACACATTCGTACTTCCTAAAGGGATCAGCCAGGATATGTCGCCACAACCCCCTTACAATTTATATAAAAGAAAATCAATAACTCACCCGTGGTCTGATGACAATGGCAGAACCTGCATGACCTTACTGGACTTCTCCTTCGAGATCCCACACCATAAGGCCAATCAGGCGCGTAACGCTCCTGCTTGCTCTGACGCGCTGGCCCAGCTCAGGACCGCCGTCATAACATCACCAAACACTGAAACAATAAATTAAAATATCAAAATAGTGGCTTGGTATATTACTCTATCCTTAACTGATCTGTTTCCCCTTAGCTATGTGCTGGTTTGTGTTAATAAACACTGGGTTTGCTTGAACTACTAAAAATATAAATACAAAAAATGTAAAATACAAGAATTACATAGAATTGCCATTCTCTTCGTGGACTACCCTGAATTGTAAAAATTGTTTCGATTCCATCGATAATAATTAACTCTTTCTGTTTCATAATTAATGTAATTATAAAAGAAACACATATTTAAATAAAACATGGAAATCCCCATATAAATCTCCCAATATTACTCAAATCTCCATATATATTCAAACATGGATAAAACATTTTATAGAAAAAATAATTAATCAAACCTTATTGAAATTAAAATTAATATTATTGTTATTATTATTATTATTATTATTAACAGTTAATAATTGCGCTGTTAACAATATTTACCCCTCTTTCTCCTCCACACACACTATTTCCTATACATCATGTTAAAATTTCATAACCTAGTACATAATACGTGATACATAATAATACACATTATCATTATATTAATACAGAAATACATTGTATTTAAAGTTGCATTTAAATTATAAAATTACAATTTCAATTATTAATTAATTAATTATTTCTAATCTTTCATTAATTAGCCATCAATTATTTATTATAATTATAAAATTTATTTTGAATTTATTATTAATATTCATACTACATTATTATTATTTCATTTTCATTTCCTATTCCTTTCTACTCTGAATTTTCTTACCTACCTAACCTTTCACATTCTAATCATTGTTTAGTCTGGGTGACTCCTGTATTCTCTATGCTTTTATAATCTTACTCACCTTTCTGTAACTAACCACCAAATTTACCTATTATGACACCAATTTCTCAGTTATAAACACCTTTACTAATTTCATTCCGACGATAAATCCTATAGCACCGCGCGT
The DNA here is from genome assembly GCA_034769895.1 of Magicicada septendecula. Lineage (NCBI taxonomy): Eukaryota > Metazoa > Arthropoda > Insecta > Hemiptera > Cicadidae > Magicicada > Magicicada septendecula. The sequence continues at coordinate 301,585,902 of CM068368.1, forward strand.
CTTTGTACAGAGATGGGTGTTCCCTAACTGGCTATATACATTCATAATATTTTGCCCTTCCAAAAAATTCGGCAATGGTCCAAACAAATCCACAGCAACTAAATCAAAAGGTCTTTCTACCTTAATATAATTTAACTCACCTTCTACTCTGTAGTTTACCACCTTCGACTTTTGACA